>NJPT01000065.1:0-364730 GCA_002946425.1 Rutstroemia sp. NJR-2017a BBW
GGGGGGGGGGAGGGGAGTTGTGGTTTGGTGGTGTGGTATGCAATGTTATCGAGGGGCTGAGGTATAGGCTTTAGGAACTACAGGTTGGAGATCAGATATCAGCTCTGAATCGGTGCATTGGATTACTGGTATTGGACATAGGGTCAATGACAGCGAAATGGCAATCATAGAAATATGACTGGAATGTGGCTTTGAAGAGAAATTCGCTGGGACGGTGGTATGCACAGAAATATTACGGGACGGTGTATGGGAGTGTAGGGATGTCTCTGGAAAGAGCACCAATTCGTCAATCGGATTGTGATCTGAGGTTGGACAATATCTTGATAGTTTTAAGGAGGGATGATTAATTGATTGTGTGTATGCAATCTGAACGTCAAATGATATTTTGTTCGAGTTTCAAAGGATCATGAAGACTGTAATATCTAAGTTTGGACACTAGGCCGATCCCCTGACGAAGGATTGTGATAGTATATACTATTACATTGGTTGCTGTCACTCTCCGCAGGAGCTTGTAGTGGTCGTCTACTGTGAAGATGAACGTGGAACAGCATATATTGGATTAAACAGCTTGCATGATATAGTTCATGCCTTATCTATTTCCACCTCTACCCGAACGCCATGCTATGCTCACTATGCAAGTCTAACAACATATTCATGCCTAGTCCATCCTCTATATAGGCATCTATCTACCCCCCCCCCCCCCCCCCCCCCCCCCCCCCCCCCCCCCCCCCCCAGCAAACATCACCTACCCCCTCCTCGGAGCCCAATTCTCCAACCACGTCCTCGCTTTTTCCAAATTCCCACTCTCCGCCTCACAAGCCGCAACACACCACTCCAAATCCCACACCTTCTCCCCCGCCAACATCTCCGCAAGATTCCTCCTCTTCTGACTCGCCTCATCCGTACAGAAGAATATCGGCTCACTCCGATCACCCATCTTCTCCACCAGCGGTTGAATCAAAGGAAGAGCATCTTTCGTCGTCAACGCGGGGCCTTTCTTTGCTGTTTTGCAGTACTCGTTATGACACCAAGCTTTTCCACAACCCGTGATCATCTGGCTTAAATATCTGCGCTCCACACGGCGTTTCATAGCTTTGCCCAGCGGGTCGTGCATGCTGACGTAGAGAGGCCCGAAACAGATACTACACAGACCGAGATCGTTTCCTGGGCCTTGACCCATTCTGGAGCCAGCGCCGATCTCGCCATTCTTTCCTACTCCGTCGAGAGTGCGGCCGCAGTTTACATTGCGGCATATAGCGGGTTTGGACCGGGACCCCTTTTCGAGTTCGTGGTGTTTGAGATGGGTGGACATGTCACGGAGGCGAATGATTTTGTTGCAGAGATGGCATTCGGTGGTGCGGGCACCGTCGGCGAGTTCGTGGGCGGTGAGCCCGGACAGGAGTGCTTCGGGGGATGGCTCGAAGGGGTTGCCTTCTTGGGGAACTTCAAGGTGGCAGAATTGGCAAAGGATGATCTTGCCGGGACATACGGATGTACGGTGCACGGCGAGGTCTTTGAGGTTTGCTGCTTCATACGGGCAGTTTGGACACTGTTGAGGCTTGTGGAAAACATATTCATGTTTTGTTTTACTAAACACATGTTAGCAACTATATTGAGAACAGCAATTTCAATAGCATCGGTGTAGACGCTTGAGTATCCCAATGCTCGTCTCGGCAAAAAACAGCACAGGAAGCACATCGACAGCTTGACTTTGCTGGCAAGGAAAGTGAAAAGAGCAACATACCTATCTGGAGAGTTTCCGTATGCATCACAATACTCACAATGCCAATGATCCTCCCATTCCTTGGACTTCTTCTGGAAAACGTTCTGACAATGAGGACATAGTATGTTATTCCGAAGACAGAAGTTTTCGTGAAGCATCATCGTCCTTTTCGGCACCCATTGCCGGCAGTTCTTACATTGCTCTTCATCTGGAGAATGCATCTCGGTATCTTCATCCGCACTTATTGGATTATTTGACGATCCGTTGACTGCTCCCTGATCGAGAGCCTTCACTCTCAGGGAATATCTTTGTGGTCCGTTTACTGGCTCTCCAGGCCCCCGATAATGGACAGAAACAAAAAGTGCATCTGCTTTCTCCAATTCAACGTTCGACTTTTGGATAACGATCCTCTTAGTCTTTTTATTCGAGAACTCCCCAAATACATGTTCATCATCCCGCGGCCGTGCCCTTTGACGCGATGATTGAGGACTGACGAATAGTTCCACATCAGCTTCATCCTCAAGTGACAACTCAATATCTAAGCCTTGCGATCTATCCCAGGACGGGAGAGTGTAATCGACATAATCGCCCTCCGCAACTTGTCCTATGGAAGGTTTCCAGATATCCAAATCACCACCAACCGAGCTTCCTTGGGCGGTTCCTGGTGCCTTTTGCGCCTTGGCCATAATCTGCTTCAGTGTTTCCCTAGCTTGTTCTTCATTCAAAGCTTCTATATCCACCTCCAAATCGGTATCAACCACACAAATGCCATCTCCCTCGGGCGCAAATTTGTCTATTAAGAACCTAAATTCTTCTGATTTTGATCCTCGGACTGTCAATATCTCCCCATTGGTCAATGTTGTGAAGTTCTCCCGCAAATGCTTCTCAAGTAATGATTTCCAGTCTTCCGGGTTATATCCTGCTTCCAGCGGTCTTAACCTTACATATGTTCCTTTAGGTAATTGCTTCGCATGTACCGTGATTCGCGCCGGTTCTTCGCTTTCGTCGGTAAGGTCAATCGTCTCGTCTCGGGTGAGATCGATGTGAGAATTCTCAGTGAGGTCTATGGGGGCATCTGGTGTGCCTCTGCCACTCTCGGTCTTGGTAGTGGGTGTCGGTTTTCGTATCGGTTCGCTGACACCAAGCGCTTCCAACAGAAACGGGCTCAAGCCAACTTCCCCTTCGTCCGCAGAAAATTCGCGGATACCTGCATATACTACATTCCCATTCTTCGAATTCACAAGCCGGAACGTAAGTGGATGAGGTAATTGTTGTTGGGTATCCCGCCATTGCGACTGTTCTGCGCGCGCAGCAGCAAGAGAGTATGGGTTGAAAGGGTCGAAGGTAGCATTGTTGGGGCGACTATTGGAAGGGACAGTGACGGTAGATGCTGCGAGAAGTTGCTCAAGGGCAGACTGTGGTAACGATATTTTATCGCCTGGAAGTATCTTATGAGACTTTGGCGCCACCGCATATACTGACGACCATGTTAGAGAAATGTCTTGATTCGGAGTTACAGCCATGTTCCGGCGCGGGAGGAACGTCTTGTAGATTTTTTTGCGTCAAGCTGGGAGGTTCGTGGAGAAAGAGATTTTGATGAAGAGAAGGTGCGCATTCGCCAATGCCGTAATTCTATAAAGTACTTGAACTGACAGGAATTAGACAGATGCGCCAAGTAATGGTTGTGATTCCAAAACATCGATATGTCAGCGCCGATAAATCCATAGAATCATCCAGCATCCGAGCTTTGTCCCACTAAGAACTAGTCTTATCCTTATCGATAAGAAAGTGTGGCTGCAGTGGCGCATAACCCCACCGGCCTTATGGAATGTAACCTCCCGGATGATGAGCCAAACGTCCAAATGCGATGATACCTTAACCGAATCCATTGAGTCGACAACACGCCATTCTTACAAGGTCATTTTCATTGTCTCGTGAGAAACAGCATGAACTTGTAATTTACACTTCTTTCCGATCTTCATACTTTCACTTTCCCGTCTAGAAGTGATATGGACGAACGATCACATCACACCACCATATCATCCACAATCGGGTTGCCATCGCCTCTCTTACAGCTGCTCTATAATCCTTTGATCCTTTACCAAATTGTCCCCTACCTACCTATACATTCTCTGTTAAGATTGGGCGCCGTCTCTAAGGATTTCAAGGCACTTATCTTCGAAACTCCCCATGTGTTCCGTTATTTGAGACTATCGGAGACGAAGTCTGCTCAATCCAAAATTGGATCTATTGACCATGGAGGAGAGATATGGAGGAATGTACAACTCGATGAAAGTCTCACCGAGTACGAGTTAGCTATATTCCTCTCTTATCAAAGGAGCCAGACCTAACTTCAATAGCTTTTACGGTGGTCCCCTAAGAGGCATTTTCAACAATCTGCGCAAGAGAAATATACTTCGCGATGTTCAGACGTTGATCCTCGACGGACTATCTGTTCCGTTTGACTTGGTGAGCGAGATCATCTTGGATGATTCATACAACGTTCGCCTACTCTCTATTCGAGAAGTGCAACATCTCAACGAAGCAAAGCTAATGCAAGCTTTGAAATATGCCTGTCGATCATCTAGAGCACCAAACACACCTAGATTACAAGGGCTTTACATATTCGGACGCAAAGAACCTCCGCAAGTTGAAAGACTGAAGAGACATATCAATATGTATCCGCCTGGAATTGCACCCATTGATACCATTCCCAACTATGGCGTGATGTCTGCACAAGGTGCTCAGATCGGCGCGCAGCAACAGGGATCTGGAACCGAACTAGCAGAGAACTCTTCATCAGATGGGAGTTGGAATCCAAAACGTGGGAACGTCTTTTCAGAGCCGATATCGGAAGAATGGGCATATACCATCCTAGCTTGTCAAGGCATCATCAATTTCGATGTGACTTTGTGTAATGGGCCCCGGCATTCAGCAGGAAGGACGGCTGACAAGCAAACTTGGTATCGTCAAGCCGAGCACTTTATTCCTCCTCGAGCAGCAACTCATATTTTGGATTGCTGCACAACCTGTGGTACTTGCCCTGAAGGCGTTCCAGTATTCGGCAAAACGCCTCTTTGTCAGTTCCCGCTCCTGGCACCACCACCCCTTCACGTCTCCACAATCAAAGCAGCGAAGACTCCCTTTGACAACAACTTTGCATCGGAGAGAAAATTCATGGCACGTTGTACGGATTGTTTACAGAGGAGATATTGTGAAAGCTGCAGGAAATGGTGGTGCGAGGACTGCTATGAGGCCACTGAGCCAGTCCGCTCTCCAACTCTTCCCGAGAGTACCTCGGACAGCGAAACTATCAAGGTACATATGGGTCTCTGCGTTGAAACTTGTCTCGTGGCCGAAATGATGTCCGGTGCTGGCAGCAACGGAATGTGGGGTTGAGTCAATTCCGCTGGGGCAACGTATGGAGTTATGGATTTCTTTTTTATTATCGACCGTCTTCGAATATCTGCTGACCGGAACCCATAGTTTGGAGTGATGAAAAGTTGCTTTTTCTGCGGTCTCAATGTGAGATTTTCTCTCCGGGGATGAGCAGCCAGTCATTCATGCTGACATATCTTCCAGTGCCACGAGTGTATCCAGAAAACTCAACTCAGATGCAAAGTATGCGGCGGCGGTTACTGCACCACGCATAACGAAGGTTCCACGTTGAGCACAGTAGGCCGTCATGCAGTCGATGGTTGTAGATGCTGATACTGACCGGTGTTTAGTGCGACTGTATGAGAAGTAGTATTCTGTAATAATTATCTCAGTGCTAATGAGAATATAGGGTGTGCTCGTTCACGTCGACGGACTATGTTTTTGTACTAAAGTACAACTATTTTTTGACGAGTGCTTTGAGGGTGGCCGTCGGTCGTATTTCCACTTTATATGTATCTTTATCGATTCTCTACTCTGCATCTCAACTGCTTTTTGGCATCTTCCTCAACGAGTCCATCATGTATGGTGATACCCGGGTTCAGTATTAAAGGGGGGTCTATCTCTAGCCAGATTTTTCGATATCTCTAGCCTGATCTGTGATAATCTATCAACTGTTCACCTCAGACACTCAAATTGCATGATCACAGCAGTGATCTCCGCCTTCATTGACGCATAAACACAGTACTGATATTCCTTCATTGACGCATAACCACAGCAGTGATATTATCATGTTCAAAAGATAAGCACAGCAGTGATCTCCGTCATCAACACATAAACACAACACTGATCTCCCCTTCATTAACCGCAGCACGATACCATCCATATAAGTGAATTCTCATATACTTGCTTGTGTGAAGAACATTAACCTCATTCCTAATCCTAATGATATCTACCCATTTCCCCAACACCAACACCAATGAATAAAATCAATATTCCCTGCCTCATGATTCAGCGCCGAATCTCGAAACACCATTCGACAACCTGCGTCAAAACATTGAACGCCGTGTAAAATGATACGTACATAAAAACTCTAGTTAACCTGTCCCCAGTAATACTATTCGATGCTAATGCGAAGCCTATAATGCATCTTTCCATCTATCCATCCACTTCCTTCGCCATTATGCAACTGTATCTAAATAACTCCTCTCCTCTTCTCTCTCGTCAATCAATCAATCAATCAATCAATCAATCAATCAATCAATCAATTCACCAACCAATCCACCAACCAATCACCTCACCCCATCTCACCCCATCCCATCCCACATGATCTCCAGAATCCCTTCCCCTCCCCCAGTCCACAACTCCCCTCCCCTCTCAAAGCCCATCCCTTCTAACCCTCTTACTCGTCCGCATCCTGCGGATGGGAACGAGGGTTGGCCGGGCTGTGCCGGATAGGATGATTTCTGCCGGTTTAGGGGTTTGGTTTTCCTCCGTGGGTTCATTCGAGGGTGAGTTGAGCTCGGAGCTGGAGGAGGGGTTGGGTGGAGAGGGGTTCGTTGGTGGTTTTCCTGGGGGTATGATTGGTGGGGCGGGGTTGGTGTTCTGCGTCGAGTTTTCTGAACCGGGGGTTTCGGGTTGGTTATTGTTTGGCTTGGTTTCGTTATCCGTCTTGGTTTCATTCTCCCTCCTCCTTTCATTCTCCCGCTTCTCTCCCTCCACCTCTTCCTCATTCTCATCCTCCCTTTTCCCCCCTCCCCCCTCATCCCCCACCATTAGGAAAGGACTGCAACAACCCATCTATCCCCGCATTCCCACCCCCACCCCCATTAGCCTTCGCATCCCCTCCATTTTTCGTCCCCCCACCCGCCGCTCGCTCAGGCAGTTTCGCCGGCGCCATAAACGAGATCTGACGTGTGCGTGACGCTTTCGCTGGCATGGCGATCACTTTTGCGAAGGCTTCCATGCTGGTTTCGTGGTCGCGGAGACGGCGCTCGTGTGCTAGGACGAGATCTGCTTTTTCTTGGTTATTATGTGTTTGGTTTGTTTTGTACGTCTAGTGAGGCTTCAGTCCTCCTCTGTTTGTTCCCTTCTCTTTTGTATATGCTGTCCTTCCGTTCTGTACATATATCCCCTTTCTCATCCTTTTCTTGTTTGAATATATATCTCCATTTTCCTTGCTCCGCTAAAAGAGGAAAGAAAGAAAAAGCTACAACTCACCCTCATGCCTCTTAACCTCCTCCAAATGCACCCTCATCTCCTCCGCATGCTTCAACGCCTCCGTTTCGTAGTACTGCTCCATTTCATACTGTTCCTGCGCGATTCGCTCCGCTTCCTGTGCAATACGCGATTGCGCTTCCAGCATCCGGTCTTGCGCCGCGGACATCTCATCTTGTTCGCGCGCACGCTGTTCGGCTTGCCGTTCAAATTCGATCATTTTGGGGGGAACGGCGCCCCGGGTGCGGTTTGGTTTAGACATTTTGTGGCTGGGATGGGAGAACAGAAAAGAAAAGGAAAGAGGAGGGGCTAATTGGAAGGATTAGGGAGAAGAGACGAGCTTCGCAACAAGATGGGAGAAAAGAGGAAGAGGGGGAAGAATAGGATTTATTATTTCCAAGCCGTAAAACAGATCCTGCCGGTGCGTTATGTGCACATGCAAGAATCGAGGCAAATAACACAAATTAAGGGTCCAATAACCATAAGCAGGGGCCAGTCCGTTTCGGCGCTTGCTTCGACAGACTAGAATGGGGATGAAATCCGACTTCTGCTTGGAAAGTCTTTGGATAATATTTTGCAGTGGTGGAATTTTTGTAACCGCCACCAGTGCAGGTTTCAGAATGTATCTTGGGGTGTGGTAGCGGAAGTGACATGAGCTTGCACTTGAGACGTGCCTTGCGTCATGTTGCTTTGGCTCTGACTTGACTTTGACTTTGGTTTAGTGGGCGGTAGTGTGGGATTGGAGACTAGAAATCGATATTAGAATGGTGTTTGAATAATTCGATGATGAATTGTCTGGGGTTGGACTTGGGACCAGATGCTCAAATACTCGTCTTGGTCCGACAGAGCGTTATGGGATTGAGCTTCATAATTGAGCTTCGTAAACCCTGGATGGATGTTACGATTCCCAGGCAATATTCATGTTCCGTATTCCGGGAATTAAAGATTCTTATATGAGTTGAGGATGAAAGTTCATCTCAACTTTACCAAGTCGATGAAGCTGATTGTTTGAGTCTTTGTGTCCACACTTCCTAGTCTGTCGCGGCATCTTCCTGCACAATGGAGGAAGTGACATTCAGGCTCTTGAGACGCAAATAACGACGCGGCCATTTTCGCACAGATCTTTCTGGTAATAGTTGACGTCGCCTTTTCACCATCTGTGATTTTGCTGACTTCCCTTCTGGATGGCCAGAGAAAGGCGCAGAAGGTGAGACGTTGACGAGGTTAGTATTACTGCCGATGAGACCCACATAAGGGTAACGGTAGTTCTGGCTCTCTTACGCACATGAGTCAGCCAAGCTTACATTTGGGGATAACATCATTTCTGGATGTAATTCTGGTCTTCTCTTTTTCTATTTGTGTTTGCTTAAGTAAATTTCTAAGAATTCTGGTTTCAAAGTTGAACCCATGTCTTCCAAGCACGTGCCGGAGTCTTTTTTTCCTCTCCTCGTGACCTCGCGCCATGTACGCGTTTATCTTGCGGGGAAACAATTCGCCACTATGAGTGTCACGTTGTTTATCACATACAACGACGACTACAATTTTTATTTATTCTACCAGCTCTTTTTTGCGCTCTATCAATTTGTACGTTGTCGCCGCATTCTAGTCTGGATTTGAGCGTCGGCTTCTTACTTGTGGGGTGGGGTGTCTTTTCTGGTATTTGCGTTTGGTGTGAACTCGAGTAGTGAATGAATATTGCCATGCACCTCAACAAACAGAGAAAAGCTTCGAGAAAAGCTTCTCAAATTCACTACGACGTGGCATCGCTTAGTTGAGATACCAAAAGGAAGCCTTGAATTTTTCTCAATTTCTTTATCGACCTTCCATCAACAAACACACCACAGACAGATAGCACCCTGTGATAACTTTCACGTAGAAGTCGCTTTCCCTCAGTATTTGTACGGAAAGTTGCTTTCAATACTCTACCTATCTACCTGTCACTATGGCTCCTGTTCCTATCCAAAATAGTGAAGATGAGGCTCTCCCACTCTCTCAAGAAGCAAGTATCCCATTGTCATTCATAAGTCATGATAGCGCATCAGCTAACACAATCCACAGTTCTCCCAAATAACGCTCCAAATCGAACCAGAAGAGACATCTACAGACTTTGTTGATTCTGGCGCCGACGAATCAACAAGCCCTGTCTCTCCAGAACCTCCGGCATTTAATTTGCAGGACGCAATAAATGAACTTACAGACTTCAAATATATTGATGCTCCAAAGGAGATTGATCAAACAGAAGCATTGAAAACATTATCGTCCGTACAAGGTACGATTCGGATGGCGGCTGTGAAAAGTAAAGGACGCCGTCCGGTATCTGAAGAAGAATGGGATAAAGCGAAATTGTTTCTTTACACTCTTTCGCGTCTGAATAGGATTACACCGGATTTTAGGTAAGTCTAGCATCCCCAGGTTTGACGAGCTTTGGCTAATGTCAATATAGCAAGAAGTTATCTCTCAAAACCTACCTGGAGCTATTCACCAAACCAGAACACAATTTTCCGCCTCTCTATTCCACCATCTCAAAAGCACTGATAGACAAATTCCAAGCTGGTGATGGATTTGAAGAGCGACCTCCGCCACAATTATCTATCTCGACAAAAACCTCCATAAACAAACGAAAGTCAAAAGACGATAAAACCGCCATCTCACCCAAAGGCCACAAAAGATCAAAAGATGAACCGAGCGAACTAATCAAACCACCACCCCCAGACCATCCAATATGGGGACGCAACGGCATAATGCGCGGTCTCATGACCAACGGTTCCAGCACCAAACTCGACCCCTCCTACCCCAACAAAGTTGATTTCAAAGTCTACGGGCACAACGGCCTCACAAACGGAGACTGCTGGCCGAAACAAATCGCCGCCCTCCGCGACGGCGCCCACGGTAAGCCCTCCTCCCTTCTCCCCATCTTTCCTATCTAACCCCCCTTCCCCCTAGGTTCCTCCATGGGCGGCATATCCGGCAGCACAACCACCGGCGCCTACTCCGTCGTCATCTCCGGCACCTACGACGAATTCGACCTGGACTCCGGACACACAGTGCACTACTCCTCCCCCGGGGCAAAAGAAACCTCCGCCAAAGAAGCCAACCGAACGAACACCGGCACGCAGTGCCTCCTCGCTTCCCTATCGTCTCAAAACCCGATCCGCGTCCTCCGCACCGCAAAATGCAGATGGGACGGCCGTCCCACAGCCGGATACCGCTACGACGGGTTATACCGCGCGGTGAGCGTGGCGCAGCGCGCGAACGCGAAACTGGGGAAGTTTTTAAGTTTTGAGCTGGTGAGGGTGGAGGGGCAGGAGGGGATTAGGGTGGGGAGGCCGGGGGTGGGGGAGGTGGGGAGGTTTGAGAAGGTGAGGGAGGGGTATTGAGTTGGATTGGGGGGGCTGGGGGGTGATGAGTGAGTGAGTGAGTGAGTGGTGAGTGGGGTTTGGGTACTTTTACGGGATGAAGGGATGACTTTACGAGGATACGATATTATACCCTGTGATACTCTACTCGGGAGTTTGCTTCTTGAAATTAAAGGAAAGCGGATTCTTTAGAAAAGGGATGGGCTGGCTTGGCTTGGCTTGGCTTGGCTTGGCTTGGGATATGGAATATGGAATATTAGGTAGATTACTGGGTTGGATGTTCGACGATGCGATGGATTTAGCATCTGCAGTTGACTACATGGATTTATACATGCTGGGACATGCGATGAGATTCAGATATTGAAGTGCGTTGAGTGTTCTAGCTGCGTTGAGACAATAAAATGAATATATGGTTTAACTTATTTTTATTGTCTTATGTGGATTTGAACATTCAAGATGCTGGATTTTGGTTGTGAAGTTTCGTAGGAGGGTGAGATGTGGTAAAAGTGAGATGAGAATATGATATTCGGTGTCCTCTCAGATTCCGAAGCACACGCGTTCACATTCAGGATAAGGTAGAAGTATGATCGCGTATATCCTACTCTATATATAGTGTATATGTGAAGGAGAGTGGAGCCCACAACCCACTACATTCATTGTTCAAAAGCACTACAGACAACGAAAACATCGAAAGGCTTTCATCATAATCATTGTGATCATTTCTCAGCTATCTAAAGCAAGTAACCCACTCCATACCACGAAGCGCTAGCAATCTTAACTTCCCTACTGTGTAGCAGCATCATCTCCGTACATCTCATCAACCCATCATTCATTCATTTGTTCATCAACATCCCATAAAAATGATCTTTCCCATCATCAAGCTCCAATAACGATATCCCTATTCCATACAAACATCCCCGTCTTCAACCTACTCGCCCGGCTTAACAATCTTACAGATAAGATCCGAGCCACCAACCGAATCACCTTCTCTGACCTGCAAACTGCTAACCTTACCGGCATGAGGAGCCGAGATAACCATTTCCTATATATCAAGTTAGATAAGTGATTCCCAAAAACAAGTTAAAATTGAGACGGAAAAGCAAACATACCATCTTCATCGCACTGAGCACAGCCAATGGATCACCCTTCTTGACCTCTCCACCATCCTTAACTCTCAACTCGACAACCACACCAGACATTGGTGCACCAACTTGAGATGAATCTCCTGGGTCGGCCTTTGCTCTAGCGGTATTCTCTACGGCTGCCTTGTTGTCGTCAACAGTGACTTGTCTGACTTCACCATTCATCTCATAGAAGACTTCTCTCTGTCCAGTGGTATCTGACAAAGGACCAACGGCAAGGAGCTTCAAGATCAGAACCTTACCCTTCTCCAACTCGACATGAAATTCCTCGCCGATTTGTGGTGCTGAAAGGAAGTAGCGAGTAGGCAGAACGCTGAGATCACCATACTTCTGAACGAACTTCTTGTAATCATCAAAGACCTTAGGATACATGGCATAACTTGAAACGTCACACTCAGTGACGGTGCCCCACTTGGAGTGAATCTCCTTCTTGATCTGTGCGAGGTCAAGAGGTTCCAAGACAAGACCTGGTCTCTTGTCGAGCTTACGTCTGCCGCGAAGAGCATTGGTTCTTAATGGTTCTGGGAAGCCACCGTATGGTTGACCCATCAAACCTTCTAAGAACTCAAGAACTGAACCTGGGAAGTCCAATTCGCCGGCTTTCTCTTGAACAGCGTCAAAGTCAAGTTTGTTTGACACCATGAATTGAGCAAGATCACCAACGACCTTAGATGTAGGTGTAACCTTAACGATATCACCAAGCAAATCGTTGGCTTGTTCGTATGCTTTCTTGGTCTCCTCCCATTGAGCACCAAGACCAAGTTGGGATGCTTGGAACATCATGTTGGTCAATTGACCACCAGGGATCTCATGCTCGTATACTGACGGATCGGAACCTTGAAGGTGAGCCTCAAATGGAGAATAGAGGAGACGGAGTTGAGCCCAGTATGTATCGATGGCTCTGATATGATGAGCGTCCAAACCCGGATAAAGATCGGTACCATCCAAGGAAGCAAGAACAGCACCAACGGAAGGTTGACTGGTCAATCCAGAAAGGCTGTCAGTGGCAGTATCGACGACGTCAGCACCTGCATTGGCGCAAGCAACCATCGAAGCAACACCAGTACCGGCGGAATCGTGAGTATGAACGTGGATTGGTAGATCTGGGTATTTCTCTCGAATGGCGCCGACGAGAAGGGTGGCGGCCTTTGGCTTGAGTACACCAGCCATGTCTTTGATACCTAGGATGTGAATCTTGAGATCAACAAGTTTTTCGACGAGTGACAAGTAGTACTCCAGGTTGTACTTCTTCTTTGGATTCAACACTGTGAGAGAGGTTAGATTCAGTCCGTGCATTGCAATCCACAGGCAGACTTACTGTCACCACTATAGCACACCGTTCCTTCAACAACACCTCCAGCCTTGTGAACAGCCTTGATACCAACTTCGAGCTGGTCAATGTCGTTAAGCGCGTCGAAAACTCTGAAGATGTCAACACCATGCTTCTTGGCCTGCTCGCAGAAGTGATAAATGGCATTATCCGGAAGCGAGGAGTAAGCGACACCATTGGCACCGCGTAACAGCATCTGGAAAGGAATGTTTGGAACCAGCTTTCTCATCTTTCGCAGTCTGTCCCAAGGATCTTCGTAAAGGAAACGCATGGCAACATCGAAAGTAGCACCACCCCAACATTCCAAACTGAACAGGTTGCTGTAAGCATGACTTGTCTCCTTGGCAATGTTCAAAAGATCGACTGTTCGGACGCGAGTAGCAAGAAGAGATTGATGGGCATCACGCCATGTAGTGTCCATGAGGAGACATCCTTTGTTTGCTCTGACAGCTTTAGCGAAAGCTTCTGGTCCTTCGGAAACAAGAATATTTCTCCAACCCTTTTGGCACGGCACACTGGTATCGATTTTGGCTCCGCTCTCGTCAAAGAGTTCTGGCATGATGATATCGCCCTTCAATTTGGGTTCACCAATTTGACCCTTGATGCTACTGCCATTGACGGCAAGATCTCCCAAGTAAGCCAACAACTTCTGAGCACGATTTTGACTGCCAACAAGATCGAACAGTTCTGGGGTATCGTCGATGAACGTGGTCCAGCAAGTGCCGTCAACGAAAGTAGGGTGAGTGAGTAAAGAAGCCAAGAAAGGAATGTTGGTCTTGACACCGCGGATACGGAATTCGATCAAAGCACGAAGAATTTTTCTTCGAGCAATCTCGTAGGTAGAGCCGTGGCATGTACATTTTACCAACATTGAGTCATAGTAAGCTGTTTTTATGAAAGATAATTAGCAAAGAGTAGAAGAAAGTAGTTAAAAAAAAAGTCAGAAAAAGGTGAAGATATAAAATTTTTCCGAGATGGTTCGATGTTTGCAAAATTGGCCAAGATATGTCCACACGACGTGACCACCCCAACTCATAATGTCCCAGATAAGATGAATAGTTGTAATGAAGTGATGAAACTAAGGTTGCCAATGTACCAGATGGGCTGAGTGTTTATCATGACGAAAAATGTTCCAGGTAAGATGAGCATCTATAACGACGAATAAATGCTCAATTTGAAAAGTTTGTCCCAAGCATTCTGATTGTACCAGACGTCCTGAATGTCCTAGAGCTCCTGAATGTCCCAGAATTCCAGAAGAATCCGAAGTCCTGAATGTCCCAAACGTTCTGGTAGTCTCAAAATCTCTAGGTGCCCGAAAGCTTTCCGGGTGTTCCAAAACCAAGTGGACATTATATGCACCTGGTTCTGGTCTTAGACTTCAACGCCCAGAATGCAACTGAGAAGACAGACTCAAGAGCCAGAAAGAGAACACGGACAGAGAATACTGTGCCGACATTGGGTATCGGTGCCCAGAACGCAACCGAGAAGGCAGACTCGAGCGCAAGGAAGAGAACACAGGCCGAGAATGCTGCCACTACATTTGGAACAGGTGCCCAACAGAGAAGTCCTTTGTGCGTGGTCATGAAACTGTTGTCTAGAGCATCCTTGACGCAGCTAGGAAGATACTCCAGCCTGTCGTATTGGCGCCATCTTTTGATCACACCCTGGGAAGATGTGCCAGAACCAATGTAAATCTTAAAGCAGCAGCCTTCTTTCTCAAGCACAAGAACATAAATGCCCCATAATCGCTTGCACCCTGATGGTAAGCCTTTAAAGAATTGGATCGATGGTGGAGACTTCTTGGCTTGTAGAACATCGAAGAGGCCTGGTGCAGAATCGAACAATGATTCTCTCAGAAGCTTTTTGACAATGTCCTGGGTTAGGGAAATCTCGTCATGTATGCCATTTTCTGAAAGAGCTGGGACCAAGCTCAGAACGTCCTTTCTTTTTCGAGCACCAAGACGTACACCTCCCAAAGTCTCTTGCGCCTTGAGAGTAAACGTTGGAGAATTGGATCTATGGTGGAGCATTCGTGGCTTGCAGAACATCGAAAAGGCTTGGTGCAAAATTGAACAATGATTCTCTCAGAAGCTTTTCGACAATGACATAGGTTGAGAGATGTAAATTTTATACCGGCAGCCTTCTTTCTCAAGAACAAGGACATAAGCGCCCCCCAATTGTTTTGCACCGGGATGGTAAGCCTTTAAAGAATTGGATCGACGGTGGAGAATTCTTGGCTTGTAAGATATCGAAAAGTCCTGGTTCAAAATCAAAGGATGAATCTCTCGACAGCTTTTCAACAATGTCCTGGGTTGATAGATGTAAATTTTGTACTGGCATGCTGGTTTCTCGGGGGACCAGGACATACACGCCCCCCGAAGTCTCTTGCACCTTGAGGGTAAGCCCTTGAAGAAAGAGATAGTTGGTGGGATTTTAGCCTATAGAACATCGAAAGACCTGGCGCAAAATCGAATATTGAATCTCTCAAAAGCTTTTCGACAATGTCCTGGGGTGAGAGAATATCGACAAAATGTCCTGGTAAAAGAGAATCTCATGTACACCGTTCTTGGAAAGAGCTGGCACCAAGCTCATAAACGTCCATAACAGCCATAAGATGTATTCGTGAATGTTCGAGACTTCTTCAGACATCTATGTGGTGTTTTGTTTGAAGAAGACTTATAACCATTCTGCTGAGATGTCTCGATATCCGGAGAAAGGGGAGACCCAAAGAAGAAGGGGGGTGGGATTTTCATGTTTTTGGCAAGTGCCAGTGTCCAGAAGGAAGGTGCCGGTAAGATGAGAAAGACGAATCAAAAGATGAAGATGTCCAGGTTGTCTGGTTGTTGCGAATTGGGTCATGAGGCGTCCAAGATGATATAAATACCCCAAATCGTAAGGATTTCCTGGTGACTGCCCACAATGACGAAACCAAAGTTAAAGTTTCCCAGATAAGACAACTGTGGATAATGTCTCGAGTAGTAAGAATGTCATCGTGAATTCCATGCTATCCACTCAGGCTGTCCTCGCTCTTGACTTAAACTTCCATTGGGAATCTAAGTCGAGTTCTCTTCTTGACTTCAACCTCCATTGGTGATACAAATCTCCCTCTTGACTTAAATCTCCATGGAAATCCAAGTCGAGTTTGCGATGTCGAGGACATGTTGAGTACGGAAAGAACGGGAGAGCTGTAGAATTTCCGTTATTCTCCGGAAGAGCAAGAACGTCAGAGACCCATAGTATTCACTCAGGCTATCCACACTCTTGATTTAGATTTCCAATGGTAATCTGATTCGAGGTCGTCATGTCGAGTATGCTGAGGAGCATGAGAAGACGGGGACGTTGAAGACTCTCCTTCATTCTTCAAAAGAGCGAGAAGGTCAAAGACCTCTGGTGCCATATTGATGGTGTTGTGTCGATGATGAAGCACCAGAGAAGAATTATTTCCATTTCGTTGACATGTCCCGGTATGCGAAGGGGCCGCCCAAAAGAAGGAGCGTGGGGTTTTCTCGTGTTATCTGCGGGTACCAGTATCCAGAGGAAGGCGCCACCAGGAAGAGGAGAAAGACAATCAAGAGATGTCCAACATGACGTGAACACCCCAGATCGTATAAATGCCCCAGATGAGATGCGTGTTTATAATGGCGAAACCAAGAAACCAAGGCCGGAATATCCCAGATGAGGTGAGTGATAATGGTGACGAAACTAACGTCGACACGTCGACATGTCCACTGAGACAGATTTCGAAGCCATTCCGAATGTCCTAAAACTAAAAGGATAATACATTCGGAATCGGATCGTATGCCCCAAACTAACAGGACAGTGCATGTGGAAATACGTTGAATTGAATATCTGAAAATAACAAAGCAAAAACTCACGTGTAATAATAGCGCCCGCAAATCCATTACCACCATCAAGACGAACCCCGTTACCACCAGCCGATCGATAGACCTCAATCTTTCCAGTATCCGGCTGGAAGCCCTTTGCCGGATCCTCGGTCGTGATACGGCATTGAATAGCGAAACCTCTGGTAGAGATACGATCTTGTGTAAGACCCAATTGAGCGAGTGTCGCACCGGCGGCAATCTGGATTTGTGCTGCGATAAGATCAATGCCAGTAATCTCTTCGGTAATGGTATGCTCGACTTGGATACGCGGGTTGATTTCAATAAAGTAGTATCGGTTCTGTTGGTCAACCAAAAACTCAGCCGTTCCCGCATTGCGGTAGTTGACCGACTTGGCAAGTTTGACTGCATCGTTCAAAAGAGCATCTCGAGTCTCGGTTGGAAGATCCTTGGCGGGTGCCAATTCGACCACTTTTTGATGTCTACGTTGCACCGAGCAATCACGCTCGTACAAGTGGACAATGTTTCCGTGGTTGTCTCCCAAAAGTTGTACTTCAATATGCTTTGGTTTGTCTAGGAAGCGTTCCACGAAAACGGTTCCGTTACCAAAGGCAGACTTGGCTTCGGAAGTAGCTCTTTGGAAAGCATCCTCAAGGCTGGATTGTTCTCTGACCACACGCATACCACGTCCACCACCTCCATAAGCGGCTTTGATGATGATCGGGAAACCATACTCGTCTGTGAATTTCTTGACATCTTCGAATTTCTCGACGGCACCATCGGTACCTGGAACGACGGGAACGCCGGCTTTGATGGCGATTTCTCTGGCAGATACCTTGTCGCCAAGGGCATCGATAACTTGTGGTGAAGGTCCAACGAACTAGTGTGAAGAATAGTGGTTAGCGGGGTAAGCTGCAGGAGGGGTTATCGACTAACAATTAGACCAGCCTTCTCAACATTTCGAGCAAACTCAGCATTCTCCGAAAGGAAACCATAACCTATTGACTGATTAGAAAATGATGCTTGTAGATGTGATAGGTCATCTCTCATACCTGGATGGATCATTTGAACGCCATGTTCAACCGCGATCTTGATAATCTCGTCCCCTGCCAAGTATGCACCGACTGGCGTATATTGACCCCGCTTGCCGATAACGTATGCCTCGTCGGCCTCTGTGATACAATTTAATCAGAATCTGCCTCAGCCGTTTAAAAATCCGCATATTGTACTCACTCTGCCTGTGCATGCTAAGACGATCCTCATAACTAGCCCTCTTGTCAGCTCGTACCCCGTTGTATGATTATCGCCAAGGCGTTACCTGTAGACTGCGACGGTTTGCAGAGAAAGTTCGTGAGCCTGTGCAAAGACGAGTCAGTTTCTTGCATGTGGCTGCTGGACGTGTGCCAGTCCTGTGCGGGGTCTGCAAACTTACTGTACGGAAGATCTGAAGAGAGAGAGAAGGCTCGGGTCAGCAAAAGATGCTCAGATGGTCAGCTCAACGCAATTGACGGTAACATACACGGATAGCTACACAACATGGTCAGTTGAGTCATTCTCCACAGCAGCGAAAATGATAGGGTAAACTTACGAATTTCTCCTCGATTGGCAACTATGTATCACAAGAGATGTAGATTAGCATAAGCTGCAGGGGCTTTTGGGGGTTTGCCCAGTTTGTTGGGGCTCTCTGCTGTATGCTCACCAAGAATCTTCTTCAGTTGCATAATACTGGAATTGGCTCTGATACGATGAACGGTCTGCGCCTGCTTCAAGTCGCTTCCCTCTTCAAAGACCTCAGAGTAAGTTCCATCCCCATGGGGACCCTTATCGTCGTGGGAGGCCATGTTGGATGTGATGATGGAAAATTTGAGTTGGTTGAGCTCACAAGAAATCCGAGGGCGGGGGGTTTCTTTTTATTAAAGCTCGGTCGGGGGATAAAGAGGGCGAGGATGGATGGTGGGGTGAATTTGACAGCTTCACAAGCTAGGTGCTAAATGGATTATTTAAAATGATTGCGTATGCAGATGATCGCTCTTCTTGAGGCAGAATCTCTGGTATCTTGATTTTGGTGATTTCTTCCCGGCAGAATTTTCGATTTCTGGTTATCTATAGGAGTGTAGGTAGGAATGAGGATATGATGTAGGAGGGGAGAAGGAGGGGTAGAGAGGAGGAAGAGAAAGAGGAAGGGCAGGTCAACACTTAGGTGAGTGAATAGAGAGCAATTGTTATATGGAGTAGAATGAAGTAAAAGAAGAAGTAGAAAGGGAAAAGGAAGATGGGAATGGGAAGGATCCAGCTTCTCTTTTTAATTTCTTCTCAATTTCTCACTTGCAGGCACAGGCACATACACAGACAGATCAACAGCAGGTAAACAAAGTGGATGGTCTCATCGATTGGAAGCTGCGGATACGATCTATGAATACAATACACTTTTCTAACGCCCAGGATTTCTTGGTATGCTTTGTCGCCGGAGTGTTGCTGTTTGGATGTTTGCTCGGCGGGTAACAACATCTGCATCTGCATCTGCATCTGCATCTGCAGCTTGTTGAGCTCAGAGGGTCAGAGGGGTCAGAGGATGATGAGAATAGAGTGGGTATGGATGCATCGGTTATGGGTAGATCATACAAGATCATACACACTGATACCTTGGTGGTGTAACTAGGTTATAAGCGGCATGCTACTCTGCAGCACTGCTCTGGTCATGGTGGGGTTCAGTTCCTCGTTCGCAAGGGAAAAGCGCAGGAATTGCATACACCACCAGCACCATCCAACATCCCACCAGATCCAGCTCATCCAACCAATGGCAGCATCTAGATATCGTCCAGATGAAGATCCATATTGATCTTCCCATTACTCCATCAAGCAAAGTGCCATCCCAAATATCCATAGCGTAATGAGCGCGACTGCATTCGAATATCGCATAGACGAACGAGGTAAGCTTAAGGTTGAAGCAGCTGCGTGTCCATGTCAATGCTGATCGATGATACCGCTGCAACATCTCGTTTTTCCGTATGTCCTCCCTCGGTTTTGATAAGAAGACGCGGCAGAACTATGGGATCTCTGAATCTACATAAGACGGGACAAGACATTACATCCGCTCCACCTACGTATATGCTGTATGTACGAAGGTAAATCACTCGCGTATCCAGCCCAGCCCAACCACCCCTCATCATATAACCTCATCCTCACATCCGACGGGCATCTGCAACTTCCTCCTGTGCTCTCCAAACGCGAATACCACCCGAGCAAGCTCCATCGCCAATAATAAGACCGAAAGCCCAATCTTGGTATTATACCAAGAGCGGGACCTGAATCAAAGTGGCATATCATATCCGTATCAATCAAAGCTCTCTCCCTCGCACGCACGCACGTATTATTCCATTCCTTTACCTTTAGCCTCCAACGCGGAGAAATAGTGGGGGATTTATTTCACATTCATGTCATACAGTAGCAGACCCAAACAAATAACATCTCCCCCTCTTGTCAAGAAACACCCCCCTCCCAATTCCCCCTCCATATAAAACCCAAACAAATCCCCCCGCGGCAACCTCCTACACCCACCCCTACCCATCTTACCATCGCATACGCATCCTACATACCAGCCCGCCCAACTAGCTAGCTAGCAGCAAACAAAAAACAGCGTAAAACCCCTCTAAAAATTCTCCGAAATGCAACAGTAAACATGACCCCCATCCATCCATATCCATTCCATCCGTCAGCACGCACGCACGTCAACTCCGGACAGACGGAGCGGACACACTATTTCCCTCTCACAAACTGCAACTTACACGAGCGTAGCATCCCATGATTCCGTGCCTGCCGACCTCGGCAGTTCCAGCAAGCAAGGTCCCCATCGCTCCGTAGCCGGATACTGTATCCTCAAATTTTTTTTCTCTTCTTCCCATCACTTGGACATCAATCTCCAAAAAAAAGAAAAAGAAAAAAGAAAAATAATCTCGCAATCGTAAACTAATGACCGTGTGTAATGGAATCGCGTGCAGATATGATACGGCAGTCTGATCGCCGACACTGACATATTTCCATTTTTAATTATATTCTACTATTTTCCGCTCCATCATGTCGCGAATCTGTTTAACCTTTACTCACTCACTCTGCCAGCTTCCAAGCTTCCAAGCTTCCAAGCTATGACTCAGTAAGGGTCGCGGCCTCTAGAGAAAGAAGAACGTTCTTGGAAGTACTTGGCATCCACAGATTCATGAAACTGCATTGAAGAGTTGGCAAGACCTTGGCTCTTCGCAGTCGAAAACACAGGCTGATTTGGGACAATATATTTTAGCTGGTTAGTGTTATCAGACCAATATCCTAAACACTCTAAGATACTATAATGTTTTCATTATCCAGATATCGTTTGGACAATACTGTCCCGGAGAGCTTGGCTTGGGTCCAGAATCGCCAAAACGCAAGTAAGTTATTTTAGTACATCAAACATATCACCAAACATGAATAAGGTCAAATAGCTTTTGTTCAGAAATACATCAGAGAATCTAAGGACGATTTACCGAGAACTCTCTGCTCCTATCACTTACAAACACGATGGGTCCTCCATCCTTTCTTTTCCTTTCCCTCCACACACAGAGACCACCCAGAAATGCTGCAGCTACCATACAACTACATCATCGTAGGAGATTTCCGAGTTACACCCTACAAGAAATCCTGCTGATGATATCACAAATAAAAAAAGGTACCTTGCAATTGTTGCATCATTATGTATAACCGTCATCACATTCATATCCTCTAAAATCCGCCGTAACCAGTTGGTTGAGGTGCAAATCCGTTTGTCTGAGGGAACGGTGCTGGAGATGCACGTCCGCCGGGTCCAGCAGTGATCATAAGACGAGAGCCAAGGATGGGGGTGTTGTCATTCTCTTGGACATCACTCTTCTCCTTGAGCTTTCGCTCTTCATTGTCCTTCTTCAATTCAGCAATTGTGGAGGATTGTTGCGCAAGGAAGTTGATCATGAATGGCATTGTGAAATCGGTAAGGCCGTGGCGCCATGAAATTTCCATGACGACGTGAATTGGAATGAGCTCGTAGCATGCATATAACATGCCGACATAACACTCGCGACTGCCAATGTCGACGAACTAAGAAAGAGATTAGCATGAATAAATTTGGAGTCACGGGAATGAAGAGTACTTACGTATCGGAGCAGTTCTTCAACAACATCAGGCTTGCCTGACATGGCAGCGGTCTCGATAGCATCTTTGAAGAGTTTGTCTTGCTTGGACAGAGCAATTGATTTCTCCCATCTCTTGTTCTTGCGGTAGATATTGGCAGCGATTTGACGGAAAAAGACGAGGTCGTGACGCTCCAAGCGCTGGGCAAGTTCAACGGCATCGTAATTATCGTAGTTTTCAACCGAATCACGCAGGGTCTTGTAGTCCTCCTCTTCGATCAACAGATCATTGATGGCACCATTAACAATCTTCTTGTTCTGCGGTTGGACATTGAGAAGGAATGGCTTGATGAGAGGGATGTTGTCAGACTTTTCGAACATTCTGACCACGCGGTTGACGTCAATTCTAGGTGTGAGAGCTTGGAGGAGATCAGTGATGAGTGATGGCTGTTCTTGGAGATAGAAGTTCAGGGCACGGTAGTAAATCTCCAAGTTGGCAACCTTGACGATAATGTCCTTGAAAGAGTGGTGCTCCCAAGCATCTGAAGCACGCTCCATCATTGCAAGAGCTGCATTGTCCCATTCGTCATAATGACAATAGAGGAAGACCAATTCGGGCCAGAGATGTGCTTCCTCGCAGGCACGGATCATTTTTGGGATGTTGATCCTGCTCCAGAAAAGCTTCAAGTGCTCCATCACACGATCTGGGTGGTATTTCGAGAGTGCCTCCCCGAGGGCTGTAAACATTCCCATGTGGCTCCTCTCAAGACCTAGACCTTGCTCAAGAACAGCAATGAGCTCATCGAAGTAACCATTGCGCTCGTATTGCTTGACTAGTTCTTGCAGTTCCTCAGCATCGATAATCAGGTTCAAACCGCAAATTTGGGCAAGGCGGAATTCCTTCTTCTCAACACAAGCAGCGTTCACTTGCTTCCAGACCTTGATGTTGTTTGCTTTGCGTGCACATTCAACTGCAGACTGGTAGTCCTCAAGGTGTACAAGAGTGGTTGCAAGCTTGGCCCAGTTGGAAATGCTGCTGAAGAAGATCTTTGCGGCTTGATGGTAGCCTTCCGCATAAGCCTTATCACCAGACTCTTCAATGTCTGCAACATTTGTGCCACGAAGGAAATCTTCAAGTTCGGAGAGTTGGTCAGTGCGAGCGTAGGCGAAAGCGAGACCGGTGTCAATGGCAGGTTCACGAAGAGTCTTGCGGGCCATTCGGAGGAATTTGATGAGATCTTCGTCTTTGCCGGCGTGGGTGGCAATCTCGATAACCTCTGCGTAGTTACTGGGGTCTTCAGCGCGGATGTAAGATTCAATACCGTCGCTTACACGAAGACCATCAAGTTGGGCTTTGGCGACTCTGCTCCAGACTTCAGGTAGCTCCACTTTCTCAGCATATTCTTGTGCACGATCAATGCTGACAATGTGCTCAACGAGAACATTGGCGGCGCTCTTGTGGTCGTTGATTTTCTTGTAAACTTCGAATGCTTCTTCAAAAAGTCCAACCTCAATACAGATATTGGCGATATCTGATGCATTGTAAGCGTCGAGTCTGTGAATGTAATCCATGACACGGCCTTTGTCGGCTTTTGTGGCCGTGAGAATGAGGAGATTTTGCAAATTCTCGTTGTCGCTAAACGGCGAAGGCTCAAGAACAATTTTCTCAAGCAACTCAATCAACTCAGCGGGCATATCAGCTGCGAGGAAAGAAGCAACTGCAACAGAGACTCTGTCGGGTTCAGTTGATTCTGGGACAGCTGTGGAGATGACCTGATCAACGACAGATCGTCGATGAACATTGTTCTCGCTAAGGACGAAAGCCCAAAGCTCTCGGTCAGCTCTCTCAAGGAGGTAACGAGCTTGAGCCTTGAACATTGAGTTTTCATTGGTGATGTTAACAAGCTCTAAATCATTTTGACCTTTGCGGTAGCAAATGTATGCTAGATTTGGATCGCGACGTTCGCAGTAACGACCAACTACCAAAGTATCGTATAAATCATTCTCTTTCAAGAACTTCTCTGGGTTGTTGTTGCTGTCGATGTAGATCTTAGCAAGAGCATTGTAGACAGCCTGCTGTTGGTTGCCGGCTGCAAGAGTAGCCTCAAGGAATGGCAACAGGATCTTCAAGCGGTTTCGGGTTTCAACTTCATGAACAAGCTCGTCAATGGGAATTGCAGCGTGGTTTACAGTGCTCAAAAGGTTCTTGATGATTGACTCCTCACAGTCAACGTCAAGCAAAGCACCAACGACTGCTGGTGTCCTCGAGGGGTTGACTCTCTGGACGTAAACCTCGATTGACTGGAATTGCTGGTTTTGGTAAAGGTAAAGTACCAAGTCGTGGATGAAATTGAATCGATCACAGACAATGATAAGAGGTAATTGTTCGACCAACTTGGCTTCCTTCAAGAAGTTTTTCACTTTCAAAGCATCATAATGATTGCTGTCTCGGCAGATTCTCTCAACCTCGTTGAACTGGCCCATCTTTGTTGCCGCCTCAATGTACTTGAAGTTGACATCCGGATCTTCGCTGAGGTTGACAATACTACCAAGGTAGTGGAAGAGACCCTCAGCAGTCTTGTACTTCTCAAAGAGATCAATCAGCCTGACGGGACCAAGGAGATCCGAGTATTTCGTGGCAACCTGGACAACAGCTGCAAGGTTCTGGCGAATATTGACCTTGAGCATGGCATCGAGACAATCCAAAGACTGTTCAAGAGACAAGCGGCCAAAATAACCGGTAAGCCATTCTTGACTGAAGTTTGGTGTCGCTGTGATGTTGACAATCACTCGCTTGATGGCCTCTGGATCTTCGTAATGCTCTAGAGCTCGCTGGGCAAGACCTGCTTGTTCGCACAATTGCGCAATTCTAGGCTTATCGTAGTACGAGAACATGTCGTTGCCAAGGATAGCATCGGCAACTTGAGGGGCGTTCATGAGATTCATCTCAAGGAGACGGGTTTGCAAATGTCCTTGCTCTGGTTTGTTGTCCTTCAGAGCATCGAGTAAGAAAGCAGTAGCAGGTTGAACCATTCCTTGGGATTGGAAGACATCCACGACGCGTTCAATGTCGACAAGCGAACCACCTTCAGTGTTGGCCAGCTGTGTAGCAAATTCGGCACCCTTTTCGGGGTTAATGGAGATGATGTTGCGGAGAAGCTGAACGTAATCTGGCTGGTATCCTGCCTGTTGAGCATACGGCAAGATCTTTTCGAATTGGCCAGTCTCGGCAAAGGCAGCAACGACCTTATGGGGAACATTTGCACGGAGGTAAATGGCGAGTGCCAGTTGTGTGTCGCTTGTGCGGACGATGTCACCGAGCTCTTCGGAACAATCCAGCTTGTTTTCCTTCATCCACTTTTCCAACAAATGCTTTCGGTTTTGTGCTAGAACCGGTCGCACAAGCTCCAATGTCTCATGTTTGTTCAATGATCCCTTGTCCAGTAGCATACCGAAGTACTGTAGGATAACTGACAGTTGGCCAGGTACAGCAGGAAGAGCCTTTAATCGTTCAATGGTCTGGGGTGTTCTGAGGAAACCGCGTGGGGAGTTTGCAGCAATCTTCGACGCTTCGGCATAGTTTCCAGCTGAGAGAAGCTGCTCGAATTGGTTGGCATAAAGGTTGTCTGCACCAGGCAAGCCTGCCCTGGAGGCAAGCTTGACTGCTAAACCGGAGTTGGCGGGATTTTGAAGGAGGTATGGAATGACGGTTGATTCATCAACTGCTACGGATAAGACCTGTCCTCTTCTGTTGACTCCAACCAAACCGGCAGATTCGGAATCGCTAGCAGTAATGAAGATAGTCTCGCTGGAAATACGGTTCATGAAGATACATGTACCAGTCTCCAAGTCGTAAAGGTGAATAAAGCCGTATTTCGTAACCAAGTAAATGATGCTATATTTCTGCGAGACTTGCATGGCGACTGGGAAGTCGTTAACAGCCTCAGCTGGGAAATAGACATCGACGGCCTTCTTTGCGAATGTTGGGTTCGAAGCTTGATGATCGACTTCAACGATGTGAAGCTTTGCGCCGGTCGCCGTTCGGACTGAAAATGTGAAGACCTTCGTATCGGCTGGAGCGCTCTCGAGTCGTAAAGTACCGAACGCGGCAGCGTGACCCTCAATAGCCTGACTGATGCCTCTATCCTTCGAATAGAGCTGCATTGCTCCTACCACTCGCCCTTGTTGTTGCGAAATACCCACTACCACCATCCACTTTCCGTCATCGCTCACGCGATAGTTTATAATTTGACATCCCTTCGATAGCTGTCAGAATCCTCATTCTACCCTAACAACATCTTACTTACAGAAAGATTTGGATTCCTCTTGAAAACCTCCACAGGTGCTGCTTGATTTGGGTCAAAGACGTCCCAGTGGTAGACTGTGGTATCCGTAACCAATCCTAAGCTTGTCTCACTGAACCACTTCCAGAAGACAACATCTTCATTCATGGTAGCAGACTTCAGCTTCGCCTTCTGGCCCAAATCAAATATCTGCAGTGTCCGCGATTGTGCCTTTAGTGCTATGACTTGCTTGGTCCAGTGCATGATAGCACTGTCCGCCTTAATCGGTCGTCGTGTGACGGCATTATTCTGTTTTAGGTCGACAATTACAACTTCTGGCTGGGCGGCTTCGTTTTTCTTCTCGCGTACACAAATGAAAGAATCTGATTCCAGTGTCTAAATTGGCAAATCGTTAGCTCATGCTTGATACGAGCTCAGCTCAGAGGCAGAGTAGGCTGGAGACTTACACATGAATTAAATCCTATCGATTGTGCCTGGAAAGGTGAGGTCAGTTAATGGGCCAGAACGGCTGCTAGAAATGGTGTTTTCTTGGAGAATTGGTTGCCAAAGAGCTCTTCCGTGGATTCGCACATACCTCGACCCCGACACTTGTTAACTATAGATAATGTCAGTTTACATCTTCCAGCAGTTCAGCAACCACAATTTAGCTCAAATCATACCTGGAGAAGCTCCGTAAACTTGATCGGAAGTGGACCCATCTTGTATGAATCTGTAGACTGATGCGATCAAAGAAGGTCAATCTCAAGAATTGTTGACCCTACGTCGCGGGCAAGCTGTCTGCGCAAACTGGCGCTGGATAACCAGAAAAATGCTCAATTAAAATCAAACGCAGTGATGCAAGTACAGGTATCGTCAAGATTATTATTTTAATTCGAAAAGCACCCAGAAGGAAATAGGGTGCAGTGAAGCAGTAGGTAAAAAGATGAGCTTTGTGGTTTGATGGCTTTCTAAAACTGGCCTTGTTGTCGCAGTAAACGGCTGGAACAAGAACGCTAGGACCGCGCTAGTACAAATGAATCCACTTAAATCACGTGAACGAACACCTTAGCACCCCTTATTTCCAAAAATAATTTCGCGGTCCACAGTCGACGATCTGCATGCTTCACTTCATACTCCATGAACACTTCTAGCGATTTGATCAGTTCGCAGAAGTGAGACATGGATCGATTGGTATCACAGCGGTGTTGGGCAGGAATAAGAGGTGACATTGCGACCCGGAATTTGGACTTTTGATCGCACCCAAAAGATCCGACATGTCGTTTGCAGCTATTTGCCAGCGAATCTAGCTCATGTTCAACAGCACGAGTTGACTCACGAGGCTAAATGTTGGATGCGAGATCTTAACCAACTCACGGGCGAGGCCATGAAGTTGGGAAGATGTTGGTCCAATGGACGGCCAATCCTATAACCATGATTCTAAGGTTAATCTATCGGACAGGTCTATTATTTTGACTGAGATTCACGAGCGGTTATTTCTGGTATCAAAACGGGCAATTTGTTTTCGTTATCGAGGTTTCACGGAATGGCTGATGTCGTGCCACTACTTCTAGATCAAGTGCTAGAATTTAGGATACGAATTCCTTGACCTGGAAGTTTCTACACTTATTGATGGATGTGCATCTCCGTGATGCGCGCTGGATGGTTGTTTCGGGTTATTAAGGGAGCGCCCAGTTTGAATGACAATTCACTATATGCTCCACTTGTTTGTTTGTTTGTTTGGTTGTCTGTTCCATTCACTTACACCGCAACCATTGCGCGCGCGGTCTTCCATTTTCAACGGAAGAGCCTGAGCCAGACCTTGAGGTCGACGCACACGAGAACCCCGGCTTGCTTGATTTTGATCGCACCAGGGCTATCTCCGTTGCTTGTTATATAACCCAGTCGATCGCTGAAGTTCCCATTGCCTCGGCGTCGGTTCCGATGTGAACCAGTGGGCTCAAATCAATATTCGCAACCACAGAGAAGCATACTCCTGATATCTTCTAATGATGTGTAGCCATCTTCTGCTGACTAGTAACCATTCATGTGATGGAATATCTCGCTTCACCGCAGAGAATATAGCCTAGCCGCCTAACTTGATTCACTGAAACCTAGCATACTTTTGTTATTCTCCTTTGAGCATATACCTATCGATAGACTTCTTCAGCTCAACATGAATGCCTTCCAAAGCATAGCCTGGAACGCCGCACGCTCCTTGAAACTTATCAGCTAGGTCCCGGTCATCAAACGTGAGGATACATACCGGCGCATGGTTTGCATATCAATCCTCCTATTCCCTTACCCATTCCTTTTGCGAACCCAGATAATCCAATTTCTTTTGCTCCCTTAACGGGCTGCATCACGAAACCAGAAAGTCCATCATAAAGGCCAGTAGCAAGCCCCTTTCCTGCAGCCATCATCCCGCTTTTCAGTCCGACAACAACCGGTGGTTGGCGCAGTTCTTCATCGCCGTATATCTTTGGGGCGTTATGAAATCCCTTAGTCAATGCTAATGTGAGATCTCGTGGTGCACTGAGGGATGCGACGACGATACGCCCCAGTCCTTTTGTCGGCGTTGAGGGATCTGGGTAACCTGCTGAGGAGCCTTCAACACCTCTTGAGGCTTTTGCGGTATGATATGCATAGATGGGATAATCTGTGATGCCGCCTGTTACCTCCTTGACGGTACCAAATGTCGCAACGAGCACACCAGAAATCGGATCAATTGGCTCGGAAACCGAGGAAACCTTTTCAATTTGGATACTGAACAAGACTTAGTTGGTTCATGAGGTTTGTGTACCGATACATACTGTTCTAAATCATCCCAGCTCAGTTGTTCTTGCGCTATCAGTGTTTTCACGCTGGCTCTATTGAATTGTCGTCCTGTGGCTCTCTCAACCCATAGTTCCTCTTTGCACTATGGGTGTTTCCAGATCTGCTGTGCCGCTTTCGGCAGTGATACTTCGCTAAACAACTCATGGTCATTCATAAGAGTGAGAGCCGATGCATTCAATGTATCAACCCCGCCAAAAGCTAAAGGTCCAGCCCGCGAGCCTGGGTTACCAGATACCAGTTCAACTGGTAATGCTGTGGTGTAGGAAATGGGAGAACGGGATGATTTAACACGATTTCGAAGAATCGTCATGACGAACGGATGATAGATTGAAATTAAGATTGATAAAGCAAACAGACATACGAAACCGAGCTCGGGGTTCAGCCACAAACAGCAAGTTCCAAGGGGGTTCACACGGGTATTTGAGTCCCGGTACTGTGCCTGAGAATGCTACCCAGCGCTTACTGGGGCAGAGACCTGGCATTTTCTGACGCGTCCACGGCAGGAAACTGATAAGTTTCGTTTTCATTTGTTGGCTGCGCCCCGTGTAACAGCATAATTATGTTGACCTTGAAGGATTTGGGATGAACATGGTGGGTCAAGCCTATCAGGATCCACATGTCCCTACGATTCGGCCAATGGGGAAGCGAAGCGAAAAACGCCCTTCGCTCGCTCCTCCACAATCTCTTGTCCGCCTCGACCATCATGCCCGTCTGGATTTTCTTGTCCAAACCACAAGGAGCAATAAGCTCTGAAGAGCGGTTTCTGTCCCTACGAGGGTACCAATCGTGCTTTAGTCGAGGTTCTCGACACAGCCCTACCATACATAGCTAAAATTATGACCTGGCAATACGAACATCGGTAAGCGGCCTCGAGGCGTGGAAGCGAAGGAGAAGGAGAAGACATCCCTCCACTGCTCCAGTGTCCATACGAACCTTACGCGTCTGTGTGAGGGAAGATAAGCCCATTCGAAGATGATCTCTAACATGGGGATGAAGTCATACTCCAAGATTCTCTGCATCATCTATATAACCATCGTCTCCTTTTCCATCTCACGTTCATATGTTCTTTCATTCCATATTTCCAAGCGTTTCACTTTCTTGATATCTCTCACCTATCAACACAGAAGTTTTATCTGTATCCTTGATTGAGTTACAAGCCTCCGAGTTACAAAAGTCACAATGACCGGAACTTGTTCTGGTAAGAGCTTCAGCCTCTCATCAAATACTAAAGTCAGGAAAAACTAATTCCTGTAGCCGTCACAACTCCTGACACCATATGGAGCTTTTGTCCGAATCTCGGTGCTGACTATCTCTTCATCGTACTGTTCGCATTGACTACCATTGCCCACATTGCTCAAGCCATTACCACCAGGAAAGGATACTGCTGGGTTATCATAACGTCCGGCTTAGCACAATTTCTAGCATACGTTTTCCGACTGCTCAGCGTAAAGAATCCCACAAATAATGGCTTGTACGCCGCCTGGTTCGTTTTGATCTTGGTTAGCAACTTCCACTCTGGTATGCATGGATTCTGCTAACGCAACACATTAGGTTGCACCGCTGTTCACGAACGCCTTTGTTTATATGGTGATGGGCCGGATGGTCTGGAATTATGTTAAGAACGCCAAGATATACGGCATAACAGCATGGAGGTTTGGTCTTTACTTTGTGATATTGGATGTTGTGTAAGTGTCCCGTCGCTCGTGCATATTCCAGCACTTATACATATTTAGGGCACTCCTCGTTCAGATCTTGGGCGCGGCTTCAGCTACTGGGACTCACCAGTCGCAATCTGCCGTGCTGCGAGCCTTACATATATATATGGTCGGTGTTGGAATTCAGCAGTTCTTCATCTGCGTTTTTCTCGTCTACGCAGTTAAGTTTCATGCAACAACTATTCAGCAGAATCGACAAGGACTACCTACTCCGCAAAATGCATACAGATTGCTCTATGCCATATACGCAGTTATTATTCTTATTACCGTACGCGATTCCTCATCATATCATATACAGCCAATCACTGACACATTATTTAGGTCAGAATCATCTTTCGTCTTGTGGAATATTCCTCGGGGCTACACACCAGCATACCCAACCACGAGGCGTATCAGTACTGCTTGGATTCCATACCAATGTTCATCGCGTTGGTCATCCTTAACGTTTACCACCCTGGGAGGGTCATGGCAGGACCGGCCTCGGACATTCCAAGTAGGAAAACGAGGAAGAACAAGGCGTTCCGCACAAAGGGCCAACTTGCTGAAACTCACGGCAATGAAGATGGTCTCCCAATGGTGTAAACAGATTTTCAAAGGGTGCGAAATGGTTTATCGGTGGAATACTCCATGGCGTCTGTGTTCATGATACGGGATTGGTTTGGAGCAATATTGGGTTCTTATTAATCTGGGGTTTTCTCAATTCTACGTATGGGTTTATACTTTTAGATGTTGATGGCACATATAGATGGGATATAGCACAATATAGCTTCATGGTCAACTGGGTAAGATCCCAAGAGCGATGAGATGAATAGATGTGTTTTATTTTCGCCATGCTTTTACCGTTTTAGTCCGGCGAGATGAAACGCGGAGCCAGCACTTTATGGGTTGATCGGAAGAAGCTTAAACAACATAAACTTAAAGCTTCGTGTTAAGATTATTTGGGCGCTATAAAAGGATTCAACATTCAACATGCATGTTGAGTCGGGATTGAACACTTCCGTCCAGCAAGCGCACGTTAATGTCAAGTCTGTCAGATTTTACGTACGTTGATCGTCGTCACCATCCGCAGGGCGCAGTTAGTAATACGGGCTCCACTCCCGACCGCCTATAGCAACTCTCTTGCAGTAAGGTTTATGCTACATCAACATGAGGATATATCGCTGAAAAATTTACCATTGAGCAACTGAAGCCCGAGGATCTGAGATCTCAGTCGGAATGCCCCGAGTTGCTCCAGGACAAAGAAAGCGAGCCTACAAGCCAAAGACGAAAACTGGCTGCCTAACATGTAAGTAAGTATCAACCACCAACCGTCAAATCTGAGTCACCATATCTGACATTTTGATAGAAGTAAGATCTCAGAAGATTTACCCCATCTCACAGAAAGCTTATTTGCGTACCCTCTCTAGTCAGACGTGTAAAGTGTGATGAAGCACGACCCCACTGTTTAAGATGCACTTCCACCGGCCGAAAATGCGACGGGTACCCCGACGTAGAGGAGCTTTCGAGCGCCTCTTCTCGCGGCAGCTCTGTTGATCTCTGGATATCGAGCTCCCCGGCGCTTGTCCGGGCGCCTTTGCCATTATTTTTGGAGACAAGTCAGGAACGCAGGGCTTTCCAATACTTTATCACCGCGACGGCGCCAATGATGGCTGGGTTCGCGACGGAGAGTTGCTGGTCAGAATTTCTGCCGAGAGCAGCTCATTATGAGCGTCCGATTCGTCATGCTTTGGTTGCGTTGGGCGCGTTGCATGAAAGCCGGACGATGGTCTTACGTGGTGCCAAACTGGACCCTTCACTGCTAGAGTTTCCTCTGCAGGAGTATGGCCGCGCTATAAGGAGTCTGGTGGAACCTTTTTTAAAGAAGGAAAGACAGGCCATGGATGTGTGCTTGTTAAGTTGTGTTCTATTCGCCGCATTTGAGGTAGGTAGTTTTCATGTTTTTGTTATTTGAAGCCATATATTCTTGGAACTCTTCCCCTATTCAAACGAAATATCCAATTGAATCGGTAGAAATGGCGCGCTGACACCGATACAGATGATGCAGGGGAATTATGGCTCTGGTGTTGCGCACCAGCAGAGTGGAAATAAAATTCTTAGTGAGATCATCTTCGATGAAAGCACGGGAAAGTATCAACATGATACTCTTAGTATATCCAGCACACCATATATACCCATGAAAACCATAGAAGAGTTATATCTCCGCACAGATTTTGCATTGAGTCAGGTAAGCACGTACATATCATCCACATACAACAACGCTGGGGTTCCTATATGTAATTTCAAACACTTAACTTATCCAACGTAGATGGTAACCACGCAAGATTCAACCATTTTTGATAAATTCGAGCACACGCGTCTCACTCTCGAACTACCCAAAGCATTCGCATCTCTCGCCGAAGCAAGAAATACCCTCCAGTTTCTCTGGACCCGCTTCCGCTGTCTCCTCAACAACCTGGAATCCCAAGCCAACTCCGCCGAACTCCCTCAACTCTTCTCAGCATGGCAGCAAGAAACGATCGAGAAAATCACTCAATGGAACCTCGCCTTCCAAGCCTTCATTTCCAAATACGGACACACTTTCACCGAACACGAAAAAATCGGCGTCCTAGTCCTAGAAATCCAATACCAGACCGGGCACATGAACGCCGTGATTTCCCGAACCGTCGTCGATGACCAAATGACATGGGATCCGTGTCTGCCATATTTCGAGAAGCTCATCGAGCTAGCGACCAAGGTTCTAGACTCCCCAGCTTTCACTGCTGCGGAGTTCCAGATCGATGTTGGGATTATTGGACCGCTTTATCATACGAGTGCTTGTTGTCGTCATCCGGTTGTGAGGAGGAAGGCTATTGAGTTACTAGAGCGAGTGCCAACGTTGCAGGAAGGTGTGTGGAATGCGGGAATCACGGCGAGAGCGGCGAGGAGGGTGGTGGAGATTGAGGAGTTTGGCTTGGGGGTTGTGAAAGAGGCGGCTGATGTGCCGGATTGGGCTCGCATCAGTGAGGTGGATCCTACGTTCGACGCGGAGAAGAGGATGGTGACGATAAAGTATTATAGGAGTGGCAAAGCGGCTTTGAAATCAGTTCGCGAGCCCATTACTGAGACGTTTGAATGGTAGAATAATGCACAATAATAATGTTCTCACATTCTAATCAAGCTCATAAGACGCCCCCTGACAATGTCGTTTGCGACGAGATATGTTCATTCCAACTCTCTCATCCTCTTAATCTACAAGATTTTCCATTCCCCCGTCCAATTCCGCGCAAAAAATGCTCAGCAGATTGCCCAATTTGAACACACTGTCTTTCCCCGCACCCAAACGCCTGGCTATGTATTAATACAAATAGAGGGAAGAGTTTCCGCAGTATCTTTCACCTTCTCGTCCGGAGCCCGCTTTATATCGTCCCTCCCGAACGTCGTCTCAACCCCTCCGGACTTCCCCCTCATTTACCATCCCACCTTCTATCCCTATCACCGATCCTTGAAAACCTTCGGTTTCCACCCCTCCTTCAGCTCCTCCTCCCTCGCCACCTTCTCCGCCTTCGACCTAATCTCCCCCTCCAGCCGCTCCCTCGCCCTCAGAATCTTACTCTGCAGATAAAAGCTCCCGCCCTGCTTCGGATCATTCACATCGAACAGTTTCTTGAACCGCGCCATTACATCTTCCATGTCCATCTTCCCTTCCTTCGGCGGCTTGACGTTTAATATCTTGCAGGCCTCTTCGAGCGTTAGGCCATTGGAGAAGGAGGATCCGCCCGCGACGCCTCCCCCGGAGGATTGTTGCGCTTTTTGGTACGCCGACGACGCTTTGGCTTGTTTCCACGATTCTGAGATGGCGCGTCCGAGGACTCGTGCGCCTGTAATGGCGACTTGGGTTATTATCCTGTGGGCCTATGTAGCGGGAGAAGAGGGGTTAGTAGACGGTCTGTGGAGCGAAGTGGCACACAGATGGCATTGCGGCAGTAATGATTGTAAGAAAATATGTAGCCTTACCATAATGACTATAATATTAGAATAAAAACCCGGCACTCGATAATGCGCACTTGAATTGTGGCGTGGGGAAATTTATAGAACAGACGATGATGAATTTAAATGTATCTCGAATCTTCAACTTTTTCCCACCTTGCATTCGGACTTTTCCGCTCGGTCTCGGCCAGGATAATTTATTCTTGCCTGATATACCAGGCTCAAAGTGACATCCCAGCGCAGTTGACAGCCTAGCTGTACTCCAAAAAAGACACCTGCGCAACGAATATCAAACAAGCAGCAAACCCCCAAACCAATGTTTCCATCTCCACCCTAACTAGCAATTTCCTCCTACAAACAACCACCCACCTATCATACATAAACATATTCCCACATTCCTCGAAAACCACACCCACCATGTCCAACTTCTATAACTCCCCACCCCCTCAAAACCCCTACAGCGCAAGCTCGTCCTCCTCGGCCGCCGCCCAGAACCTGCAATTCTACCCCTCGACCTATACCCCGAACCCTGTTTCCGGCCACGCCACCCCGCAACAAGCATACGGGTACGGGATCTCGCCAGCTCAAAGCTATGGCGGAGCGCCAGGCGGGTATGGATTTGGGGCTGCGGGCGCCGCGCCGGGGGTAAGTGGACGGATGGGCGAGAGCGGAGGCTTGAGAACGGGGTGGTTGGCTGCGTTTGGGACCGAGGGGTATGAAGGGGAGCCGCCGCTGCTGGAGGAGCTTGGTGTGAATTTTGGGCATATTAGAAGTAAGGTGTGTTAAGGATTGATTCGTTGTCTGTCTATTGCGCATTCATGTTCAAATTACTAATGCGGTTTGGGAATATAGACATTAGCAGTACTTAATCCACTCGCCCGTATCGATCAGCATATAATGGACGACTCCGACCTTGCAGGACCAATCCTCTTCTTCCTACTTTTCGGAACATTCCTCCTGTTTTCGGGAAAAGTACATTTCGGATACATATACGGGCTGGCGCTGTTGGGCTCCTCATCTCTGCATCTAATTCTCTCTCTAATGTCACCCCCAATCGCGGCCGACGCCTCATCCCAGCAGCAAAACCCATCGCATCTCTCCTCCACCCTGACGTATCCTCGCAGCGCAAGCGTGCTCGGCTACTGTTTATTACCTCTTGTGATGTCCAGCGTGGTGGGGATTATAATGCCGATGGACGGGCCGGTGGGATATGTGCTGACGACGCTGGCGATTGTGTGGTGCACGTATAGTAGTAGTGGGATGTTCTGCGCGGTGGGGAGGATGAGGGGTATGAGGGGTTTGGTGGCGTATCCGCTGGCGTTGTTTTATGTTGGGTTTGGGATCATGGGAATCTTTTCAAGTAGAGGATCTGGGACTTTGGGGAAGGTTGCGGGGGCTTAGAAGGTGGTATGGGTGGATTTAGGGGTCTGGAAGGCTGGGAAGGAAAAGGAAAGGGCAAGACTTGGTCATAATTATTCCAGGTGTCAAACAGGAACTGTCTGGTTTGGGCGGCTTGAGGAAAGAAAAGACAAGATGGGCTCTGGTGACTTTTCGATTTGTAAGACTAGATTGGGGGATACTTGTACAGCATGGTTTTGGGGACCACTGAGAAAACTTGGGAGCAAGCAAGCAAGCGAACGAATAGATGGCATATCAAAGGCACGTAAACAGTTCATTACTAACTGATCAATGCTGTCGGTGTGTTTTATAATGAGTGACTTTGCTGAGTTTATGAATATGCTTTATTGTATAACAATGACTCTTATGAAGTCCAAGCCAGTCCAATGCTCTTATAAAGTCCAAACCAGTCCTATGCAGTCGGCATGTGCCTAACCAATGCCCTTCTCAACTAAACTCCTTACCAGCCATACCGTACCAATCATTCCAGACGCCGTACCGAACTCATCCGTCCAACCATGCACCCATCCTCTTTCCATACTCCGCCCACTACTCCAACCCCATCATAACCTCATCGCTAATCCCCCAATCCCTCGGTCTCGGGGGTCTATCATCATCCGAATGTACACTTGCACTAGCCTTCCTACTCTTCCTTTCATCTCTCCTCGAACCACCTACCCTGAACCCACTACTGCTCCTGCTCTTTATACTCGAGTTATCTGAATATTCCGGGGGCGGGGTCCTAGAAGAAGAGAAAGAGGATAAGCGGGTACGATCTGATGTTGAGTCGGGGCTTTCCGGGGTGGGAGTAGGCGAGGGTGTGATTTCGGTGCTGGAGCTTACTTCGACGAGTTCGGCATCGCGGTACCATTTTCGGCGGCGGGTGTAGCGGCCCCAGCCATCTTGACCACGGCGTCCGTTTTGCCACTGATGATTATAGTCAGTAAAATGTATAGCAACGGGTCAGGATGGGCAGTGTAAATGCATACCTTGTTGTCGTAGTAGATCCACCCCGAACCTCCATCACTATCTGCTTTGGCTTTAGAGCCACCTTCATCGTTTTCGCCTGCCCCTTCCACAAGCCATCGACTTCCTTCAACCCATCTCCACCTTGCACCCCCTCCCTCTACATCTGGTAATTCGAACTCTTCTTTTGGTGGGCAAGCATTTAAGTGCTCATCTGTCCACGGGGTTCTCTCGTATGCAAATAGCGAAGTAGTCCAACCAAGCCCTACCCAGCGACGTTGATTCTCATATAATATAAAAGTAAACTTTACGCCAGTCGCTTCTGGTCTTCTCTTTATAGCAGCATTTGCTGCGAGAGATGCTTCTTCCAGATTAGAAGATCTGCGCGGTGGCAGAGGAGGCTTCTTCTCATTTCCATTGGTAGTCGGTGGTCCCAGAGCATCTGTAAAATGCAACCCCGTGATAGCAGTACAAATCCGTCTAACAGACGCTGACCTCCATAATATTGTTCTAGCGATTCGATTTGGTCTAGAATGCCAGGTCAAGAAAATCGTGCCCGAAACTAACGCAATACGCTTGGTAGTGATGACTTGTAGTGGCGGCAGGGTCAAGATAATCCACATAGGAGTGACGAGTAGGATGCGAATCAAAAGCGTTGTAAGCGCAGGTCGTGTGGTGGCAGAAGTTGCCGTTCGTTGGGTCGACAGGAAATCGGTCAACTGTAGTAGAGGATCTAAAAGCACATTACATCTCGAGGTAAATATCTTCAATGTCTCTACGATTTCGTCCAAGGTCTTCTGGTGCTTCGTATTTGTAGCCTCCGAATCCATCCGTTTGTGTCCTTTCTTTTGTTTCTCACCCGTCCAACCTGTCGATGACAATGGAGAGTATCGTCGCGAATACATCCCAAGTATTAATCCTATAACCACCACCAACGGCCCCGCATATCGCATTACTACATCTCCATATAGTACAACCGCCCAAAAGCTAGCGACGAGCAGAAAGCTCTCCCAGGGATCCCCGCTTGTCCATGTTATTAAGCCCACGATTTTATTGAGGGGCAACAGAAACGGATGAGAATATGCTAATGCGCGTGTAATCTGCGGAGGAGTCGCAAGTAGTAAGGGCGACTTTTGGTGGACGAGGATGGTCGACCTCTGTTTATTTGCAGACGAGGCATGCGAAAGAGTAACTGGGGAGAACGCCGCGATTGTTGGAGGAGTAGGATCGGTACTGGCTAAGGATCCGCCATCATCATCTTTCCTCGAGCTCGGAGTGCCAGACATTTGATGCAACCATGGAGTATCCTGTGAATGAAATTAGTTGTGCTGAAAGGGAAGGTGAATAAATTGAGTGGAGAGCAGGTGAGCTTGGGGCAGTTCAGTTGGGCAACATACAAATGCAGCCATCGGACGTCATTGCTCAGAACAGGCTTTGCGACCGTAAGGGTGGAAAGTCAAATGGCAGTTCAACCAACGTCGAAAAAGCAGCAAACAAATACAAGTGCTTGCGAGAAATGGAGTTGTAGTAATACTCGCTTCACTACAGAGCAAGGAGAAGTCTGAGACAAAAGGAAAAGGAAGTCGAAGGAATGAATGATGATAACTTACAACGGAAACAATGGGAGCAAACGCGATTCAGAGCGCCTCTCGGCTCAAATCTGGGGTACAGCACAATCACATGTCACCGATAGATTCTGATCTTGTGAATGTGGTCTCACTGGTGGCAACTATATGGAGAAAAAAACTCGGGTAAGAGGGAGGATATGATTGCTCAGTGCATTGGAGGAATGTACACAGTCAGCTTGAAATCGCACAAAGTTATGAACGACCTCACATTCTGAAGGTTCGTGATAATGAAGTAATTCTGACGTACACACAAACTGCAAGAAGGCAAAGGTTTCAGCCTCGCGCTAAAATGATCCCCATATTATTAATCACACCACGGCAATCATTCACGCTAACTGGTTAACGAATTCCGTGATCCAGAAAACTTGGGTTTCCATTGTCTAACTTTGCACTTTGCGCTTTCGTTGACAATTCGATTGTTGAACGGCAAAACTTTTCATTCGCACCACTGTCGAAATGTCTCGACAACCACCCCCTCCTGCTGGTCTACCTCCTCGACCGCCTCCATCCCGTCGGGAAATAGGTGATTCTTATCGTCCCGACCATGGCCGTCAAAATGATAACTACGTGCCCCACAACGCAAATCGCGATCGCGACACAATGTATCAATTCGGTGGTTACAGATCCTACCCTCCACCACCTCCGCCGTCCTATGGAGGTTATGCCCCGGGCACAGAGCCTCGAGGACCAGCTGCAGATTCTTATCGATCCCGCCCATCTAGAGACGACAATTACCGTCCCCCGGAACGCGATTTTGACTTTCGCTATGATGCGCCACCGTCAATTGATTTCCAAAATGCTGATAGATTCCGCCCTCGTTCTCCCCCACGAAACCGAAATCGCGACCATGGCCGTGATAACAGGAGAAACATGCGAGGAGACAATCGCCCGGGTGGACGCAACAACTACCGTGGTAGAGGTGGTCCAAGGCTGGCATCAGATCGGGACTTCCTTAAAGGAAACCGTTCGCCCACTCCTGAGCTTATGCCGGGTATGACCGACGAAAATGGGCAAGATGTCAGATACAGACCACTAGATGAATTATCTGATAGTGACGAAGCCGAGATGGACATGTCCGATGACGATGGAGAGCAACCCAAGAAGAAGATAGCGCGCACTGACAGCAAGATCGCAGATGGCGACAGTGTCCCTAGATGGTCTAATCCAGATCCATACACGGCTCTACCCCCACCAGATGAGACGCAGCAGAAGAAAAAGGACGTTGTCAAGCTTATTCGCAAAGCTCGTGTCACATCTAGCACCGACAATTCTACCAAAGCCACCGCCGCAGCCGACGATTTCATTTCGTTTGACTTTGATAACGATCCTGCTGAGCAATCCGCTGAGGAGAATGAAGATGATTATGAGCCTCCGCCATTCGAAGTGAGAGATCGCGCCCCCACGACTGCTCAAGGCCGTTTCAGCCATCTTGATAACATTCGAAAGCACGACAGTCCACAGGAACCCCAAGCGTTGAATGTTCAACAAGTACAGGGTATTATCAACCAAACAACCAATGGCCAGCAACAAACTGCCTTGAATACACCTCCGAAGAAAATGATCAAACCTTTAGATATTTCTTCTGATCCCTCTCTGGGTAGCAGAAAGCGTACTGCTAACGATGAGATCAAGCCTCCACCTCGAGTAACCAAGGTCATCCCCGGCAAGCCTCCTGCGGTAAATGGATCACTGCTAAAGGAATGGCGCTGTACCTCGACAACGGACGGCACTCCTTGGCTTCAGGATCATTCTGATACGTCTAACATGGGTCTCTGGTATGAGTTGTTTATCGATGATGTATTGTCTAAGCTAACGTAAGGTTTTAGGCTACACAAGGAGATCATGGATTTCTATAATCATGTCAAGCCTCGAAAGTTCGAACAAGTGATTCGGACTAAATTGGTTAATGACTTACGTAGCACATTCCGAAAGAGATATAAGGATGCGGACATTCACACTTTTGGATCTTTCCCTGCTGGTCTCTATTTGCCTACTTCCGACGTAGATTTGGTCTTGGTCTCAGACGACTACATGAGAACCGGATATCCTGTATACGGTGCGAGGAATGCTGTAAGGAGGTGTGCCGACTTTGTGAAATCACAGAAACTCAATCTCGACGTCGTTGAAGTTATCATCGGTGCAAAGGTCCCGTTAGTAAAGTACGTCGACAAGATTACTGGTCTAAAAGTTGACATGTCCTTTGAGAATGACACTGGCCTAATCGCAAACAAGACTTTCCAGGATTGGAAGGCTCAGTTTCCTGCAATGCCAATATTGGTTACCATTGTCAAGCAGTTGTTGGCCATGCGTGGCTTGAATGAGCCAGTCAATGGTGGCATAGGAGGATTCTCAGTCACTTGTCTTGTTGTAAGTCTTCTACAAAACATGCCGCAGATACAAAGCGGAACAATGGTCCCGGAGCATCACCTCGGTGAAGTACTTATGGAGTTCCTTGACCTTTATGGAAATCAGTTCAACACTCTGACCACGGCAATATCTCTTAATCCTCCCGGATACATCTCCAAGGTACGCTCTTAGCCAGTTATCTCCTTCTAGGAACCTTCACTAACCCTCTCCAGGCTGCCAATCGCAACGTTGTTTACAGAAATCTTCACCAGCCCAAGTTCTCCATTATCGACCCCAATAGATCCGACAATGACATCGCTGGAGGCTCATCGAACACTCGTGCAATCCAAGCTTGTTTCTCTGCTGCTTATGACGCTCTACAAAAACGCATGAGCGAACTGCAATACTCCGACCTTGAAGCTCGTCGAAACCAGAGTATTCTGGGCTGTATCCTCGAGGGCAATTACAGCTCGTTCAAGCTTCAGCGGGAACATCTTGCGCATATTCACGAAAAATTAATTGGTCCTTGCGAAGACCTTTAATCATTCCTATCATCTAATGACCTTGCAGCGAGCAATTGCCTTTTGTGGTCCATTCCTAGTACATATTTGTGGTAGCTGAGCTGAGTATGAGTTAGAGAGGATTAGTCTTTCCTAATATAGGCGTATGGGCGGAAAAACAGATGACTTACTTAAACGATACCCCGGTGGCATTGAACGGGAGTCTTTGGCTTGGCTTGTAGATTAGCTTTGCGCATATTTTTGCTTCTTCGCTTCACCAGTTCTTTCCTATTTTTTTGTGTCCGAATGTTTGATGACTGACCGTGTATAGGTGGTCGAACCGCAAGTCGAAGTCAATGCCAAATGACAGACAGACGAGACATGATCGATCACTGCATTCCGGATCATTTTCAGTCATGACATGAATATACGTTGCGCTTAGTGAAACAAGATATCAAATACAAATCACTTTTACAAAAATTACATTGATGTTCTAGGAACTGACAGATTTAGTATTACATTCTTTTAGGGAAAGCACGACCGACTGGCTGACTAGCTTGGTCTGATGCGTGTGGATTAACTTTACAGGAGCCGGAATAGAGAGCTGCATTCGCAGCCAAATTCAGTCAATGATCTTGCTGGGCTTTCAAGCTCAGCAATTTCTTACACCGTCTCGGTTTTATTTCTCGACAACCCTTTCTCACTGTAGCTTGTGCTTTATGCACGACTATGGAGAGGAGTATGGGTATAGGTAGGGGAGTGAAGAGCTCTGTGGTGTTTTGCTGGGTGTATCTTCTACTCTTACGTCGGGGTCAAGGAGTAGAGTTGATAGGAGATCTATTCGAGGAGTGGGATTGTGCTGTGTATCTGAAAGTGCGCGATTCTTTGGGCTTTTAAGGAAGATTGGTCAGGTTCTGGCGGGTTATGGAATATTACCAGAGGGCTTTCTACTTGCTCTCTAAGTTCTGAAATTTTGGGTTGTGAACGCAAATACAGCGGAGAGGAACTTGGTGACAAATAGGTTGTTTTCAGACCCCGATGGTCTAAATGCCTCACCTCACCTCAGCTCACATCCTCGCCACCTCCCAAGCTCTAACGAACTTCGTCATATCCCCGAACCTCCTGGGTCTTAACCCAGCAAACTCCTTACCCCTCTTCTATCCATCTTTACAGTAACTCGTGTCCTTAACTCCCTCATCCCCTCTCTTCTCTCCACTCCAATAAATCAACCTAAACTCCCCTTAACCTAACACCCCCGCTTCTCCCCTCCCCGCCCCCTCAACCGCCGATATCCCTCTCCACAAGATCCCTTCCTACTTACCAGATCCGATCCGATCCGATCCCATCGCATACCGTCCTTGTCTCCACCCGCAACTGCAGCAGCAATTTCTCCATCGCGATGGTACAGCCGGGTATAGAGACAGGGATATACTGAGGGAGTGATGCGGAGGAGGGAGCGGCTGATGCTGAGGAGTGGGAGCAGGATGTTGGGTATCTTGGCGTTTGGAATATGATTTGGAAGAGAGGGGGATTGGGTTTTATATGATTTCGAACTTGTAGGGGAAGAGGGGGTTGAGGTTGAATGCGGACAGCTAGAAGTATATATTAAGAAAGCGATATACGGGAAGAAAGATCTAGGTCGAGGGTGTACAGGACGGGAGTATGATATGATGAGTAGAAGAGAAGTGGACAGAGTGGAAGGAAGGTTGTCTTATATTGAAGAATTCAAGAAGAGAAGAGTGTGATTCTATATGAAGGTGGCATAAAATTCGGGGATAAAGGGTGTCATTAGTTAAGCGTGCATCGAATTACTGAGTACTATCCGGGATGAGGATTCTGAGAATATCGAACTCCGAAATCGTAAATGCCGTGGCGTTGTAATTGATAATTGCTATATTTTGAGAGTTGTTGGATGAAGAACGCAGAACATGGGGTTATCTTTAATTCGAATCAAAAGCCGTTGCTGTGGGATGGAAATGGCAACATGCGAATTGCTCTCAGAAGAAGTATAACAAATATTATATTAGCCCACCAACCCCCCATACCCACACCATCCCCTCCCCCTTTAACTCCTAACCCCCCACCATCATCCCCTCACTGATAACTCTGCGCCAAAACCCCCGGCAACCGCGTTCTCAAATCCAACAAACACTGCCCAAACAATCCATTCGCCCAACTAAACCACTGTCTCGTCCATCGGTTTTGATCAAAGGTGTAGATAGACTCGTGAATTAATCCTAGACCAGCGGTGCTGCTGACGAGTTCCTTGAGTGCGGCGGTGATTTCGGAGGTGTCGCTCGAGGTGAAGATTTGGATGATTTTGGCCATGGGCCAGGCGTAGCCGGGGCCGACGTGGGGGCCGCCGACGCTGGGGGGTGGGTTAGTAGGTTTGGGCGGGAAAGGGGGGGAAGGGGGGGTGGAGGAGTAAGGGGCTTACGCGTTGATGACCTGGTGGAGATGAGTCAGTATCAATGAGAATTAACTACGAATGAAAGAGATTGGGAGAATCAGAGAACTTACGGGGCCACGCATGAAGTATGGGTTGTTTTTACTAAGAATAAACTTTCGGGTTGCTTGGTAGACGCTGTCATTTGCGCTCAAATATCCAAAGAATGGAGCACTGAGAAGACTTGGGATGTTGGCATCGTCCATTCGGTTTGCTAGATCATGTTAGATGTCATGTAAATGTTACTATAAACAATGAAGGAGGGGGGGAGGGATGGAAACTGAAGGTTAAGCGCATGAAGTAAAACTAAGTAATCTCACCTGAGCCGAATCCATCAACTTCATAAGCGTAAACTCGTCCGTAAGTAGGATCATTCACAATACCATATTTATTGATCGCAGCCTTAATGTTGCTGGAAAACTTGTGCATGTGAAATGCGAGACTTTGTTGTCCATCGATATTTCCCATGATGGTGGAGCAAGATTCGAGGTATTTCGCAAACATCATATTTGCTGGGATGAACAGCTGATAAATGGTCCTAGAGGGTGTAAGCTGGAATGCCATTCCACAAAGGAGACTACTTACGCATCGTCGCTTGGTCTAAAAGCAGATCGAACCAAACCAGTACCATCCTGAACAGGATTTCCAGCGCCAGAATTATCCAATGTTTCTGTCGCACTTGTGGTCTGTCTCTGCCATGTGTATGGGCTTGCGTTGACGCTTCCATTGGCAGCATAAGTTCCAACCAAAAGAGCCTCAGTGGTAGCAATGATTGTCTCAACGGCACTGACCCAATTAAACTTCTGGAAGAAAGTTATATCTTTAGTAGCTTGGTAGTAGTCGCTTGAAATCTCCAAGAACGCAGCCAGGGAATCCAGTTCATATTTGCACTCGAAAACCACGGAGGTGGGTTCTGCTGGGTAGAAATTATCCGGATTTGCTTGGTTCTGCTGAGGTGCAATTCCCGACTCAGTAGGTGCCTGGAAAGAATTGCAATGAGGGGCCGAGTTTATGTATCGAGCTTGAAGATTGATTACACCACGGAATAGACTGGCAAGTGAATCGGGAGACGAGCTTGCAGTCAACAGCGTCACATAACTTTGCATTTGGTTGGCTGAGTCTCGGAGCCACATTGCATCGATATCGCCGGTGATCAAAAACGTCAGTTCTTCCTCGGAATTGTTCGCAGAGTATCCCTTCCATTTGACAGCAGTGTCTAAGGTGTTTGGAAATGAGTTTTGGAACAGCCGGTAGAGATCTGGGTCTTTGATCACGGAAGACATGTTCGCAATGACACTTTCGACAATCGAGGAATTAAAGGTCCTGCACGCCGGGTCGGGTCGCATGTATGAAAGTGCATACTTTCCAGAACTTAGAGGCGGATGTTGCTGCTGGGAGTATTGAGAATAATCTGGACATTGTGCTTGAACCCCCGCTTTGAGTAGCCCGGCGGCGACGGCAATGCTCGTCAAGAAGCCTTTCATGTTTGCGAGTTGAAATGCTCGTACAGGTCTGAGAGAGAATGAGCGATGTTAAGTTGGAACGTTCCCAGACAGGACAGTCTTCTTCGTGCGGGGTCGAGAAGTATTTACACTTCGGCCCAGGCCCAACCTCCCTCGTACAGAGTCCAGAGTAACTTTGTACAAGAGGTCTACCCCGCCATCACCGCCTCTTCCCTGACACAAACTGTGTGTTTTCGATGGCGCGTGAGATCATCATTCATTCACTTAATCGGCTGCGCTGGCCAGAAACAGGAAGGTACCATTCCTAATGGTTGGTACATCTACTTTGACATCCTGGGGCACGCGTCTGCATGGTCATTCACCGGTCGCTACGGCGCCGGGTAATATCATGAATCCATGAAGTTGCGTCAGTTGAGTGCCGGAAAACCTGTGTAGCCACTGGTAGCCACTGGTAGCCATGCTTTTAGTCGAACTTTACGTCGATCAGGGTGGTGAAGTTGCGGGGTCAAGGTTGCTGTTCATCTGTTGTGTGCAGTTGTGGTTTGTGGTCATCGCGCAGCCTTGGCAACCCTCGCGGAAACATCTTGCCGAACCCGAGTACACGTGAACATTCTCCGAAATGACCGGCAGCAAAGACAACGTATAATTAACCAGCTAGGCACATTGGCAAATTGGCCAATCTACTTCAAAGTCTAACATGAAGTAGATTAATACAGTTGGTTTCGATGTGCGTTCTTTCGCGAAGAAACGCCGCAGGATTAAGGTTAAGTACAGGGCAGTACATTTAACAGACTTTGACACTGCACTCGTTTTCTCGTAAACCAGGGATGATGAGGAATAACATGCACTCTATTACAGCACGTCATAATCTTCGTTTTATTCATCTATCCTATCATACTAATGAGCAGCGACAACACCGCTCGCATCTGCTTGCTCTGTTATACGCTTCTTGTAAGCCTTCACGTCGCCTGGGAACTTCTCTACAGTTCCTCCATCACAAACCCAAAGACTGGTGCAAACCGTCTGCAACATCGTCACATCGTGACTAACCATCAGCACACCACCTTCGAACTGCTGCAAAGCCATGCTCAATGCGTCCATAGCTTCGATATCAAGATGATTGGAAGGTTCGTCCAGAACCAGGATATGTGGATTCTGTAAACTGAGACATGCGAACGCCACACGAGATTTTTGACCTCCGGAAAGAAGAGCCATCTTCTGAAGACCAGTCATGCCAGTGATACCAAAGGCACCAAGGTGACGACGATAATCTTCGTCTGTTTTACCTGGGTAGGTTTTTGTCATGAAGCCGACAGCGCTGGTGTTAAGATCGAGAGCATCAACGTGATGCTGTGCGAAGAAACCAATGCGCAGACGAGGATTCTGTGAGATGAGACCCGAGGTTGGGGTAAGCTTGCCGATGAGCAGCTTCAAAACGGTTGTTTTACCGGCACCGTTGGGTCCGACAATACCGATACGAGAGTCGAGCTGTACGTCGAGATCAACGTTGCGAAGAAGAGGCTTGTCTGGTGTGTAGCCGAATGAGACGTCTGTCATTTGAATAATCGGAGGAGAAAGCTTTTCAACGGGAGGGAACTTGAAGTGAACGGTGTAAACACTCTCGGGTGCTTCGAGGACAGGCATCTTCTCGAGCTTCTTAATACGTGATTGAGCTTCAGATGATTTAGCAGCATTGTAGCGGAATTTGTCGATGAATGCTTGAAGATGCGCACGTTGCACCATTTGATTCTCGTACTCTCTTTGCGCGGTCTTCCGGCGTTCCTCTTTTGTAGCATAGAACGATTCGAAATTGGCACCTTTGTAGTAATCCAATCGTTCTGAGTGCTGGTGGATGATATCTGTCGCAACTTCGTTCAAGAACGCTCTGTCGTGACTGACTACCAGAACGGTACTTGGGTAGCCTTGGAGATAATTGGCAAGGAAGGTGATGGATGGCACGTCCAACATGTTAGACGGTTCGTCCAGCAGTAACAAATCAGGCTCGCAGAAAAGAGCACGGGCTAACGCCAGACGCATACGCCAACCTCCAGAGAACGTCTTGGTCGCGAACTTTTGACGCTCAGGTGAGAAACCGAGACCCGCAAGAATGGTGGCAGCTCTCGATTCAGCCTTATCGGATTCCATTTCTGCAAGTTTGGATTGAACATCACCCAATGTCTGGTCAAGGCCTTCACGCTCCTTGTCAAGCTTTTCAGCCTCTGCGGAGGTATCTGCCATTGATGAGCGTTCGGCTTCGAGTTCTGCTAGTTGTTTTGAGATTTTCTACCAAAATTAGTTAATGGGACCAATAAAGCTCGGGAAAGATGCATGCTAACGCAATGCTCCTCTAGAATACTTACAACTTGTTCAGCCAACAGATGTTTACGCCAGACATCAGCGTCAAGTACGGCTTGCAAAGCAGGTGTGTCATCTCCCGTGATCTGATGCATTTGTTAGATTGGTTTGCCACAATTAGATAGTGCCATACATACCTCTTGCTCGACGTGGAGAATGGAAATGTGAGTAGGGATGGCCAATTCTCTTCTGGCCAAAGCCCTCAGTAGCGTAGACTTTCCAATACCGTTTTGACCAACCAAACCATATCTTCGGCCGTATGCCAATGTGAGATTGGTATCTGACAGAATCCTCAAACCACCGATAGATACATCGATACCATCGACCTTGATATCCTTGCTCTTTTGTTGACCTTGAGCATTTGATCCCAGCTGGAGAGGGTTGACAGCCATGAAGAATTCTTCGTAAGACTGAGCATCGTCAGGCTGGTTGATGAGCTTGGAGGCTTCGTATTCGACAGCCTTGAACACTTTTTTGCTTTGTTTGGCAGCAATCTTACGTTCAGCTTTCTCCAGCTTCTTCTTATCAACCCTCGACTCCACTTTTCTAGCATTTGCCGACTCCAGATCAACACCCCCAACAGATACACCCAAAGTAGAGGACATATTTCGTTGAGCGCCAACTTGAATTGCCTGGTCTAACCGCTTTGCAGCCGAAGAGACTTGCTTATGCTGCCCATTTGCAGCATTTGCATTGAACCTCTGAACCCATTTATCGACGAGTTGGCTTATCTTTTTTTCGTTTTCTGGTGACTGGTCCCCAGATGCCGAGATAAGAAGTGCCGATATGGAAGCTGCTGCTTCTGCTAATGGAGATAGACCACTTGCATCTGACTCCGGGACATAAGCATTCGATGCATGGCTAAGATATCCAACAGAATATTCTGACAAGACCGGATCGATGTTCGGTAAAAAGGTCTTGATTTCGGCCTCCATGATGGCGAAAATCACAAGTGTAACTGGTAAGTCGAAACGGATGAAGGTTGCACTCTTCTGATCTGTCTCTATCGACGACTACGGAGACTCTTCACCATTTGCCTCCCTCAAAGTTCCAGATAAAGTTCGAAATCTATGCACACGTGATCTCGGTTTTTTACATCGGCCGCTGGCCACCGACTAGCGTCGAGCTAGCTCAAATTGGCGTAGCAAAAAAGCTCCTTCCTAGCGGTGAACAACAACTCCACAATCAACAACTAAGTAGAACACCTCGATATCTCAACTTCTTGCTTCCTTCAACCTCGCCATCGCACCTCGCATTTCCATACTCTAATACCTCAACTCAACTCAAGTACTTCCAAATACCTTCAATATGCGTGAAATCGTATGTATCCTCCCATAATTTGCAGCTTTATCCAGTCTCTTTGCAAGACGCGTCTTTTGTTTACCCCTGAAAACAACCCCACTATATATTTTTCCAAAGGAGCACATTGCTAACCAGCTGTTTTTCAAATCAACAGGTTCATCTCCAAACCGGCCAATGTGTAAGTGCTATTCTATTCAGGACGATCTTGCGAGCTCCTTCACTAACATGGTGTGTAGGGTAACCAAATCGGTGCCGCCTTCTGGTACGACTTCCTTCCACCGCGAAACAAATTTCCTGCACATGCGCGATTATGGGACATGCAATACTTACGATAACATAGGCAAACCATCTCTGGCGAGCACGGCTTGGATGGCTCTGGTGTGTAAGTGATATCTGCCAGTATCTATGTGGTATGCGGAAACTGACTTTCATCGTAGCTACAATGGCACCTCCGATCTTCAACTTGAGCGCATGAACGTCTACTTCAACGAGGTAAATACCGACTACCCATAATACCAACTACAGACGACAGGATTCTCGCTAACGCCCTTCAAGGCTTCAGGAAACAAGTATGTTCCTCGTGCCGTCCTCGTCGATTTGGAGCCAGGTACCATGGACGCTGTCCGTGCTGGTCCTTTCGGTCAACTTTTCCGCCCCGACAACTTCGTTTTCGGACAATCTGGTGCTGGTAACAACTGGGCTAAGGGACATTACACCGAGGGTGCTGAACTTGTTGACCAAGTTCTTGATGTTGTTCGTCGTGAGGCTGAGGGATGTGACTGCCTGCAAGGCTTCCAAATCACCCACTCTCTCGGTGGTGGAACTGGTGCCGGTATGGGTACGCTCTTGATCTCCAAGATCCGCGAAGAGTTCCCAGATCGTATGATGGCCACTTTCTCCGTTGTCCCATCACCAAAGGTTTCCGACACCGTCGTTGAGCCATATAACGCCACCCTTTCCATTCATCAGTTGGTCGAGAACTCCGATGAGACCTTCTGTATCGATAACGAGGCTCTCTACGATATTTGCATGAGAACCTTGAAGCTCACCAACCCATCATACGGTGACCTCAACCACTTGGTCTCCGCAGTTATGTCAGGTGTCACCACCTGTCTGCGTTTCCCTGGTCAACTCAACTCCGATCTCCGAAAGTTGGCCGTCAACATGGTTCCCTTCCCTCGTCTTCATTTCTTCATGGTCGGATTCGCCCCATTGACCAGCAGGGGAGCTCACTCTTTCCGTGCCGTTACCGTTCCAGAGTTGACTCAACAAATGTACGACCCAAAGAACATGATGGCCGCCTCCGATTTCCGCAATGGTCGCTACTTGACCTGCTCTGCTATCTTGTAAGTTTTCACTGATCGATGTTTGATTTTTGATATGCTAATCTGTAAATAGCCGTGGTAAGGTCTCCATGAAGGAAGTCGAGGACCAAATGCGAAATGTCCAAAACAAGAACTCCTCCTACTTCGTCGAGTGGATCCCCAACAACGTCCAAACCGCTCTTTGCTCCATTCCTCCTCGCGGTCTTAAGATGTCCTCTACCTTCGTCGGTAACTCTACTTCTATCCAAGAACTCTTCAAGCGTATCGGTGATCAATTCACTGCTATGTTCAGAAGAAAGGCTTTCTTGCATTGGTACACTGGTGAGGGTATGGACGAGATGGAGTTCACTGAGGCTGAGTCCAACATGAACGATTTGGTCTCCGAGTACCAACAATACCAGGATGCGTCAGTCTCTGAGGGTGAGGAGGAGTACGAAGAGGAGCCACCAATGGAGGGTGAGGAATAGATGCTTTAAAGCTTCTACATTTTGCTTCTTTAAAGCATCTTATTTGGCATTTGATCTCGGATCGGTGTCGGTATGATGTTAGTTCGTATTAATTAGTAGTTTACGTCTTCTTCGTTGACAGCAAGCGTTGTTGAGCTGGTAGCGATGACAATTGAGTAATGCCTTTTGAAGGTTCATACTGGAAGGTGTGAAGAATTAAAGACAATTTAACAATCTATGTTCATCATGCATTTGTGAGGCTATGATATATGGGTGAATTTCCGAGATTTGGCAGAGTGATATATCGACACTCGCCTTGCAACAGCGGTCTAGTAGTACCTTATCGAGTATATGAATATTACGGCTGATTAGCCGCAGTTTACAGCAAGTCTGCTGCTACGGAAAAGGAATGCCTTTTTCTGTGCCTGTGATCAGAGACATTTGGTAGTTTTCAAACCAGGACGAGTTCCACAGTTCATTTACGAACCACTCCTCTTGACCAGTCTCCTCATCTGGATACCGGGTCAAGTCCTAGCTTGAGAATGGGAATCTTACAATGAGAAAGGGACTTGATGACTCTGGAAGAGTAAGGGAATTGTGACGGCTTGAGCGGATAGTTAGTTAGTGCTGGCGTGGGGGGAGTGGAGGGGGGGGTGGAGAGTAGGTATGGCGGGGAAGAGGTGGGAAGAGGTGGGAAGAGGTGGGAAGAGGTGGGAAGAGGTGGGAAGAGGTGGGAAGAGGTGGGAAGAGGTGGGAAGAGGTGGGAAGAGGTGGGAAGAGGTGGGTTTGCTTATGGAATGGGATGGAATGGTTATGGGGAGTGAGGTTGGGAGAAGAAGTGAGGTTGGGATAAGAAGTGAGGTTGGGATAAGAAGTGAGGTTGGGATGGGGACTGAGGTTGGGGGTAAATGTGAGTTGCACGGTGTGCAGGAAGTTCTATATACTGAGGCAATGCATCATATCCCAGCCATCTGTATGGATGTATGTCTGTTGTAATATGTAACATGTGGAATACTGGGGAGGGGAGGGGAGGATTGCCGGCGAATCCGAACTGTGGTATCTATGTACATTTTTCATCTGGTCTTTCACGGGGTTACTCACTTCGAAAGGTTGAGACCGGTGACAGATAGACAATAGTATGTAAGGTTTTCTGATTCTATAAAGGAGGGAACACTTGTATGGTATCAGGATAAGGTATATACGATTATGTTCACTGAAGTATTTCCATTTGTATTTTGCTACTGCGGGGAGTAGGATATGGATGAGACTATGACATGACGCATATAAAGAGACGGCTGAAATCTGTGAATTGAAAATGACATGTAGTTAGAGATTAACAGACTGACGATCTATGCAATCAAGCCTAGGACTGGTTTGAGTTCACATCGGTTTGCTTTTTGGAAAGTAGAGAAATCTTCTACGCATTGTATGGGCTCTCGGATTTAGGATCTGGAGAGGTTTCAGGGAAGCAATCTCATCCATCGCTTTGCCTATATCGATGCTGAACAAGGTCGCTTGATTCCGACTACTAAGGAGAGGATGGTGACGGCACTCTTCCGGTGCAGCTAGTATGACTAGCCTTCTCACAGATGGGTTGGCCCATCATTTTGAAGCTTAATAATTCTGATATCCCAGAGCTACTGTGTCTTGAGTTCACAAGAGCAGAGTATTATGTTCTGAGAGACTTACCGTGTTACAACTCCCTCCCACGTATATACCACTGTGACTCAATCTAACTGAGCGATATCATACTGCTACTAAGACACTTACTCACTAGCAAGGAGAACCTATCAAGGGACCTCCACACAGGAACTTCGCCCCTCCTATCCCTATCAATTTCGGACCTTGAGTTCACGTGTATGCTCCTCGCTCGAGACACCTGCACCGACTCAACAGTACGACCACAATGTAAGCAACTCAACAATATGAACAAATTGTGAGTAACTACACACTCACCTCACATACAGTGGCTCAACCACACGACCACAATATGAGTAACTATGACACCGATCCATCGATGACAAGCGGCCTCATTGTGACTCGGGCAAGCAAGCAACTTACGCCTAGTCTCGCAGGGCGCCATTACTGCAGAATTTGCATATCCGGACCAGACCAGACCAGACCAGACACCATCAACTACTGCAGAAGTAGAATCTAGACCACCAGACCCGACACCATCACCTTCACCGTCATCGGTGTAGATGTAGGGGCGATAATACTGCAGAGGTGGTCAGCGGGCTTGCATACCATCACCTTCGCCGTCATCGGCATAGACGCAAGAACGCACACCCACATCTCAGCCAAACCATAGGGCTAGCACCAGGCAGGCACGCATACTTTTCTTCCAGGCCTTCTCCAGCATCGCTAAGAAGAGCCTCTTTCGTACATGAACTCCATGTACGCGACATTTCCAGGCACCGAGAAATTGACTGCAACGGTGTAACCTGAGAGCTGCCTCCATGCAATCAACCACTTGAGCCTCAAACATGTCGCTAGAACACACACCGACGTGTACGACGAAGTGAACCAAACAATCGCCCCTGTCGAGCTGGCTGGGAAGTTTGGATGCTGTGCCTCCGCCTTCCATCATCGGCGATCACAGCTTGAAATGATCAGAACAGAACATGGGGAGGCTAGTTGAAACTTGGGAGGAATGTGAAATGGCAATTTCCACATCGTCGCAGCCTTTCGGTGCTTGTATGTACAGGACAGGATGGGACAGTCACGGTATCGTTCGTTCACTCAAAAAGACACACCCAGTCAACTACCACCCCTCCAGCGCACACTTGCATTTGCGCCCGATAGCAGTAACAGTAACAGTAACCATACCATACCTTCCAACAACCATCCGTACCAAAATCCCACTCACCGTCACCCAAACAAAGACCATCACCTCGCCGAAACCCCCATCAAATCACATCCAAACCCGCCATTTCGGCACTTGTAAGGCTGTTCGGGACTTAACTCTTACTCTTACATACATTCACCCCAAAGTAAGCAATCCCGAGTTCACACGCCGAACTCAAATAAAGTGCTTTAGTAATCGGGCATTTGCTTCAAAAAACAACTACCGACTTCAATTCACGATATATGATGAATAAAAGATGGGTAAGCGCGGGAAAAGGCAGAAATACACATCGGTACAGAGGCTCCGAATGGAAGGAAGACCAGGAGCCGCAGGCACAATTGGAATATTCCTTTTTTGTTATTGGCGACGAATCATGGGGCTTGCATGTATGCAAGATGAATCATATTGGGAGCAGGCTGCGACGGTTTTTGTGCGACGCGACCGTATTCGGTCAGGTCAGTCACCCTCTTGTCTCGCAAAAGCTGGAGCCTGGAATACGGTGCGTCGTAGGCAGCTGGTATCTTCTTCAATCTCGCAGAGCCTCAAAGTAGAAAAAGCGGAGGGTCGGAGGGTCAATTCCCCCACCCCGCATCATCCATCTCCGTTTGGACAGGAAAGAAGGAAGGGAGTGGCGAGATGAGGCATATACATTTGGTGAGGAAGAGACGAGACCTCCTTATCAATATTTCCTCATGCACGATGAATCACAACACCAAATAAATATGTGCATTGTACAGTACAGTACGTTCGTGCGTGCAAGCCAACTTTCATGCACCGTAAATCGCTCTCGGGTTATCTTTCTCTGTGTGTTGTGCTCCCAAGCCAGCCAGCCAGCGAGCGTGGACGAACGGACGGCCAACGCACCGCACCACACGAACAGGTAACCATAACATCGAGATCAAAGCTCTAGACCAGGGAAGGAAGGGGGTGGAGAAAATAAGGGTGGATGACATGAAAGCCACACTTTCTTTTCACCGCACCCGAGGATCCGACATCAAATACGCAGCCTAGGGGAACATGGAAAGCCGGAGAGTTAGTCTAGACGAGCTGCTTTTGCTTTTTTGCTCGGGCTAGCGATTGCGACATGTACTGCGCCCTTGCCATTGATATATTGGAATTAAAAGCACCCAAAAATTCAAATCATTTGACCAACAAGACGTACGTACGTGGAAAAGCCGTACGGACAAGGAGATGCTGCGTACTCCACTTCCCGTACGCCGGACGACGGGACTCGGGATAAACTTGCAACAGAACAGCAAGCAGTGAAAGGTAGCCCCCATGCCGAGATCGACGTGGGATGCTGATTTGCTGGAGTGCTTCCTTCCAACTGGCACAAGTACGTATTGCATTGCGTGTTTGTTCGCTGAAGCCTTGCTTGATTGTGAATTTGATTTGAGTTGATTTGAAAGCAAAAACGAGGGTCAATCATGAGTTGAATGCGGGCTTGCACCCTATCCATTCGTATGCATCGCTTGCGTCCAGCCATCAACTGATACAACTGATAAGGCTGGGCTGGCAAGGTGACTCCCTCGGAACCCGCAGCTGTGCGACCCCGATCCCGTCTGCGGTCAAATGATAGCTCAGAGACGTCGAAACAAGAAAAAGGCCAATTCAATAACAAGCAATTCTGAAACCACAAGTGCGAGGGGGCGGATTGATGCGCTTTTCTGCATTGCAAGCCTTGTGTGGCTCGGCATCCGAATTGGGGTATATTTCGTTGTGTTGAAGAAAAATCAGGATTTGATGGCATGGTAGGCATGGCATGGGCGAGCATGGCATGGCAGGACAAGGTATATGTGCCGCAACGAGGAATCAGAATGTTCTAGGATTCGAACCAGAACCCAGACTATATTGTGGAGATCCGGGGGATAAAGGCAAAAAAGCACGTACTTTGCAATCTCTCGAGGTCCAGATTCCTGTGCTGTCCTGTAGTATGTACGGATGATTGTTTGGCTAATGGATAACCAACTCGTCGTTCTTCACCGCGAATGAACGCAAAGGGATTTAAGCGCACCACACCACACTGTGATTCTTTGCTGAAGAAAGATTGGAATGTGGGTTAAACCTTCTCCTTTCTGCGTGCAAATCTCCAATTTCACGTAAAGAAATAAATACCCAGCTTCCCTAAGCGGGAATTTCTCGCTAATTCTTAACCTCAGGACGGGATGGGGATGGGATATAACAACTAGTAGGAATAATGGAGACGTCAACTAGCTGTGCCTCATGGCACTTTTGCGCTCTCGTTTGCCGCAGACTGGACTGGCCGGCGAATCCCATTGCTTTTCTCAAAATAACAAGGTCGGTCTCGATTGAGTGATTGAACGAGGACGAACGACCGACCGGTTACGTAGGCCCAGCGCCTGATGAAGTTGTGAGGTCTGAGGTCCAACATTCTGTGTATACGACTCCCTACAATAGAATACGATTTCACAATTCCCCGATACGGGGAATCTCGCAAAGGGTCCCTGATTCATCGGCCGGAAGCACGAGGGAAAAGCAAGATACAGTATCTGGATCGGGACAGGGATGGGATTTGGAATGGACACCCTAAGTTATGATGTACCGGTAAGTAAGGTTATAAGGTTAAGATTGAAATGGCGTGAGTTGTGCGTGGCAGATTTCTTTGCGACCATGTGTTAATAAAATGTATATTAATCAAGAACATGGTATGGTATTCCGCAGGACTCGACTCATCGCGTGATTTGGAATCCTGAGACGGCGACAACTCGTACTTCGTAGGGACAGGACAGACGAAGGATGATGGATGTGCATTGATTCTGTATACTAATGGAAATTGAGTGCAGTCCATGGCATGGAAAGCTCGGGTTCGCATGGGCGACAAGCATCATGTGGTTGCTAGTGCGGGAGAGCGATAGATAGGAAGGCAAAAAGACCCTGTAATGTCCCTATGTGATATCGAAAATGTACTCCGTGCTTTGTACGAAGTACGATACGATACTGGACGCCAGATCATGGCCGGACGCAGTTAGCTGGTGCTGTAGATCTCGAGCGGCGAAACAAGCACAGTACGAACCGGAATTCCGTCCCCTACGCTACGTACAATACCTGGGGGAGCAGGTAGGAATACTGTAACTCCACCGAGCTTCGGCATTGTGGGTTATTAATCCAAAGTGTAGTCATTGTGCTTGCTGTCTCAAGCAAAGGGCGTGCGTGGGTCATGTAACTACAGCAGTAGAGTACCAGAGATTGACATGTTTCCAGGCCATTCTCTTGGTATCACAAATCCAGACTCGAATTCCACCTGCTCTTTTGTCACAGCTACAGTATTAGTATTCCCTCTCCTAGGCTTAATAATCCCCGCCAGAAGCAAAATCTCCACCGAACCACGGAAGTAGAGACTCGTAAATGTACGAATTACTGCCCAGTTACTAATGTACTGATATGAACTGATCCAGTTCATCGCGCTCGCTCCATCTATTTGCGATGCAATTATCGCACTACGGTTAATCATTCCCTTCCCGGCGCGAAACCATCGATAGGCAAGACAAGCATGCCGTCTTGTCCTGTGCCGAGAAGTGGAAAGACACAAGCACTGTATGAAGTAGATGGGAATAGTCCTTTTCCCTCGTTCGCATCTCCACTTCGCACTCCACTCTCGTAGCACTCTAGCCTTTTTTCGTACACCACGGCGCTGCTGCGCCGTTAATAGCATTATTTCGCAATATCCAGTGTCCATTCTCATTCCTACGAGGTCCACACATCGTGCTAGTTAGAGTTTCCTAAGTCGATCACCTTTCTTAACTGAAAAGCGGAAGCGGGTGCGGAGACGTCCTCCAGTGCTGTGGATCAGTAGGTCTTGTACTGTAGCGCAGGACAGGAGGAAGAACTCTTGGCCACGCCATGCCATGCTGCCATGCTATCCCATCCCATCCCATCCCATCCCATCCCACTAAGCGAATGCGATTGCCTATCAATTCCCCCATCCGGCAATCAAATCATCGCTCTGATTGGAGCCAGATACGATCCAGCGAGCCGTGCGGCTGTGGCTCAGAAAAAAGCTTGGGAGCGAGAAGGCTTGGCCCAGTTCCTACCACTACTGTGCTGGAAATTGCCGTGTAGCACTTCTAGCATGCATTGCCCAAGTAAAGTAAAGCCTATATCTGCTTTGCCGCACACTGTTTCTAGGCATCGCAGCCCCTCATTTCACAATGCTGCGATGGCCAAATTGCCGTATCCACTGGTTTACCCATTTTCCATCTGCCATGCGCAGTGCCATTTCCACTCCCGTCGATGACTCAAAGTATGTATCTCGTTCAGTATACCCAAATAAGGAATATCGAGAACTCCATTTCATATCTTGTCTTGTCCAGTCCTGTCTGCTCCTGTACTGTAGCTACGGTATAACAATCGCATGTGAAGAAAAACCACCAAATCCACAGCTTGATATGCATATGCAGAAACGATAAGGAATCTCTATTCTATACTGTACCATCCCATATCATCCAGCCCTATAAATCTATCACATCATATATCACATCATATATCACATCAAATCAACGCTTCTCCCTGGCCCATACTGCATAAATCTACACCAGGCCCAACTCCATCGATCTACACCATAAACCAACCACTCACAAAAAGACCCTTAAAACCTCCCAATCCAGCCCTCCCCCACCCCTCCCTCTATCCGCTTTTACCACCCCCCACCCCCGTCCAGCGGTCTACGCCAGTCCACGCCAGTGCCCATCCACAAGGCTCATGCAGCACCTCCCATCTCATGATCCCGTTCCTCACCCAATCATCTCCCGCGCCCGTACTCGGTCGCCATTCTTCAATCTTGTGCTTTTTTTCAGCCTTACGCGGAGGCTCCGATGCGTGCTTAGGTTATTCATTTCATCTCAACAACGAAACGAAACGTTACGTCCGCCTTCACCTCCTCTCTGGCCCTCTCTGGCCCTCTCCGCTCACACAGTGCGCGCACTTGGGTGCGTGCGTCGGCGGTGAGTCAAGTCGCTGTGGGATGCATTGTATGTAAGGATACATACACACAGCACAGCACAGCACAGACTCGATCGCCTGGCCTTTACGCGCAAATGGCATTGATTTCCTGCTGGCTCGTGTATCCGTTCCCCTCCCTTCCCGACCGACCGAGCATACTAGTCGCCGGTAAGTGGAGAGAGTTAAGTTAAGCTATCGATCTATCTAACGTGCGATGACAAAGGCGGAGCTTGTACAAGCTCGCCATTCCATCAATTTAATCCAAGGCCCAAATCTAAATCTACAGTACACTTAAACAAATAGCCTAAAGCGCAGCACCCACCACCCACCACCCAGCCAGTAGAAAAGCCGCAATCGTTCCTCGTTCTCCGTCCAATCAGCGCCCGCATCTTGTCTGCCCAGCCCAGCTCCAAGCCCTTCGGATTCTCGGTCTAAGGCAACCCAGGCTCGGCTCTGAGACATACCCCGAGTTGCCTATCTATCAATGACAGTTCACCGGTGGAGTGAGTGAGTGCCTTTCCCATGGGGGAAGGATCGAGTCTGAAGATCATCATACATAGCGTACAGTACGTGATTTTGCGAATCACAACATGAAATGAAATGAAGCCTCTGCTCGTACGAGCAGTGTTGGTTGCTTGCGTGTTTTCTTTTTAGTATATTCACGCACACACATACCTGCCGTTTTGTACGTATACGTAGAGCTTAACACACCGATCTATAAGGATGGATTTAGGTTTATATGCACGGGCGATCCCAGTCACGAACATCACCATCACCATCACCATTGCACAGCATACTTTGGGTTATTTCCGTCCTCCATCTATATCAGAACTCAGAGGCATACTAATAAAATACAATCACATGAGTCTTGACACCACATTATCATCACGTACATGTAATTTATCTATCGCGGGAAATTGTATGGGGTAGCCTGGTCGACGATGCAACAGACCATCCCATCCACGAGCAAGTTCGCGGTCGAAATAGCATACACACCTGCGGACGTAGGCCAGGCATATTTGAGGTCTAAATTTCGTATTTCGTCGTAGGGAGCTTGAACCATGCGATCAGAGGCAGGCAGAGCATCGGTGGAGAGACAGACAGACATGTTTGACGTGACCGTTCAGCCCTCGGTAATGCACTCTATGCTATGCGTGAACGGTACTTTCACTACCAGCTCGTTTCATCTCGGTGTCGTATGTCGCACTCTTGTATTCCAGATGCACCAGGCGACCAAGAGACGATTTTGCTCTAGCTGCGGGTATCTACGTGACTCCGCCGACGTTCTCGAACGTTTTTTTGGGCTTGCGTTGCTCGTAAGATTCCTTCGAATGGACATGGCGGGTAGATTTTGCTGGTACTCTTGTACGACCCACCAGCCCAGGTAAGGTGAGAGAAGTAAACCAAAGGTTGGGCCTCGAGGAGCTAATCTGCTCAGCCCTGTTCGAATCCCGGCACTTTGTCACTGGGAATTTGTCCATCTACACTTATCTTCCAGCCAGCAAGAATAAACAACCCATTGAGCCAGCAGCGGGGAATGTGGTGAGATCTTTAATTTCGCTTTTTCAGCGAGATTTCGGTTGGAGCTGACCCCATTTGACAAGCGTGCCACGGTTTCTTAGCACCTCTTGGAGCGGTGACCGGTGGCTGATAGTGGGTTTAGGATATGACCTAAGACTGGTGAAATAAGGAAATGACTGGATGCCAGAGTCCCGGGTTACACAGGTTAAAGGTGACAGGTGGTATTGGTAAATGTAGCAGGAAGATGTTCCGCATGTAAGAAATATCCTGGAAACCACGCGGGAAGTTGGACTAGAACCGTGGGGAGTGGAATAAGACTCCGATAGAACATGTCTGGAAGGCGAGATTGAATTATTTTTGGGGATTTGGTCTTTTTGTGACTCCACCCTACTGAGGATGATAAATCACCAGGTCTGCGAATCTTCCAAAGTTAGGAACAGCAACATGAACGTCGGTTGCACTTCCCGCCCCCTAACTTTTTCGCTTTGGAATACTAATCCCCTGACATTTGGATCGTCTTGCTTTCGAACCAAGTGGCAGTTGGCGTTCTTAATTCTCCGAGTGGCATTGTGGCACTAATCATCGTATGCCTGTATGAAAGTGATAAGCAATACAGGCTTTTCCTACTCTGATAGGAGGATATGTTCAGGAACAGTCATCACTAGAATGGTAGAGATAGATTGCACTCGGCTCCTTCAAGACCCCAGTGACTCTAAATATGAAGAGACAAGCTATCTGCTGACTCTTGATTTGGCATGCTAGGTTTCAAGCTCGTACGAACAAGAAGGGGTGGTGCTTGGATGTATGTAGTGAAGATATTCATGCCAATAATGAGGAGAACAGAGCAGTAACCGATCGTAACGGCTCGCAAAAAGCCGTAACTTAGCTTGAATACCCGAACTCCGTCTCGGGATACATGATGAAGGAAGGCAGCAATCTCGCCAAGTCAGTTGTGGGAGGTATAGCCGGAAATCCGTAAATGCGTAATTCCATAAGGTTAACGAAGGTGTCGATCAAAACAAGACAGATTAGTTCTCACCGCAAACTACTGTGCGACAACAAACCAAACCCTGCTCGAGGTCGCCCCCAAATCATGGCAACTAGGTCCAAAAGGTATCTCGTACAGTAGGCTGGAACGTAATTTGGTAGCATTGTGATGCCCGAGTAGGCCATTATTGAATGGTGTTGAAACATGAGTGGTCCAAGGTCCGACTTTTCGATCGCAGTATTACACGTCCCGACTTGACGAGCAGTACAATATTCCATATGTGGATGATTTGGCATAGAAGATGATAAGAGGGAAGTTTGCGACCGGGTAGGGCTGAGCGGTCAGTGGTGTCATGCGTTCTTCGGTCGCACCGGGATTGAGATTGTGCACTCTGCACTCTGCACAAGTTGATAATCGTGGGTTGTGTATCGGAAGGTGTGGTACCCTCATGGTGTTCGGTGGGTGGTGGGTGCTCTGATATGCTTCACCGTCGTTGAATTACGACGTCGCTCGGTAAAGTGCGAAACTGCAGCTGCGATTGGACGAGAAGTGCATGACAGGGGAGGAGAAGCTCGATGCAGGCATAGTTCCTGCGGTGTGGACTTTGATTGACGGTGGAGGGATGTTGTTGGGGTTGTGGGTTTTGGCTGTGTGATGGTGGTGTGGAGTTGGCCCAAGAAAAACATGGTGGCATGGTGGCATGGTAGCATGGTAACCTTAGCATGCATTTGTATTTTTCCCTAGCACGCCGAGCCAACTTAACTTTCTTCTTTTCTTTTTTCCCATGAAGTATCCCGCGCTTCAGCCAATCGTCTTCGCCTGCACTGAGCACTCCCAGGCACCTTGGTCATCGACAGATGCAATAATCCCAAATATGACAAAGCACGTGTGCTCCCAGGGCTGGGGTTTTAACATGAAGCCACCATGGGTAGGAACATCCTCTTTGGGCGTGCGGATTCATAGCTCGAGAGTAGACGGCGATGTGAAGCTGGGTGAAGAAATTATTGGCGCTCCACCGCACCATCAAACCATCGCAAAACCATTGCAAATTGGCTGTTGATTGCAGCAAAACTATGGGTACTTGGACGCCACACGCATGTACAGCACCGTGGGAATTAATATGGCCAGTGACATGACATGCGATGAGTAATGAGGGATGAGTAATTTACGAGTTGGTTCGAGTTTTTCCGGCGCTTCAAGGCCCTCAACCAGATATCGCGATATCCGCTGGGATTTGTGGAATCAACGAGGTGATAGCAATGTTAAATCCGTTTTGCGTCGAGCCTTGCTGCCATTAACCTACTTTCCAACATGCGCATGGATTCTGGCACTCAGTCGTTGGCAGTCGTGGATCTGCACGGTAATAGGTGGTCACGTATCTAGGTTTAGGAATTTTGAAGACGCAATCAAGCGTATTTACGTACGTACTTACTACGGTACAGGTTAACCTTACGCCCGTTAACTCCAAACTCTGCTGCTGCTGCTGCTGCCAGGCGCAGGCGCAGGCACCAGACAGGCACAGTCGTCGAACTAAACGATAGGCTCCTGCTTTTCATCTGATGCCGGCGAGCCTGATCTGGCTACGCTAGATGCAGATATCAGAAACTAGGTACGCACAACCCAAGCCCAAGCCCGTCGTCACGGATATATCCAGCTCGAAAGTTAGACCTAGTGTCGTTCGCGATGATACCATAATTAGTACCAGCATTGTGCGCCTATCCTGGATGTGTAGAAAAAACAATATCGCCGACCTTGAGTGTCTTATGATTGCCATTTGAATTAATCCTGTCTACTCTATCTGAAAAGGGGTGTCTGCCCAGGTGGTGTTTGGGGTGCTGGGCCCTTGGCTATTCACACCTACGACTATGGCATGGCATGGCATGGCATGGCTTTTGCCGATGAATGAGGTGCCAATCTATGGAGACGAGCTTCCCGAGCTCCCAATCCTTAATGAAAAGACGGAAACCCAGATTCCATGCTTGGTATGTACGTAGCTTCTTAGCATTGCTTGGTAGAGGTGACATTGGGGTGGAGAAGGTCGTTTTTGTGATGCTTCTCGAACTATTAGATGACTTCTTATGTGCCTCAAACATAAACGAGACAAGAGACAAGGGAGCAGAGGCAGAAACCATGCCGTTCTTGATACTAATCGATCTGATTAATTGCCTTTGCACAGAGTAAGAGTAAGGTTATGATGCGCACGGCAACACGGGAGTTGTGCGATAGCACTCCGTTCGCTCTAGGGTCTAATCACCAACCCAAGAACGGTCTTCAGGCACCCCATTTGGGCGGACTGTCACCAATCAAGCAGCGCCATCTTCGCGTGACGAGATGCTTTCGATCAATCGTTGCACCCCGTACAGAGCATTTCCCATCCCATTTGTCTGTCCATTATTGATCGGCCTGGAGAATATAGGACACATGAGCAGAAAGACGGGATCGGGGATTGTTCGCAACACGACCAAGACGCAAAGAATACCGAAGATGGGGCAGCAGCACGCTCCAGTACGCGGCGCCAGCCAACAATTGGATTGTGCTTGTTAGCTCCAACCTCTCGCTTCGAAAAGCTTCATAGGGCTGCTTGTTTCGCTGCTGCTGCTGCTGCGTGCTGCTAGAGTGGGAGGGAGGGATAACTTTAGCATACAGAGGTCACAAATCCCCAAATCCGCGGGCCTAGCCCAGATTTACTGCTATTACTGGACTGTGGGAGGTAGGTGGTGCGTGTGTCGGCGGTGGATTTCTATAATTACATCCATTTGCTCAAACCCAACGCAAAGCTAACCAACCACCAACCATCGTACGGACCTATCCTCAAAAGGTGTACCCGTCAAGCCCGTATTTTGGTTGGTGCTGCTTTACGAGCCTTTTGGCGAATTTGGCGGATTTCTATTAATGGCCCTTAATTAGTGATGAATTTCCAATTTCCCTCTAGCCACCCGAGAAATAGTGGAATTCCGTCGCAAATGCGCCTCTCACCTGCAGGTGGATGAATGTACCCTATTTGGCTTGGACTCGGTGTCTGTGGCAGAATTAATGCCCCAGTATTGCACGGCGCACCTCCCGGCCGTTTTGATCAAAAGGGAGGGTCAGTGGCTTGCAAGGGGGAGGGGAACATGAACATGCTTGTGCAAGGTTCAGCACCAGGTTGTGTCTTCTAGGGTCTCGGACAGGGTTTGTCGTTTGTGTTGAAGCTGAGCAAAAGGGCGCCAGGATTCGGGGCCAAGTAGTTTTGGAAATCCGTATAGCTGCGTCAGTTTGTGGTTATATATGGACAATGTCCCCCTCCTGAGCAGTGAATATGACCTTGTTGTATCAGACACTCTAATCCTTCTGCAAGCCTTCCAAAACTTCAGACATCTCTCATAGACTTTCTATCAGTCCAAAGATACTACAGTCAAACACATTTCATCATGTCTCGACACAGCTACACATACTCGACGGCTACGACCGCAAGACATATGACCACCCACGGCACTAGCAGTGCCTTCAGCAGCTCTGCGAATCCGGATGAGGACTGGACCAAGATCTCCGACTTGGCCGAGCGCAGAAGAATTCAAAACCGCATTGCTCAAAGAAACTACCGTAAGTGGATATGCCACACTCTCTTCATCTACTATCAGTCGCTGATTCTTTCCTACAGGCAAGAAGCTCAAGAGACGTCTTGAAGATCTTGAACGCCGAGCTGGTTCTTCTTCAGCCTCCCCACCTCAAGCTCATGCCGAGCTCCATCAACAACCAGATCGTAGCAATGAGACCCAGCAATACAGAAGGAGCCCAGAAAATGTGCAACGCCAAGTTTCTCCGCGCCTTCTACCTAGCCAATATACTCCACCAATGCAAAGCGATGACGAGATTATCTTCTCCCAAGGATTCGATCGTGATGGATCCCGCACACCACCTCTTTTCGCATACCACACATACCCAGCTCCAGAGGACGTTGTCTACCCACCATATCCTCATTCCCAGCCTTATCGTGCAGTCTCCAGCGGTGATCGATCAGAGGCATACGAGCACTACATGGCTCCAGTTCCAGTGACATTACCTTCCATGATGCACTTCAACGACGCCATCAAGCGAGAAGCCGAAGACACAATGAGCCCGTATAACATGACCTACCAAGGACTGCCAGCGATCGATATTCATTCACACCACGGTTATGATGACCCTCATGTAAGGAACCCTCAAGTTTCGAAGCCACTGGCAATGGGTCCTAACAGATATCTGCAGACCCCACCTCTTTCGCACTCTTACGAGCACTCCACAACCTGTTCTGAATCCGGATACCAATACCCAACAACGCCTTTATCAATGCCTCCGTCGCCCCGCATGATGACACATATATGAGGAGAGCACCAGAGGCTTTAACGAGGGATATGGGATATTTGGGCTTTGGAAGGCAGGAAACGAAGAGTTCGAAGTGCTCGACACTCGCTTTAGACGGCAGTCACGGATATGATCAGGGAAATGGGCATCGCAAGGAGGAAATTTTGGGGGAGTTTGCGGTGTACGGGAGTTATGAAATTCCGCTTCACATGGCTCGTAGAAATGAGGAACGATCCTAATGTATATACCCAGTACGATTAGTGTTTCATCCGTTCATTATTCTTGTATTCAAAAATTGAAAGAAAGAACTTCACTGTTACTTTACACTCTCCGAGTCTCCCTTGATACCGCAGTGAAATGGCCATGATCGCATGCTTGCTCGGATGGATATTTCCCGTACCCTTCCCGGTCTGCTCACTCAAATTTCCCGGTCATCCTCCTCAATACGAGCCAAAGGTCTTTCGGAACCAACAGACCCGGAACGGTAGAGTTATGAAATGAATCCCCGATTTAATTCTTGCCACTTTATGTAAAACAATATCTTTGCAATTGAATCTCCACTTAGGAATCCTATGAGCGGTTATCGCATTTCCCTATTGGCAATTGAAGGTCGAGCCATCGGTCTTGTGAAGTGAACGGATCCTCGCGCAACTAGTGGGCTATCATCCCACTCTTTCAGCCCTATCCGTTGAAAAGGGGCTAGGTCGGTACAGTGGCCGAATGCTTGATATTCTGCTGCAAGTTGGCCGGTCCGGCAGAGGAAGTTGTTGGTGCTCATCGCGTTGGTTTTGTGTTGGTGTTGGTGTTGGTGTTGGTGCTCGGTTGGTGCAAGCATTATAGAAAAGTCACTAGGTGAAAAAGGGTCTGAGTCTGAATCTTAGCACCCCACATTCTCGCTTGCAGTCAACGCATAGACCAATGTCAGGTCATATTATATCGTTCCAACTTCACTACGAGACTATCACGCACGGTATATACGCGCTTGTAAGCTTGAAATTCCGACATTTTGGACCGTCCGTCTTCTAGGGCACATCACAGCAACATCAGAAGGTCATTGGATCATCTGTACGACCTTGTCTTGGCAGTTTTGAGTGATAGCTGTTGGTGTTCTTGCTCGTACCCCACAGCATACGCCGAAACACGCCCATCTGACCTCGACGACACCACCCCACCCTACACGGCCACCGAGTCTGACGTTGCGTGCTCCGGTATCTGGGCCGCCCGTGCTTCCTGTCAGCTTGAGAACGACGTCTGGGCATCTAATAATGGATCGGGACGGCGAATTGTCATCACTCCCTCTCTTCGGTGGGACTCAGTAAGTATCCAACTACCCCAAGGAGCATGGCCAGGCCGAGCGTTATTAATACATATTAAGACCATGGTCACCAGATGACTGGACCTCGAGTGATGATCGAGTGAGAGGTGGAGCATCACAATCCTTCCTCGATTGCTCGGTATCCTCTTCCATTGCCACTTTCAGAGGTACCCTTGACATACAGACATTAGGCGGGGCCGGATTTGCTTCGCAGAGAACGAGCGTAGACCGTACCGTAAGTGTGACCGCGGCCACTAGTTTTCGAGATCCATATTCATTCAAGCGCCCAAGAGGAAGCCGCTCGAGCGTCTGAAACGCTTCCCGTCCCATACTCTATGCTAGTCAGATACGATGCTATTCACGATTAAGCGCGTGCCAATGAATGCATACTATAAGGCTGTCGGAGAATATTATTATCCATGGAAATAGATACACGCTGGGGTAGTCCCCATGTTGGTGATCTCGCAAGCGCTTACATTCCGGTCTGATGGTCCCTTCATGCGTCGAGCCATACATCATGCTGTACTCTCTTTCATGTCCACCGATGAGAACCTGGGACTAACGTGGTAACTCTCAGTGGGATCTTTCACGCTTTGATGGAATTCAACTCGATATACAAGCAAGCGACGAAAAGACATACACTTTCATTATCAAGGACGAATTGTTACCAAGAAGCCCAAATGGCAGGGAACAAAGCACGATCAGCTGGGAATACGACTTCAAAGGTCCCGCAGATCACGGTAAAATTTTTGTGAGGTGGGACGATCTGAAGCCTACATACAGAGGACGGGAGAAGAAAGATGCAGAACCTTTGGATCTGAAAAACATCAAGAGATTCAGCATTATGATGCGAAGGTGAGGCTCTCAATCTCAGGTTTGGCGCATTTACTGACAATCCTAGCTTCTTTGGAACCCAGGAAGGGGATTTTTCCTTATCTATGCACTCAATATCTGCGGCAATGGATGAAAGTGTGAAGAAAGTCGATACTCGCTATCGGGATGATCCCGACGAGAAGGGTCACGATGAGCCCAGCCCTTGGGAGAATAGGGAGGTCCCAAGGACACGGCAAGGCTGGCTGGCTTGGATATTCGGGCCATGCACTGTATCATAAAGATTGAGGTATCGGTACCTACATGACCCACCTCCAGAATGGCCGCTGCGGTGACTCTACACACCATCATACATCGACCCCAGCTTCTGTTCTCAATGGCGTAAATACTACTGAAACACAATGGCACAATTTGGTAAATGATCGCTGAAGTTAGCTCACCGCGTGAACTCAGGCTTTCACGGAATTTCAACTTTGTCCTAGCTTCGCGCCAATCTCTGCAAGTGGCTTCTGTGGGATTGTGTGCTATGGGTACAACGGCAGAAAGCTATCGCTCTTCAATTCTTCAGCCTTCAATGCCGCTCTCTGTGGAATCATCTGAGACATTCACCTCGGTCCGAATCTTCCCCAATTCAGTCATGCCCACAAGAATATTCCTTCCGTACCACGACCTAAGGAATGGCCCTCAAATGAGGGGGCGGCATCCAATCGACGATGAATAGCCACATGTTTTTGATACAGTTGCCAAGCCCGTCACAAATCGTCAATCAAATCCCTCTATCATGCTTGCTTCATGGGCCACGTAAAACCCATGCGGTAGGGTGGTATTCTCCCCCCTTGACCTGTAAGCATCGCATTGAGTTCGCCCGACTATATCGATAACCCCAACAACTACTCTCTTCTCGAAGATTGAGGTTGCAGCACATCATTACATCGCATACGGCACACTTGAATTGAGATCTGACCTCCTACCTGTTCTGTGAATTTCTTCAATCCTCCGGCCCCAACCTCCAATAACAGTTTCCCACGAGCCATGCCAGGCCCCTGGTCGCACTTTGCGGCATCCCTGCACCCTCGTGCTCTACGCCGTAATACCACCTCCCTTTCAGTGAGTCGCATCACTAGCCCCTGCGAGCTGAAGATTTCACCCAAACATTCCACGTTTTTTCCTCTCTACCCCAGCCAGGACATTCACACCTTCCCTTTCGCGCGCAATGCAGAGAGACACACCGTGTTATACTTTTTATTGCCTTGAAACCACGAGCTTATCTCGTTTCGTTTCGTTTCGTTTCGTATTTCTGCAATCGGCGTTCTCAGCTCCGTCGCCCTTCCTTCCCGTCGTCCTAGCTTTAGCTTTGCAGTTCGCGAGATAGGGGAGTCGCTCGTCTGCCCCGAATAACCGGCGATTCCCCAGGCGGGGGCGGCGGCCACAGGATTGGAGTGGTACGGTACGAGGACACAAAACAATGGCGCATAGCCTCAATTTGCGGTGCAAAGCGCATTTACAATAATTGACAAGTATCGTATCTCGTACGAGGCGGTCTCTATGCGTTGGATAGTCTCTAGGCAGACAGAGAGAGAAGGCAGAATTGCAGTAGCTGTGCCTCACATGCAGAATGTATGTTGTTACATAACACCATTGTCCTGTCACAGGTGATTCATAGGTTGACGTGCATCTCGTTCAGCTATTTACGGCTTTCCCTTCTCTTGTATCCACAGCATTACCCGGACTAGTGCACCGGTACCCCATCACCCCATCACCCCATCACCCCATCGCGAATGACAGAATTTATCTGCAACGACGCACAAGTCTGTGGTTATTTATATCTTCGCCATGTCCTCATCGGACGTAACCAACGTCAAGGCTGCTACTGCCGACGACCAAATATCGCGCAAAGCTTGCCTAATGAGGATTTTTTCAATCACCATGCACACTTTATAATCCGTCTACTTGTACATACATAAATTAAAATTTACCTAACTTACCTACTGTGCCTTATCACTTGCTTGTGTGATTCGTTTCCCTTGCACATACACATCCTCGTCGCTCTCGCACTCACACACACCTCGACAAATTATGCTTAATCGAGATGTTGCTGCGATATACGAAGTGCATAGCACACCACGTTTTTCTCCTCCGCCCCCTCCTCGCACGCAGCCAATCAGCACGCGATTCACGCAAAGACACTACTTTCCTAGAACAAGTATCCCAGAAGGGAAATATTCTAGAATGGATCCGCAGCATCGATACTGTAGGGCTTGATGACAGAACGCGTGCCTGCGTTGCAACGAGGTGAGACGGGTGATATCGACGTCGCCTTACCGCTCATCTCATTCAGGTACGTCTTACCTCACCTTACGCATGGTAATTAATCAGTGATTACTCTTGTAAGGTAAGTTGGGACGTCGTACTGCGCTGCGCTGTTACAGTGCACTAACCATCGATTGTTCTCGACGAGGATGCCAACTTCAACCAATCTCGCGTTCTCCGTTACCTCTTGGTGGACCGTTGTCCATGTACGATACATCGTCTCATGTCGTGGGCCAAGTATTAGCGCACAAGATGCACTTGGCGTGCAGTTTTCGACATCGAATGTTAAGGTTACGGAGTTGAAAATCACTTTCTGCTTGCCTGCCCCGAGAAACCCGGATGGGAAGCAAGCAAGATACTTGCGATAGACACCGGCTCGTATGCTTCCTCTTCCGCTCTGAAGATTGGCATTTGATCGTCTTCAATCCAAGGGGGCCCCTTTCAGATCTCTGCAAAGTCATAGCCATAAACCCCAAGACGGATAAATAGATACACTATTTCTGTAGTCAAAAGCCATGTACACGTTTACATACAGAAAGCCCACACGAAACAGCCCATCCCCCAAAATTCTACACAAGCCCGCCTCTAAATCTTTCTCCCAAGATTTCGCGATCAGGCTATCACTATCACCTCGTAAAATTCCCAAAACATTTCTAGCCCCGCTGTCCTACCTACCGCGGCCCCCAAAATAAATCAAATCGCACCTGTACCTGTCTACAGTATCGCCGCCAAGAACGAGGCAGTGTCAAGCCTCCATCTGTTTAATTCTATCATCACCAGCTTTCCTCTGTCGATTTTCGGACGCGTTTTGTCTTGCCATTTTATCATGATATTTTGATGGACAATTAATTGAATAAATAAATAAATAATAAATAAAGATCTGACGTCAACTCAAGCTGTGCATACATACATACATACATACATACATACAATCCCTAACCCAGTCCTCTGCGTCCTTTCCTATCCTATCTATTCCTCCCTACCTGCCCTACAGCTGTACCCAGGAACGCAGAAAAATATGTCGTCGTTACATCGCGGCTATCTTTTCCCCCCATGGCTTGCATGCTTGCACACCTTCTCCCCAAAAGTTCCACCGCTCTGCGTCCCCTTTCCTTGAGTTCTATTTTTTGGTTCTTGCTTGCTTGTTTTCGCATTCGTACGTTCAGAACTGCGTCTCGTCTCCGGGAATCACGAACTCCGCAGCGCTACTGCATCATAATCCTTCCTTCCATCTGTTTGTCTGTTCGCAGGTGCCATACATCCTTCGAAGATATGTTCGTTCATCCGATATAGTCCCCAACACGAGACGAGACGAGACGAGACGAGATGATACGAAACTAGAGCAAGCAAGCATCCGCACAAGACCTAGGTCCCCGAGGCATGATAAAACAAAGCAGAATGACATGTGGATCAGTCCCGATAGACTGTAGATCCCCTTCCCCTTCCCCATCCTAGCTTCCCCGAATAAACGAAGGAATCATTATCCGTCCCGTTCACACCCTCTGTACATATGTACCACCGACCCGACCTGAACTCAATCCAAACCCAAGATCAAGAACCACCAATCCTCACAGCCCCAAGCGAGGGTTATTAATCACAGCTAAGTCTTTTCTTAGCTTGCATCTACTGGAGACGAAGGGAAAAGCAGCAAGTTGCTATTTTCGCTCTTGTGCGCAGTGCGCTGGATTGTGTTTGTGTGTATGTGCTTGGGAAGTGCAAGTGAGACTACCTTGATGGATAGGTGTGCTGTGCTGTGTCGTGTTGTTGAACTATCCTATCCGTCTAGCGACGGATGGGAAGAGAAGGATCAGGAGGGAGGAACATACGGTTCTTAATGGACGAACAGATCGCTTTCGACCAGTGTCGAACTCTTGATTTTTCGTCTAGTCGGGGCGATGATTCTTCCTTGGTTGATGGTTCATGCCTTGAGTCTGTTCCTGTCTGTTTGATCACCGACGAGGGGACTCTTTTCCATAGTCCTATAGGAGTATCGGGAAGACGTGTAGGGGGTTTCTGATAGATCTATAATATCTACGAGGGAGCTATATAGTCCCGTATAGCTCTAATGTAGGATTTTTGAGCCTGAATTTCTACTAAGAGTGGGCTAACATAGCTGCCTACGAAGTACGGGAGATATAATGGCGCCGGTAGGGCTTTAATGCCATGGATAATTGCTTCTTTTTGCCTAAAATATGATGCCGATATGGCTTTCATGGCGTGAACAGCAGTAGCATAGACCGTCGTATGAGTATCAGAGTATGACGGTATTGGTAGCGGCATAGATGGCGGTGATGACGGCAGCATAGCTTGCAACCACTCTTATTGTAAGGTGGTCTTGCGATAGGTCTATGGAATATCCCATGAAGCTATAACTATTCCCATAAACTTATCGGAAAATAGTTCCCTCGGAAGTACCCGTTCACGCCCGTCGATGTTCGACACAACCGCGGAGACCCGAGACTTCCGCCTCAATACGCTCCTCGAACCTCATTAAGCTTAAATTATTAGCAATAGTAACCGGAAACTCCATCCATACTCATCCCTGAATACACTTTCGCCTTGAAATATGTGGGACGTTTGGCTGCCAAAGCCGAGACTTCCGCTCTTGGTTTGTTCCTCTAGAACCATTGAACTTAGACTCATGGAGAGGAGCGACTGGAAGTTTCATCTATACTCATCAATAACTCCAGTTGTGTCTTTAAAATTTGGCTAATGGGCTAATAGCTATCAAAACCGAGGCTTCGGCTCTCAATTCGTGTCTCCAGCACCTTTGATAGCAGTATGTGAAAATTCCTACTTTGTTCATTCCTGTATCAACTTCTATCCTGAAAGGTTCAGCTGCCAAACCGAAGCTTCCGCTCTTGGCCCATTCCTCCGACACCATTGAGCTCAGAATTGTTGATAGCAGCAATTGGAAATTCCATATATGCTCATGGTTGAATCATGTCGTGTCTTGAAAATTTGGAATAAACACTGTTCCAGGAGATCTTTCACGATCACCTATTTACGAAAGTACCTAGTTGGGTTGGAAAGTTACTTTGCGGCGTCTGCATACTCTCGGGAACGGGAATTGCATACCGCGAGGATAGAGGACATCGAAAAGGTTCTTGAAAATGTGTTAATGCGCTCTAGTATCTCTGAGTGACTGACATCTCTCATAGACGTGTTCAACAACAGAGAAAGCATGTAGCGAAGGTTTAGTGGCTATGTTTGCATGCTCTCGACAACGGGGAGAGCATACGACGAGGATACAGGATACTGGGAAGTTTCCTTGAATATGTCTGCATGCTCTCGGGAATGGAGAAAGCATCCCGCAAAAGTTCAGGGACCATTTTTGCACGCTCTCGACGATGGAGAAAACAAACTGCGAGGACACATGGACGAGAAGAGTTTTTTGAGCATGTTGGTATGCTGTCGTTACTAAAGCATTTTGGGCAGGAAGAATACAAGAGATCGTCTTTCGCTCCTAGCTCGTTTTCAGTTATTGATGCTCGGAGTCCGTCCTCATTCCGATGGCCCTTTGTCCCAGGAACCTCGGTCTTGACGCTGTGACCGAAATATCGCACTCACTCGTTCATTTGTCTTGATCATTCTTTAGCTATGTTGACATGCAACTAACTACAGCTGCCAATACTTGGCAAGTGTTTGCCATTCGATAGTTCTCCAATCCACAAGAATCGCAGAAACGATCCTCAGCTACGTTGCCCCCTCCGGTTCAGAAATAACAGGCTGAGAACGATTCCTAAAAGACAACAGGACAGTAGAAACGTTACAATGTTTTAGAGTCTTGAGGGGATTCGTATAAAAGCGGTGATCACCTACAACATGATATCCCAATCCGCTTGTTTTTTCAGCTCAGGAGAGAGGTTGTCGTCAGCCCTTCCTCACGGACCTTCAACTTCTCCACTAGCTAGGCTCATTCATAACAAGTCACTAGCACTACTGTCATGCTAGCAGCAAAAGACCGACTTGTCTTCCTTTCAACCGCATTTCTTCTACTGTAAAACGCGCTCGGCGGAGCTTAACCTTATCTCCGCATTCTAAGAATCCCGCTTCGTTTCTTGGTCCGGGGGTGTGTCAGACCATTTAGTTATGGTTTCATTCTGGACGGAATTGGTTCCACGTGGGAATAGGAGAATAGTGTGAACTGCCGATGTGTGTATATGAGCATGTACGAGGCTCGAGTCATTACTTGTCTTGCTTTCGTTATTCCGCTTTTTGTGTGAGATTGTTATGAGGTGAAGTCTATAGATTTCCAGTGGAAATAGAAAGTAAAAAGCAGAGAGTAGAAAGTATATGTTCTGCGATGAATAAACTTTGAAATTCTCACATCTTAGGTCTAGGATCTGCAGTGTTTATCTTTGAGATCCCTCGAAGTCCTTCACCGGTAGTTAGGATCGCCACCATTAAGGAGCACATTCTGTTAACTTTCCCCATAGTTAACACTTCTAGATTCCTTCAAACCGTGGATTTTTATTCCGTTCTTCCATTTCCCCAACAATAATGTGGGGCCTTAGTCGCATGCCATTCATTCATTCTCCACGGCTTTTACCCCGCGTTTTGAGTCGGGTCGTGCCTCGCCTCGCAACTCTGCCCCCAAACTCAAGAACTAAGCTTTGAATCCGCGGGAATATATCTACTTGGGGTTTAGCTTGACGCACGGAATTGCCACTCAGGACGTGTTTTGAGAGGAGATCTTGCATAATTCTTACAAGTGTGCTATGTCATGTCGAGATGGCCGAGGCACGATGAACACAGAATAAGTTCTGGACTCCAGGGTACATTGGGGCGGTGCTGTTGGTTTGATGATCTTGGTTCGTTCGTTCGTTCGTTTAGGTATTCCCTTGTGTCATCAATCTCTCTTGCGGTATCCAACGTGTCATTCTCTTTATCGACACCTATGTATGTACCCCCGTTACAGAACACAACACCGAGTCACCGCTACAATTGTGTCTCTAAAAGTCTCCTCAGATATCCTCCTGTCGTATCCGGTAGCATATCCGAACGCCAGAAAGACCCTCCCCACAACAAGTGTGTAAGCCATAATCGTCTCACTCTCACAGAGCAAGGGTGGAGATAAAGCTTGTTGCGTGATGGCGCATTCCCATGGACTGTATTGGTGTAATAGTTACAAGTAGCATCGTATTTTCTGTCGCCCGTGACCAATAGCAAAAGCATGGCTTGTACCTAGTTCCTGGATACTGGTCGAAAAAAGCTAGGTGGAAAGGAAAGTTTTCCCCGGATTTGGGATTTACAACGCGGAAATGGAGAAGTGACTATTACTTAGTATGTTGGGGAGTTTGAGCGGGGCGCTCGGGTCTGTGTAACGGCACTTTCAATCTTATTCTGTTGAACGGACGGTATGCGAACGGGGTTTTGTACTGTGTTGGAATGGACTGGATTGAACTGGACTGAACTGGACTGGATTGGATGGAATTGGATTTGAGCTAGATGGAGAACATGGGGTAGGCATGGAGGGGTAGTAAGGTAGAAGCTCATTGGAGCCCATATATATGTAGGTTGCTGATCCTTCGTTCTGATAAGTTTCGATTCCCCTTCCAGAGAAGAGTTCCTCGTGGTGGTATCGGTTTAGTATTGATTAAACTCATCGACCCCCATCTCATATTATCTCCACCGAAGCAGATCTCACTCTACGTACGGAATTCCTCTACCTACAGTACCAATATCACGGATCTGTTTCTATTCCACCTTTGAGCAATCGCATTGCCGCCTACGTCAACTATATTACTGCATACCTCAATTCCGAATCTACCTCTAGACAGCATATCTCTCCTAGAGTTTCCCAAAAGAGCTCAAGATGTCTCACTCCACCTCAGACGATAACATCCACCGTGATCACGAAAAACCCTTCGTGCAACACATCTCAGGAACTCAGGACCTCTCCCGTCAGATCACACTTCAATTGAATGCAGATCAATATGAAAGGCTATTCTTCCAACCTAATTCTGCAAAAGGAGATCTTTCAAGACGTTTAGGTATGTCCTTTCTCCCGTACTCTATCCTCAGCTATCAGTCTGCTCCTACAGTAGTTATCTCGAAGGATTCAGCGGAGCGTCACCCCAGTACGGACGGAGAAACTATCATAAAGTGATGAAAGATGCTCCGCTGGATCTGGGAATCCATTACCGTGGATGCTGACCATCTTCATCCTATACCCAATGCTCCTTCTCTCCCATGCTCTCAGAATCCGCAACTAACCCCCTTCCTTACAGGAAACCCAACTCTCCTCGGACTCCTCGGCTTCCTCATCCCTTTCAGCTGTACCGTCTTCTCCCTCCTCCAATTCCAAGGCTCCTCCCCCAACTCCCTCACCTCCCTATGCGGAACGTTCTACATGTTCGGCGGCCCCGCCATGATCCTCGCCGGAATATGCGAGTTCATCCTCGGCAACTCCTTCCCCTTTGCCGTATTTGTGATCTTCGGTTCGCACTGGCTGTACCTTGGATTACTTAATGATCCTATGCATAACGTCGCTGGCTCGTATGCTACGACGGTTGCGGGGGTCACGGTGCCGGGTGCTTTGAGCCAGGAGTATAATTCTGGGCAGGGTAACTATTCGGTGGTGATGGCGTTGATTTGCTTTATATTTTTGCTCGGGAGTTTGAGGACAAACGTTCCGTTCGTAATTGTGTTCTTTACGTTGGTGTTTGTGTTTAGTTTCCTGGCGGCGGGTTATTATCATCTTGGATGGTATCCGACGACGGAGGGGTTGGACAGAGCGACATACTTCTTTAAGATCGCGGGTGGGTTTGGGTTTGTGACGATTATTATGGGATGGTGAGTTTCTTCTTTGTTTCTTTGCGCTTCTCGTATTATCTCGTTGGAGCGTTGAACTTCAGATCATCCGAGAGTGGAGAGATGAGAATGGGAGATGTTTCTGGGACCAAGGCCCTTAAACCCCTTTGGCTCGCTTCGCTCTCACCTTGTCTTACCCTCTATTCCCCGCTTACCCTCCACGCGTTCATGTCCTTCCTATCTCCATCTTATCCCCTCACTAAAACCATCCATTCAACTCTGTCATCAAAGTATCCGCGCAACAACTGACCATATCAACCAGGTACCTCGCAATAATCACCTCCTGCGCAAGCACCGGTGTCCCATGCCCCCTCCCAGTATTCGATCTCAGCACCAAAGTATTCGCCCGGGACCGAGAAGGCGCCAAGTCAGAGCATGCGGGTGCCGTGCAGAGGGATGCTTTGTGATTTATTTTCTAGCATGAAGACATGCAACGAACTGGGAGGTGGAAATGGGTATGGTTTCCCGTAAGATATCAATGTGGATTAATCACAGCCAAGTGGATACATATCAGTGTATCTCGCTTGAAGCATGGGCAATGAGAGATGAATAGAGAATATTCATGGGAGTTGGTGGCCTGTTCTGACTACATCATGCGTAGTGGAGTTGCATGATTGGATTGTATATATTCACGAAAACGAAGTCATGTCGGAGGGTTTAATGCATATCAGGAATAATTATCTTCCTCTACTCTTACGCATGTGGCAGTGCGCAGGAGGAAATATTGGCTCAGCATCGTTAATACAGCTAACAACCAAAAAGTAAACAGAAGATGGAGAGCTTTTCAGCAACTTCTATGATCCCCACGAAATACCATACAGAGCTCTCCCAATGCAACCCCGGATTCCAGTCGTCCGTGTGTCTTCTTCGTGAGCTTAAGATAACCTCACCTCCACCAACAATGACTGAGTTTCACGTACAGAAAGATGTTCCAATGGCCTTGAGCAAGCTTAGACCAATGCGATGGACTAATCTATACTATATTAAAGCTATTAAGACTTCACACGCTAACAAATCTACTTAGAAAATGAACGAATCCTTATCTCCAGGCTCAAATGCCTCGCCTAAGATACCTTCGGCATACCGGTAAACATTCCTCCCCCTTTTCGGCTGTCTTTCCGAACTACGCCTCTTACTATGGCAGCGCCCCCTCAACAATATCAATACCCAAATGGCCCTTCGCATCCTCAGTATAATTCTCCACATACCTAACTCCATACTGCATCATCCAATTATCTACCCAAAAGTCAGCCCTCATCTCCTAACCAAGTCTCCCACGGAACCCCTCCAAAATAGCCAACATAGAGAAAGATTTGAAAAACTAACCATAAGTCGTAGCCGGCTTACTCCTCGCAAAGCCACAAGCCCACTTCCCAAAACTCGCACCCAAATCCAATCTCGGAAAAGCATCCCCCACCCTATAAAATTCCTCCCACGTCAACGTCCCACTCAAATCACTCAATGGGCCCTGAAAATCCGCAAATATCCCCGTAGCCGTGAAATTCACCACCGGTTCCTTATACGGAAAAAACGACGGAGTGGTATGCAAGGCAATAGTATCCCAAACCAGCTGAATCCGATGTTCGTCCCAGTGGTCGTGCTGCGCAGTGCCGTTTTGGATGGCGGAGTGGATGAATTCGCGGGCGGCAATGGCGCCGTCTACTTCGAATCGCTTGTCGGGGGAGATGAGGGCGCCGGTGTTGTCAAGTCCGAGGTCGTGGAGGAGGGCGGCGATGGCGTGGGTTTCGGGATCGATGGTTTGCGTAAGGAGGGGGGTGTGGGAGATGATTAGAGAGCCGAAGAGCCAGGATCGCATTACGTGGTTGTAGGTTACTTCGTCGTTGTGAGCCCGTGCAAAGGATTGAGCGGCACGCACGAGGGGTGTGTCGGGGACGGTGACGCCCGCGATGACGGTGGTAGGAATGTTGGTTTTGTTTGATATTGACGTTGAGGGGTTTGGCCCATAAGGGCTGGCATTTGTGAATGCTAGGAGGAGGGCTCCGATGGCGAGTGACTTGAGTATTTGCATCTTGAATGGTTGTATTGCACGTGTCTAATGATGTTTGTGGATGGGTGTGAGTTTGGACAGGAGGAAATGACAATATCTCGTCTTCTTTAAATACTCTTCCTTCATCGTTACACTACAAGTAGCTCTTCATGTTATCACCATTGATTAGAAATCTCGTTGCATACAACATCGCGCAAGAAGTTGGATGGATATCCGGGCAGGAAGGAAAGGCCGCGGGAATATGAACGCCAACGTCTACATCAAGTCGCTTCTGCAGCCAAATAACGTGACGCCGGATATACATTTCTATGATGTCTTTCTCCGTCCGGATGTACGTTGTAAACGTGCTCATAAGCGCACGAAGTTCGGGATAATCGGTGTGGTGGATTGATAATATGCTGAGATCATCTGTAAAATTCGTATGTCAGACGTGATGTCGAAAATTAATTCTATACTATGCATTCAACGAACATTTGGAATACATTCGGGCCTAATCTTTAATGTGGTCTGATGTCTGCTAATATCTCGAGCAATAATAAAAACGTGCAAGTTGGCAAAGAAAAAGCTCTCAGTTTCAAGCCACTGGCACACGACCTCCTGCTCAAGTTCCTGCAAGGGTTGTGCTCAGGTCATTCAGTCTAATCATCTTGTCTAGGAGGAAGTCATTCCGGCGACCATCATCGTCAGTGCCTGGCAATGAACAGGGCCGATACTGGAGACATTCTCGCACGATCTCTGCGTATGGAAGAGTTACTTCACGATTCAGGTTGTCGACCTGCTGCGACACCCATCGTTTAGTATCAGCAGTGAGCTGCTGGGTGCTCCATACGGTACAACATCCGATCTGTGTCAATAGACATGCGAATTCCAACATAAGGTCGGTATTCGTCGATGATTTTCCACCCACGATAGTCTTTGATTTTTCTCCAAGACCACACATCAGATACGGCCGTGATATTAGACCATTCTCTCCCGTCCAATCCACCCAATCCACACTCTCCTCCTTCACGGCGAAGTAGAGTAATGAATCAAGCGTAATGGTAAGGAGACCAGAGCCTATTCGGGAAAGATAGAGATAGGATGCTGAAACCAGCTTCGCAAGCCCTACTCGGTCAAATGAGGTAAGTTTCTGGGACGCCTCTGGCCCCTTAATGAAGTCGGTTAGCGCGCCTGGACAAGTCCATTTATTCGCACAATCTTTGAACAAGCGGTGGAAATCTCGGGAAAATGCGTGCTCGGCCACAACACCAAGCTCAGAAAAGGTATTCTTTGGAGAAAGTTACTCACTTTCGTATGCAAGGTTGAAGTTCTTGATAAGTTCATATTCTGCCGTCGGGTATCTGGAGGCCATTTGGGAGATCGCTGATTGGCGAGTTCGCACAACGATAAGCTTCTGGGTACTGGTCTGCACATGAAAGCCAGTGAAAATGTTGAATTGCGAAAACCTCCGAGGCGCGGCAGGCAGACCTACGGCGAGGATAGTCGAGAAGTATTTTGTCTCGATCCTCGAAAATTGCCTTGATATCTTCAAGAACTTCATGTATTACTCTTGTTCTAGAATGTGCCTTGTCGTTTGGGTCAATTCCAGTCTCAAGCTGAAGCAGATGTCGATGGCCTATATGCTCAAGAATAATGAACTGCGCGTCCAGTTGGTGTCTGCGAGTGTGATTTTCATAGACATTAGTAACGAATACTGAAGCTTTAAATTAACATGTTGATTATATCTGATTGACATCTAATGGCCAACCAAAGACCCAAACATAGTGTTAAATCTGTCCCCAACCGGTTTAGCATTGTCAACAATATGTCGCATCTCCTTCATCTCCTCTTCAGTAAACTCGATATCCCTGGATGCCCAATTCTCCTCTAGTCTCTTGGCCTTGGTGGTGCCTGGAATAGCGATCATACCCTGAGCTGCAACCCAAGCAAGCGCGACCTGCGTTATTGTACAGCCTTTCTTAGTCGCAAGCTTCTTGATCTCATCAACAATGGCTTTGTTCTTGTAAAAGTTGTCACCCTGGAACTTTGGAACTGTTTTCAGAATTTATCAGTATCTGCGTGAAATCAAAAATCGTAGATGCCTTCTATATAGGCACATAGTAGGTTTGGGCACCCTACCTGTGCGACGGAAATCATCAGGGGCAAAGTCATCTGGAGACTTGTAATCAAAGTTGTCTACCAGCCAGCCATGACCTAACGGACTGAAGGCCACGAAAGCCACGTCCAGCTCCTTAGCAGTCTGAATCAGGCCAGATGCCTCATGACATGTCTCAAATGCTGAATACTCCGCCTGGACAGCATCGATTTTGGCGACTACACAATACTTTTAGTAATATGTATCATCTAAGGACGAGATAGTGAACAAACTCGAGTTGGCTTTGCGAAGCGTTGCTTCCGAGCATTCGGACAGGCCGATATATTTGGTCTTCCCTGCTTTGCGGATCGCATCAAGTGCTGGAATTGATTCTTCTAATGGGGTATCTATATCGTTTATTAGCAACAAGTAACCACCTTTCAATTCCTTTAGCAACATACTAGGGTCTATTCGATGTAGGTAGTAAAGATCAGGTGCAAAGCCGAGTCTTTCGATGGTTCCTTCGATGTACGAGTTGATGTGAGCGGGAGAGTTGCTGACGCTTCGAGTTGGCCCAAAGACTTCAAAACCGCACTTCGAGGCAACTGTGGGTAAAAGCTGTGAGAAACTGGGAGACGTCACAATTGGTGATTTAAGCAGACTCACCAAAAAGTTTATCACGTAAATTGTGCTTCCGGATAAAGTCTCCTAAGAGTGTTTCATTGATACCTGCTCCGTAGGCAACCTGTGATCATCAAGTGTCAGTTATGTCAAGATCCAAAAGACATCCAAAGATAGTTCCATAGCATACAGCTGTGTCCCAAAAAGTACATCCAAGCTCAATGGCCTTGAGCAACACTGGCTCGGCCTCGTCATAGGTGAGCTTGTGACCCATATTACTGCTCAGACCCATGGCACCAAAACCTGGGACTGGAACTTGGATATTGCCGAAAGGGAGTGTATGAACCATTTTGTGAACTGATATTGAAACTGTGATGTTGAGAAGGAATAGAAGATGTGATACTGAACGTACGTGGGTAGCACAGGTGATTTATAACTCCCAGTAGGTGATCTATTGTCCCTGGCTTGACTACTCTGAATTGTCATGACCCGCTTGTAATGGATGAAACAATGTAGTCCACACTTTTTGATTCAACTGACGATTAAAAGAATAGTCGCTCGTGAATGAGTCGTGGGTAATCGAAAATGGATGTTGAAGAAATTTGGCACTATCCAGCTCCATTTCTACATTTATTGGTCCTTGCTTTGTCTCAGACTTAGTTCTTGCACCAAGATAATTAGTATGCTTCAGTTTATCAAACCATTCTACAGTGGAAGTCATGCTGTAAGAATTGCGAGAAGCACTAACATGAAGCAAGGTTACTAAAATACAATACTCCTGAAGCTCTTAAGAAAAGTGCTGTACCGCGGAAACGCGCAGTTAGCTCAATATGGTGATACCATACCATATCACCAATCCAAACAAACTGTATATCAACTTTCTGCAGATGGATGACAGGTGCATCGGTACTATGCCCCGCTTTCCCCCCCCCCCCCTATGAACAAAGGGCTCTTTTTTCTGAGTCTTCCACCTACCAATTTGACCCTATTCATGGGTAGGGACAGCACTGGACCGCCTGCGTGCTTTAGACAGCTAGTTTCTAGCCGAAGTGGAAATTCTCTATGACCTGTGCGCTAGCCTATAAAATTTCATGCATCTACTGCATCCTGCAGGTGGATGACAGGTGCATATGTGGATCTCTCGGAAGTCGATCTCCCTAAGCGACTTCTTTTCTCCGCTTCATGACTATATTACAATTAATTCTCCATGTCATCCACTTGCATACAAGCTTGAATTGATATCGCTACCTAGCAACCATGGAACAGTTGACTGGTATTGTTACTGTCCCTCTATTTCATGGTACTATTTCTACGGATAAGGATGAATGGCGAGGCAAAAGCAATGCGCTCGAACGGAAAAAGATCCAGAATCGGATCAACCAACGGGCTCGTCGTAAGATAATACCATGTTGAATCATGCGTTGTTCCGTAATCGCTAAGGTCTAGAGCTACAGGGTCGCGCCACCGCAAGCAGTCTGATGATTCCTGCAACAACCACAATATCGTTACCGCTCGCTCCAACAACGCTCGCAGATCCCTGCCAGATTTAATTGATGCGGTGATAAGACGAGAACTGAGTCTCAAGGCATTAGTTGATGCCGTTAGAATTCTCGATCTCCAATCAAACGAGAACCTGGCTATCATTCGTGTCTTCGAGGGCATTGTTCATCAGACTCGAGCAAGCAATATGCCGAGGCCCGCCATGTTGTCCAGTCTGGCCCAGTTCAATATTTCACGAGCTCTCATATCAAATGCCGAAATCTTCGGGCTGACTGCCCATCATCTACATGATGATGCTCTTTCGCCATTCGTCATGGCAGGACCTTGGCATTCTAGCATCAATTTACAGACCAGCCTGCTGCCCCCCGGACTCAGGCCCACGGCCCTTCAGAGCATCGTCGAACATCATCCTTGGATTGACTTGCTTCCTATACCCCAATTACGAGATAACATATTACAACGTGGCATTGATACTTTTGACGAGGTGGCTCTTTGTACTGCTTTCACTGGACTTGGCCATGAGCGAGGTACTGGTATCCTGGTTTGGGGTGAGTCATGGGATGCAAGTGGCTACGAAGTGACGCAGGAACTTATCCGATCCTGGGGTTGGCTTTTCGATGGTTGTTCAGATTTGTTGCGATCGACAGACTTGCATCGTGCACGGAGGGGGGAGCGTCAACTGTTCAGGTTGAGTTAGATTGTTAATATTATGTACGTTTGGGAAAAACACCCATCTAATGATACAGTGATCTGCTCGAGTAAAATTCAATATGGCATCTTCCTCTTTTGGAGAGAACTACCCCTCAAAGTCAGTTCTGACCTCAGTTGTACCCTTCACTCCCGTATCAGGAGCTGTTCCCTAAGAATATACGGACAGGAAATATCCGCCCGTGAAAAATCCACTAGACAGCTACTCCTGCAGTCTACAAGAGTTATCAGATGTTATTTTACACAGCTAACCCCGCTTCCCTTATCTGCCGAAGATGCCAAGAGCTGTTCCTGAGCAATCGTTGAGTTGAGTTCATGGAATTGAAGTGGAGATATGCAATTCGTATACTACCTTCTACTATAGGATCATTATAAGCGTAGTAATTGGATTGATATAGAAACTACTGGGTTTACCAATTCAACCACTACCAACAATAGTTATACATGAGATGGGAGCCTTTATTTTTCTATAAAGGATGCTATTCACGATAGCAATCGGAATCTAAACTAGTAAAGTTCTCACATATTAGTTGAGCGCGCTCTATTTGCCCTTGTTACTCTCCTACCGCCAGCATATTCGATCTATCAGCACAATGAAAAGTGTATCCTTATTGCCGCTGGGCATTCTGTTCGCCTGGACCGATGGTGTGGCACCTAAAAGTGTAGGCGAAAGGACGCTCGGGATCGGCAATGTATCTGCCTGCCAACAAGCTGTACGTTGGAGATTCCAGTCAAATTGATAGTAGAGATCTAATTGTATCAGTGTGAGACGCTGTCTATCGAGTTTCCGGGAAGATTGTTTTACAAAGCGGCAGACACCAACTTTACGATCTGGGATCAGAAACAATTACAGACTATCTACGAGTGTCGCGTCCTGCCTACATCTGCCGAAGATGTTTCGAGAGTTCTGCAAGTCCTAGTAGATAATTCGTGCAGATTTGCAGTGAAATGTGGTGGCCACTCACGATACCCAGATGATTCAGTCTCAATTGGTGGAGTCACAATTGACATGGGCCAAATGAACAGTACGGTGGTTTCAGCAGATAACACCACCGCTCGCGTGGGTGGTGGTGCTCTGACGGGCCAGATCTTTGCCGCGCTTGATCCTTATGGTCTGGCTCATGTTGGAGGAAGGGTTGGACAAGTGGGCATAGGTGGCTTCACACTCGGTGGTGGGACTTCTGTTTTAGCTGCGATGTACGGATGGGCCCTTGATAACGTTATCGAGTACGAGGTAAGGACATAGTTTACCCCGTCTCCAAGTGTATTCGGTTTACTGATCTAGGCAGGTTGTCCTGGCGAATACTACGATTGTTACCGTATCCGAAAACTCGCACCCAGACTTATACTATGCTCTTAGAGGCGGCGGAAACAATTTTGGCATCGTAACGTCATTTAATGTGAGCGTGTTCCCCCAGGGCCATGTTTATACTGGGGGCCGCACCTTCAGCGACAGTCAAGCCGATCGATTCCTCAGAGAAGCCGAAGCGATCTTCACCATCGAGGATTCTCAAGATAACAAGGTTGTACTGGAGTACCGGACTGCTTACTCTGCGCAATATGGCTGGACCATATCGAGCACCCAGCGTTATGCGGAGCCGGTTCTTTACCCGCCAGTTTTCGATGCATTGAACGCGATCCCGGCTTTGGGCAATTTAAGTGGAGGAATTGGCAGTCTGGCGGGCAGCACAAACTATCCTGAGCCATTAGGGGTATCGAGGTAAGAGTTGACATGAATGTGTAATACTATTCAACGATACTAAAGTGGATATAGAAATCTGTTTGCGTCTTTAACTCATTACCCGTCCGTTGAATTAGGAAAGCAGGGCATCGAAATTCTGAAGAGGACTGTACAGATGAGAAACTTGACTAGTCTGAACCCACAACTTATCACATACTCCATTCCCGCCGCAACAATGAAGATGTCAAAGGCTAGAGGTGGCAATGCATTAGGCCTGGATGTCGAGGGACATCTTGTCAGTACGTGTGATTAATTTAGCTCCCCGAAGCTGAGCGATCGGAACAAGATCAGATATGCTAACCACGAACCAGTTAACCTGCTCGCTTTGAGTTGGACTGATAAAGCACTTGACGATACCGCGTACAAATTTGCGGATAGCTATATAGCAGAGTTCAGGCAAGCTGCGGAGAACCTTGGGTTCTTTCACCCATTCATATATATCAATTATGCAAATAAGGGACAAGATGTCTTTAGCGGTTATGGAGAAAAGAACCGACAAAGACTTGCTAAGATTCAAAAAGCTGTTGATCCGGATGGTGTATTCACATCATCCGGGCTTTGGACTGGGTTTTTCAAATTAAATTGATGGTCAGAAAGCCTGGCCTATTATTTCGCAGCGAATAGCGGCTATTTGTTCCAAACGGCGCTTGTGGATTGGTCGATAACTCATTCTGAATATAGGCTCGTACGTACTAGGCACATGCGCGATGATGTTGTTCCATCTGGTATAGCTCCGTCTCTCGTTTTGGAGTGGGGTGTGCTGCTCGACTGTATGTACTGCATCTCTCTGCCGGACTACTGGAGGAAGAGGAGGAGAACTAGCTCTGGGATTAAGGTAGAGTTAAGTATGCTAAGTGGAGTAGTATCAATACAAATATTATAAATACCTGACCAGACAGAGATCTTCGATGTGATTCCACTTCAAGTTATCTGTGAATTTTTTGACTAACCTTAGTAATTGAGGTCAGTATACTAACCGACCGGTATTTATTAGAATGTGAAGATTCTATGCGGAAAGGACGGCCGAAGCGCGTTGGAGGAGGAGGAGGATGAACGTATGACGTATAAACGAGGAAATTCGGGAATAATGGAGCGGCGATTTCAGCTTGTCCGTTCGCGAGCGGCCCCACTTTAGATACAGCAAAAACGTTCAACTTTCGCACCGCCATCGCTCTGCTAGCATTGCCAGTCCCATTGTTTAGATAATTTTCTACTAGCCATGTATTATCTATGCTGGCAGGTCACTTCTTCGCAATATGAACCTGCAAGCACCCACGCACAGCAAACTGTTCGAAATGGGAAGGTCGTAAGAAAACACAAGTTGGGAGTGGAGAACAAACAGTTGGTCACATTATATGCATATTCTGCCTCACATCTACCTAGTCTAAATCTGAATACCAACTGTTTGGCCCTAGAATATAGTACTTCTGTGTCTTCGGACAGATTGGACATCCAAATACTGATATGCTCACTATCTCAGCCTATCTGTCAATCTGACAGGCAGTCTACTTGAAGTTGTATGTGACGATTCTTGAGGATTACTCTTCTTACCTGTTCCACGTTGGAGAGGTCCTAATTGGATCAATATGGCTTTCCCTGAGATAATAAAGACGATTGTTGGTATCTTGTTGGTAGCAGTGGTATCCGAGGCGATCCGCCGACTATATTTTCATCCATTGGCACACATCCCAGGTCCAAAGCTTGCAGCACTTACATGGTGGTATGAGCTCTACTTTGACGTCATTAGGCAAGGCCAATATGTCTTCCAGATCCAAAAGCTGCATAAAATATACGGTATGTTTCGTCCTTTGTATATACACTTGTCCAAATTATCTGTACACAGGCACTAAACAATCTTTATGATCTATTTAGGCCCCATCATCCGCATCACTCCGAAAGAACTTCATATCGAAGACGTTGGTTTTTTGGATGCCATTTATGCACCTTCCATGTCACGTCGTGATAAGTATGAGTACCAGTTGAGAACACTCCGAGTTCCAGGTGGTGTTGGTACGACAGCGCGACATGATGTGCATAAGAAACGTCGTGAAGCTCTCAACCCTTTCTTCAGCAAACGGAACGTCCTTGATCTGGAACCAGTAATTGCCAGAAAGGTCGACCAATTGTGTAAGATTATCGGGAAATACTCCAGCGACGGAGTGCCGATTAACCTCTCTGATTTGTTCTTCGCCTTTTCTAACGAGTATGAAGACCCATAACACATTATCTAGGGAAAATGGCCATGCTAATACTAGGCAGTGTTGTTATAAACTTTTTATTTGCACATCAGGTTGACCTTCTATCTGATGAGAAAACGGCTGCCATTTCACGCCAAAACAGCAAAGAACTACTGATGGGAGTCAACATGAATAAGCATTTCCCATGGATTCCCGACTTTCTCGAATCTCTTCCCGAATCTATTAGTCGGCCGATCATGCCGCCCGGATTGATCGATATGCTCGCATTATTTGATGTAAGTGATTTTCCGAAGTTCTGATATTTAATGAATGTGTGATTAACCTCCAAAAATAGAGAGTTCGTGCCGAATTGACTGAAATCATAAAAGCAAAAGCATCCGGCAAGGTCGATCAAAATTCGAAAGGGCCGAAATCAAAGGAATCAGTCTATGCATCCGTAGTCGACAATCCGTCTCTCCCACCCTACGAGCGAACCCTGCTGCGTCTAGAGCAAGAAGGCGCGCTCCTAGCCCTCGCAGGAACCGAGTCACCAGCTCAAACTCTCAATATCCTCTTCTATCATCTCCTCTCCAACCCCTCTATTCTCGCTACCCTCCGCGCAGAAATCGACTCAGTCCCCCTCTCCTGGAGTAACCTTGACAAACTCCCATACCTCTCTGCAGTCATCGAGGAAGCCAACCGTCTCTCTTTCGGCGTCACAGCTAGAGCAGCACGTATTGCGCACGAGCCATTGGTCTACACACCTACCTCTTACACCACATCCCCGCATCAGGGAAAATCCTACACCATCCCTTCCGGAACTCCCATCAGCATCACTACACTGTGTGCCCACACGGCGGAAACAGTCTTCCCATCTCCCTATGTCTTCGACCCGACACGTTGGCTCGGCGAGCAGGGCCGCGAGCGCCGCAAGTTCCAGCTAGCTTTTTCGAAAGGCGGACGCAAATGCCTGGGTATTGAGCTTGCTAGCGCGGAGCTGTGTCTTGTGACGGCGGCGTTGGTTCAGAAATTCGAAATGAAGCTTTGGGAAACGGATAAGGACGATGTGGCATTCTTGCACGATTATCATGTTGCGATGCCGAAAATGGGGTCAAAGGGAGTGAGAGTCACTGCAAAAGTACGTTAGATATGATGATATAGGTGTAATAAGGAGAATCTTTGGGATATCTTGGGTTGGATTCATGCTGGACTTTAACGCATGTACTTTTGCAGGCAGCGACTCCCAACGACTCTGGAACGAATTTGATTCGTCGGAATACGACATTTCTGAAGTGGATCTACACTAAACCAATCAAACCGATTTCATTGCAGTTTTCTCCAAGTGAATCTGACCAGCAGTCGTTGTGATTCAGTTTCTTTGCCTTCACTCATGCCAGCATAGTTTAATTCCTCTCAGGTCCACAACCGCTGACGTGGAGCGGAAAGCACCTACAGTATTCCCCGCTTCGATTGGATGCAGAGACAAAAAATTTGAAAGCAAACTATACCGATGATATTGTGCACTAAATTCACTGCCTTGCCAAAAGTGTCTTGTCGTCGTCGATCATTGAGGCTGTCATGATTCACACGGCGGGTGACTCACCGGGGCCAAGGCAGCAAGACCACTTGCTTTTTCTACCAAATTTTGTCCTTATATATATTCCGAGGAAGTCGCATTGAACTTAGAGACCAGAAGCAGCTTCTCGATTTCGAGGGGATTGAATAAACGAAGCCTCCAGTACTTTGTTCCTTCCTCCGTCTAGAGAAACAATCTTCTCTGCCGTACTATGAGAAACGACTTTTATTTTCATCCAAAGCCCTGGACCGCTACAATAATACATTGATTCTGGAGTGATAAATATCGCTTTGACATTAAATCTCGGTATCGAAGTCAACTATAGCCAAAACTTCTTGCGAAACATCCACAGGTAGATTTCTGCCACCAAAAACATTTACAACCACCAGCTGCGACAACGTACGAAAGCAACCGAATTACTTGCCAACTTCCCATATCGACAGATTGCGGCTTGCTTTTCACTCAGCTCACCATTCAACCATGTCTACCCCCGCACCCCTCCTCCAAAAACGCCTCTTGAGCGACATCCACGAACTCATGACCTCTCCATACCCCCACATCCAGCTCTTTCCATCCTCATCATCTCTCCAAAATGCTTGTCTCCACCTAGAAACTCCTATCTACGGCCTCCTGCATCTTGACATCGTTTTCCCCGCATCGTATCCGCTCATCGCTCCTCGCATCACGATAGACACAACAGTCTCCCATCCCAACGTCTACGGCAGCTATATCTGCGCATCGATTCTCAACCAACCGTCGGAGTGGACGCCGGCTTACACGCTTAAGGGCGTAGCGATCCAGTTGTTGAGTTTCTTTGCGAGCGATAGGGTGGAGCAGATGCATGGAAGATCTGGGGAGCAGGGGGTGGAGTTGAGGGCGTATGGTGAGGGGCGAGGCGGCGATGATGAGAGAGCGAAAAAAAGATGGCATGCGTGTAAAGATTGTGGGTTTGGTGTCGAAGTAGAGAAGGAGTTGGAAGCGGGAAAGGCGAGCCAGATTGATAGGTTTCCTCCGGTGGAGGATAGTCCGCACTTGCCAGGTGTTTCTATGCCAGATATGAGCACAATGCCGTTGGATCAGCCAAGCGCCGGTATGGAAATCAATCCGGCGGAAACGCCAGACGTGGAGGTGAAAGGGAAAGGCATTCAACACATGCATCTTCCAAACGAGTTGATCCTCGAAATTTGCAAGCACCTGCATACAGAAGAGCTCATGCTGTTCGCAAAGGCATGGAGCCGAGTTGGGCGCATCATGACTGAGTAAGTTCTCTTCATTCCGCTCCGCAAAAGAGAAATAATGCTAAAATAAATCTTCTAGATACGATATCCTACGCACCCGAGAACTAGTTTGCTTCTGCTCCAAGAAAGACTACACGGAGACCAAACTAGGAGTCGGAGTGCATGTTTTTCTTCAACGCTCGCAAGGAACCATCACATCGGAATTCGATCTCTTATCTCATGAGGCGTTCGCGAACCATCACGTTCGTCGCTCGATTCAAGGAATCTCATTTCAGCACTGGCTGCCACTACCCCTATCCTTCACTCACTGGGACAAAGTGAAAGATATGGTAGACGTGAGCTTAAGCGGAATTGCCACGGCAGCAAAACTAGGGGATATACCGCCCTTCCAAGTCATCTCCCATTTCATGAATGACGTCGTAGTGCAACTCAACAAACAAGCCTCCGAAACCCCTTCTCGAATCCCCACCTACTCCTACAATCCCTATATCAAACCCAAAAGCTCTCTCACGCACGCATCCGAGAAAGCCATAGAATCCTACTTCCACCTCTTCCATCTCCTCCTCTGTCTCGCACTCTCCTCCCCCCCAATCATCCAATCCGCCAACAAAACCCTGCAAGACTTCACCAACGGCAAAACCTCCAAAACCGACTGTCCAAATCTAGGCCATCTCCTCGTCGCCGCCCTCATCAGTGACGTCCAGATCTCCGTCCAAACAATCAACTCCATTATCCGCGAAGCCATCACCCGCAACGTCGTCTGGATGCTCGACAAACGCGGCGCTGACAAACCCGAACTCAGCTACATTGAGCCGTCCACTATCTCCGAGTACCGGTTGCGGGAAACATTCGCCGCGAGTCGGACTTCGTATCGACTTCTCATGTTCCTGAATCTCTTTCGGATAACGGCTAGAGGAAGTCCGCCGAAAGCGTTATCCGAGCTCTGCGACGAAGCTTTCCAACGACATGGTGCGCCGCGGGTGGGAACAACGCGGGAACTAGCGGCTTCGATTAAGCGGATTCATGCGGTTGATAGCTTTCCGGAGTTTATGCAGGAAATGGGAGTGCCGTTCACGACTAAAGATGAGTTCTGTACTTTCTTGAAAGGCTGTATTACTGATAGTATCAGTAAGGGGTATTCGAGGATGCCGATTAGCCAAGCTAGCGCGTTGTATCTTCGTCGCCAGAAAGAGCCAGATGTGGAAGCTGCGGTGGGACTTTGGCCGCAGCAGGTGAATGTGCGTAATATATCTTTCTTTCCGGGAAAGGTTAACGCTGGCAGAGCAGGTAGGGGTCGTGGGAGAGGCCAAGTTAGAGGCCAAGTTAGAGGCCAGTAGTAGAGATAGATGGATGTCTCGATGACTTCACTGCACTCCGCTTGGATAAATTGTGTAAATAGCGGAAATGCTTCGGCTTCAGAGTCGAGGAACGACCATTCAGTGTTCTGAGTTGGTATGATTAGCGTATACCCAGCGTACAAATATAAGAAAGAAGACTTTTAGCGAAATCATTCATTGGCTTCATGTATTCATGGTTGGCTACGTCTAAGAATACTGAGTCGAACGCGTATATCTAACAAAGACTTCCCTTTTAAAGTGATTTGAGACATCCTAAGAAATCCTAAGCTTGAGCTTCCTCACTGTGATGCTCACGGCCACCCTCTACGTGTTCTCCTGCCGGAATACTAGCGACCACCTCGCCGACGTCCTCAGGATCACCCTTCTCATACTTAGCAGGATTGGTTCCAGTCTCATTCAAAGCAATCAGAGCATCCTCGAAGTAAGAAGTAGCTTTAACGACTGGCACAGACCTTTTTCCATCCTCGCCATGGGCCGATAAGTGTCCTGATTTCGGAGACAGATTCAACCCTCGCACATCAACCAAGGGTTTAATCTCTTTCGAGCTCTTTTCGATATCAGCTTTAAGTATAGACTGATCAATCAATGCTATCTGTGGCGCCCAAAGACTAAGCTCTCTCGTAAAGTCGTCCGGATTTGCAATCGCTGTCCAACCAAGACTGAAAGCGACGGATAAAATAGGTCCTACTCCTGGGACGAAGCCAACTGCGAAAGCAATAGCGTTTTTGATGAAGTCACCGAGCCAGTTGCCCTTAGGTGCTTGGCCAAACTCGAGAGTCATCCCACTGTGAGCGTTCAGGATCTTTGTATAACTAAAGTCGTAGTTATCTGTAAAATAATTATTTAGCGGCACAGTCCGGATTTTGGAGCTCAAACAGATCTTGATGAGCTTGGCCCGGTAGACATTCGTTTTGCGAAATTCCACTGGGCACGAGAGGAGTTGGGCTAGACCGGTGATATCCAGTCCCACGGCGTAGTCGCGGTGAACTCCGAGTCCGAAAGTCCTGGAACACGTATGAGGCGTGACTTGGTCCCCCCCGCGCCAAAACGGGCTGCTGTTATGTGTGAAGTCTAATTGGGCCCATTTGCTTAGATGGGGATAGTCCGCGCTGTCCGTGTATGAGAGCGGTATGTATATAGTACGGATGTAGCCAATCATCTGCGGAAAGAAATGTTAGCAGAATCAATGTAGACAGGATGCAAGATCTCTTACGTCAATCCAAACTCAGCGCTCTTCCTTAGTAGGCATAGGCATAGTCATGAACCAGGCCTGCAGATCTTTTCAGCGATAGTAATGAGTCTGAAGGCGCGACTTACCTCTGCAGAGGCACCCTTTTCGTGTTTCTTGAATCGATTTCTGCTCTGACACAAATTATGCTGAAATCTCCTCTTGATGTTACCTTCACTTGGCCCGTAACTGAAGGGGAGATTCTTGAAATTGCCATAGTAGGTGCCCCACCCATCCCCTTTGACAATACCATAGCCTGAACGTTGATGGGTGTAACCTTGGGGATAGTTGGCGTTTTTAGATCCATGATAGCTTTCCACATTCTAAATGTATTCGACTATGAAATGAGAGTAGAAGTGCTTCTCGTCTGTGGCTTTATACTGGGAGTTAGTGAGAACACTGCGCTCAAAAAAGACGGCACCTTCTGGATATGGAATTGCTATGATGAATCCTTTGACTTTGACGTGTGAGTGAGTGAGTATGTGTGTGTGTGTGTGTGTGTGTCACAAGTGCGTTTGTGTGAAAGACAGAGAGGGGAGAGAGAGTGAGAGAGAGACACTGAGGATGCGAGACTCGAATCAGTCGACAAATGTCGGTACTTTTATAAACATCTTTTAAGTTTCCTTAGAAGGGATACCTATCTGTAAACGGAAGCTTCGCATGGTGTCTGAACTTAGTCCGCGAAAGCTCCATGGTTTCATTCGAAAGCAATAATTCAGAACCAAAACAGAAGAGCTCATAGATCCGCCAGAGACGATATTTCCGACCACCCAGCCAGTACTATCTGACGACATCGGGCTACCATCGCTGTGAAGCTTCTTCTGAATCTGCACGGCTCAGCCCAAAGGTTATGCGACATGCATTTCACGACATGCATTGCGTAAACATTCTGCAAATCGAAAGCGACTTCTTGAGACAGCACATACAGCATTTTGTTCTCATGATTCGAACGATACGTCTCAGATGTAGCCAACCGTCGTAGTACCCTTATGTTGCCGGAATGGGGTAATCCCTGTAACTCCGTCGTGCAGGCCTGTGTCTAGTTAGCTAGACTCTCTGCATTTTACTCAACCTAGAATCAACAACCCGTGATTGTAATAATGCTAGATATGCATCCGTCAAACTTGAGGATCAATCCAGCCACATATTCATGCCAAGAACAACTTCAATTCAGCGTATACTACTCTCATGAATCGTGGGTGCATGGCCATATATGAAGAGGAGTAGGGGTAAGTGAGGGGGCCAATGCAAACGTCTGAGTCAGTTCAGCCAAGCTGCTGGGGAGCTGACAGATGCATTCTAATGCAATATGCACGCCACTTCCGGCGCAAGGCCCGAACCTTAAACTTACTGTACTACAGTACAACGGCTGCAGTGTTATCAAGATTGCTTGGCCGGAGACCGATATCAGATGTTGAATGGTAGACGACATGTAATCTTACATATGCATAAGCATTATGGCAGTAGCCAAGACACATCTGCCGACATTAGCGCTTCTGTCCAACGTCTTATTCGAAAATTCCTCTTCTTATCTATCTTGTCTATTATATTCTCCCACTTGTATGTTTTCGATGGCTCCAGTCTCTGTACAGAACCACGCCATCGCCATTCCTCTGCACAGAAACTCTGTATCCAATATGTTCATCAGGTCTGAACTCAATATCCCTTCTTCCTATTAACCAAATTGATGAAATCCTCCCCTCTCTCAATCCTGCTTAGATTCTCATCCAAAATCGCAAAGCTCCTCTCCGCATAAGTAGTTCCTAAACCACTAACATGAGGTGTAATGGCTATATTCTCCACATCCCACAACGGACTGTCTTCCGGCAAAGGTTCAGGTTCCGTAACATCCAGTGCAGCACCTCTCAGTCCTCCCTCATTTAAAGGCTTCTTGCAATAAGTGATGAGATCATCCTGGTTGATGATTGCACCACGCGCAATATTGACAATAAAAGCATTTGACTTGGAACCAAGGATTTCGAACTCAGGTGCGGAGAGGAAGTGTCGTGTTTGAGGTGTGAGAGGGACGGAGACGAGGAGAATGTCGATTGATTGGGAGAGGAAGTTGTGGAGGGATTCTTTATCCAGGCCGCTGTACCAGGCGGATGGGATAGTTCCGTCAGGGTCGCCGGTGGATGGAACGATGTATTTTCCCGTGTCTTTTCTCGATTCGGGAGTATCGCGAGGGGAAGCTGTGTATGCGATTACATCCATACCCATTGCTTTGCAAATCCGTGCGGCTAGAGTCATGAATGTCAGCCAGGGTTCGGTTTCATCGATCCAAACTCATCATCCACCATGCTCAGCCCCGTATCCTCCCCAAAGGACTCACCCTGTCTCCCAATTGCGCCATATCCCAAAACCCCCAACCTTTGTCCCACACAATCTCTCACACTCCCCATCTCCGTATGCGGGCCCCAGAAGTGATTTTTCTGCCACTCCACCATCAATTTCTCCTTATGCGCATGGCTCAGAATCTGCATAATAACCCATTCCGAGATCTGCGGACCATGCACACCCGACGAATTCGTAATCGGAATATCCGTCTCCTTCCATACTGGGGTGTCGCTGAGACGGTCGGTTCCCGCGCTGAAGAGATGAATGAGCTTGAGATTGGCTGCCTTCTCTGCAGTGGGAGGGAGCGAGGAAAGTGTTACGAGGATGGTTGCGTCGCGCCAGTATTCTGCGGTGGAGGTGAGGTGAGGTTAGTTTTGAGTTTTCTTGGTAAATTTGACGAGGGGAGGGCTTGATGGTAAATGGTGGACGAACCGTCGGGGACTTCTTTCATCACCAATTCTTTACCCTTGGCGAATGTGATGTGCTTATAGGTAAACTCCACATTATGCCTCTCCCTAATCCTATCGAGGAGCTTTGTGTCCTCGGGAAATGGAAGTAGACATAAGATATGTTCCTTCTGCGTAGGAGCTTCGCCCATGATGAGATGAGGTGGGGTGATATAATAAGACAGTCTGAGGTAAGACGAGAAGAGGGGTCGATAGCAGCTGAATGGGAGAATTTGAGGATATAGGATAACTTGAGGTTATGACCACAGATATCTCAATTGCGCCTTTCGCAACGGTTGTCGCGTTATTTCTCGTATAGTAGTCATATCGTCTCCACTTACCTCACCACTCACCACCTTACCCCAATCGTGCTTAATAATGGCTCAATTGTTGCTGCTGGTTGATTAACTTGGAGAGGCTACCCCGCTATTCTGTGCCCCGAGCGGTCACTGAATTTCGGCACTAAGATAAGAATTTTTGGGCCCTGATAGGCTTGAGCCTTGTACTGTTGTCATTGTGCAGCAGGAGGAATTTCGACAACTCCTCGCTGATTTGTTGACAGGCAAAAGAGTACAACGACGATGTAGGAAGCTGCAGATATAGTGAAGCTTGTCAAACATTGCACAAGTTCTTCCAATAACCTCACACCCAGTCGTGCCGGTAGAGCTCCACTAATGTTACAGGAAACTTCTGTCGTTGAAATGATAATTCTAAAAATATTCAAAATAATATCTTGGCGTTGACTCCGCCGCCCAAAAATCTAAGAATAACAATAATCTACTGTGAAGTTTGCTTGCGAGCAAGTTCATCATGCTCCTCAATGTCCTGGGCTTCCCATGGATAACAAATCCATACATCCTCTACAGTTCTCGCGGCCAAATATCTGTTCTCCTTCATCATATCTTCGGGAAGCTTGCCCTTCTTCTCCTTGTTCTTGTTCTGCAGCGGTTAAATAGTCAGCAAGTGTATGTAATATCAGCTTGAAACGCTGTAGCAGTAGAGACGGATCCCATGAATTCATCCAACAAACGACGTTCCCAAAAAGCATGAACACACTCACATGTAACACAAAAATCGAGAAGACAGTCTTCTCTCCCTTTCCACCCATCTTCTGTCTAGCAGTCTCAACGTCCTTCTCCAACTCCCTGACCGCATATTCCAGCGTTGTCCTCGTATCATCGACCTCATCAACGATCAAGATCCTCTTTCCCACCAAGTTCTCCATATCTCCCAAACTGTTCAAATCCAACCATTGCGTCCTCGTCACCTTTGTTCCAGGTTGTTCAACTTCGCCAGGTGTATTTGATGCAGAGGGATGTGTAGAGGGAAGCTGCTCGTAGAGCGAGAGTCCGATGGCCTGGATGGGGATGTTGGGGCTCCCGGGCTGCTTGAGGAACGAGCGTAGGATTCGTGCGGGGACATATCCACCACCGCCGATGGCGATCATTAACTGAGGTTGGAAGTCATCGAGAATGCGAGGAGCAGCCTCTTGGCAGAGTTTGTGGACCTGCGAAGTAGGTGTGAGTATTTTTCGTTGTGTTTCTTCACCAGCTTGCAAACGCGAATGAGGGGTAGTGCAGCTAGAATGCGAAATGCGACAGGACTGAAAATTCCGGGCTTGAACTCACCTGGTTATAGGTCACATATTCCTTGACAACCATATTCACTACCTTTGCACTGTATATGGAGATTTGAGATCTTGAGTATTTCCAGCGATTTTGTAGAATTGTTTACTTATACAAAACTCTTTCCTTTGGAAGAAAATTAAGTTATTCAAAATTCTTTTGACTGAGGGTACCTAGAATTTAGACTGGGCTAGCTCGGGCGGATTTCGCCTGTTTGACAAGGTCTGGGCAAACTTCTAATTTCACCCCTTCATTTTACTACACTAGCCGTCTCTAATATATCCTCAAATTCCGTTATAGTTCGCTCGAATTTGGAAAGGAATCTTGGAATAAAGAATTCAACATGGAATTTCCCGTACCTCTTCCTAATAGGAGCTACATGTTGAGACGTTTTTTGGCATGGCACAACGGTTGTACAGTACCACTGCTACGCGCCGGCGTGTAGCTGCCATCTACACGCGGTCTCCCCTAAGAAGACGTCGGTTATTCCCTTAGACCTATATCTAAACCAGAAACAATCGTAACGCGTAGCGAAGCTCTGCACCACCGACCAGCAACACACGGAGGAGCAAAGATTGACATGAGAGCCTATATCTAGGCCAAAAACAAACACCACACGAAAGGGAAGCACTGAAAGTCTATATAAGAAGCATCTACTCTTGTAAACCTGTCAGAACACTAAACCAAATATCACGCTAATCACTATCTTTAAGTCTTTTGAGAGCCTTCTCTACGCCAATACACTCAAAACATTCCAATATGTCGGAGGAATCCCGTATACGCACTGGCAGAACAGACAGCGACACAACCAGCGGATCTAAGATTCGCAGTTCTTCGTCTCACCGCAAGAGTATTGATCCATCGAATTCCTAAGCATCATCTTAACATTCATCCTCAAATTCCGGTGCATCGACTGCAGCTAAGAAGTCAGCCGCAAAGGGGATTTCAAGCAAATATTTTCCGGTTAATCAGGACTTCTTTCTTATTACAGGACCTGGTGGGTCCTTATACAGTAAAGAAACTGGACAAGCATTCTACCATGCAATTTCATCTGGGCATGGTCGAAAAGTTGTCCGAGGGGTCGGAGATGGTGTAAGCTCAGTGACTGTGGATGGTATTCGCACTGCATTCCAACAATTCATCTTCGCTGTTCAAGCAAGCCATCCCAAGGCTAAAGGATGCTGTATTATTCTCCAAGTTCAGGGTGAAGTTACTGGTAGTGGCTTCGATATCAAACTCGGCTCTGGACGTTGGTGTCTGATTTACGAACTATTCAAAATCTTCCAGTCAGCTAAGAGCCTCTACCATCTATCAATATTAATCGTTTCTTCTGAAAGCAATAGCGCTATTAGCTGTATTAACCATCATAAACTTCCAGAAGGCTCTACAGTCGTTGCCATGGCAGAGCGTACTTTCCCTTGGAGGGAGATTACACCATGGGCAAACGCGTTGGGCGGTAAATGGAAGGGTGGAGCTTCTATCTTGGACCTACTTAATCTATTCCTCATTGACGGTCTTCGGGACTCGGAGACGATCTGCCCGCGGCTTTGTATTGTTCATCGTCTGGACTATGAGCTATATGAAGTATACAAAGCTGGTCTGAGAAAGACAACAGACCAAAAAATCATCGCTATGATTAAGGAAAGACATGGGATGGAAGGCGATAAGTTGAAGACTATTGCTGAAAAAATCGAAACTGCAAGACATCTGTTGAGTTTAGATCTTGCGGATTATGGTACCACCTTGGCACTGATGCTTAGCCAACGTTTGATGCTTGATCCTCGATTAAGGTCGAAGCAGTAGAGTGTAAGTTGGTGAATTGTATTCGTCGCTTTGTATATGATAGAATTTAAAAGTTTGAAAATGCCGTTTCTTTGTACAAATCTGTTGAAACCCAGTTGCTACGTGCAGGGCAAGATGTTACGTCGTGAATCGTGATAAATTGAGGCTTCAGCTTTGCTAGATGTGTATATTGTCGAGGCGTGAAATCGCTGGAGGTTCTATGTTGGTCACTACTCACTAGCAATTCAAAAAGCAAGGAATTGATGTTGTTAGATATATCATATATCCCACTGGGCGAAGTTCTAATTTCACTTCTTAATTTCACAGGCCGTCTGTAACATATCCTTAATTTTCGTAATGTGGAAAGAAGCATGGAAATGAGAAATTTAATCATTTACTCTTCTTTGAGTGCTTTATGCATTGCATTATCTTACTTTTGACATGGCTGAAAAAGGCTGAAGCAGTATGATCTGGCCCGCTGTACAGATACCCATCACGATGGCGAGGTCGTGTTGAGCAAGGGGTTATCAAACGCATCGATTTTTCAAGACCTACATACTATACGGTGCGAGATTTTGGTAGCGACACCCACAAGATTCCTGATGCTGCACCTTCTAGTAACAAGAAGAGGACCTTTTCGGCATCGTTGAGTGCCTCTGCTGTTTCAACTTACCACACGACATCGCTGGAAGGTCGATCTGGAACCTCCCAAATGTCTACATTTACCATATACATACTTCCGAAGTTCCGTATGGTATGAATATAAGCCTTGGGAGGTTATGTACGTATATATGAGGGGTCGATGATTATTGTTTAATGATATGAATACTCTACAGTGAGGCCGCTTTCGTATGAAGTATTTAAGATATACCGGGGCCAACCAACCTCGCTGGCGTCTTTTCGCTTGGGCCACTTTTACCCCTTGTTTCGTGGATTTTAGACAGCGACGTGACAGCGTTGTGGTCGTTCCATCCGTTTGACCATTATGTTGCCACAGCGGATCGTATATTCCAATCTCACCATTTCTTAAATCTGACTACTCCTTCGACTTTGGCTTCCTATTCCAAAATTAGCGCGGGGGTGCGCGGCGGGAATACTTACGCGCGCTGTAGCTTAATCAGCCAGGAACCTACATCGTCTCAAGGCCTTGTTATGTACAATAACAACACTGAGTAATAATCTCTTAGAAGAGCTAACAATCAGCCCGAGCCTTGGGTGGCCCTCCAGTCTGTGAGTTTTGTGGGATGTTTTTGGTTCTGACGACAGATAAGTGTACTGACTAGACAACTACGCGCCGGCCAAATTGGTTGTAAGTCTTACCACGATTAACCGCCGGCGCGTAGCTACCAAATAATTGCAGCTTACCAAACATGATGTGAGAAGTCTAGTGAGCCGTTTGTTTCAAGGGGTATGTAAAATAGACCAGATGTATGCTATATACTCACTTCTCACAAGTGGCTATAACTTCTGGTCTCACAGGGAACTGGCTGAGGGAAGGGCCTGGGCTGAAATATTACTTAGGCCTGTATGTCAGAAATGAGTACAGTAATAATAAGCCAATTAATCGAGATTAAGTGTCTATATCCAAGCCGGAAACCAACACAATACGAGGTAGTGTGGGAATCTGTATATAAGCAGTATCACTATTGTACAAGTTTACCTATTGGAACAATAGAATCAAGCATCAAATCATTCCTATCTCTTAGTTACTTTCAGAGAACCTCGGTTTTTTTCTTGTGCCAATACACTTGAACGTCCAGAATATCTCATTACGCTCGGAATCTCGTACATACAGAACGAACAGCAACAATCCCAGCAATACCATGCCACCTCGATCTGATGAATCAGCACCACTTCGCAAACGCGGAGCTAAAAAGGAAGGCTGGAACGCCCTAAGAAAGAATATAAGACACCATTTCCCGCTCAATGAAGACTTCTTCCTTGTTACAGGATACAAAGGAAGTGCGTTTGATAAGGGACCTGGCACTTCACTCTTCGATTCAATTTCACATGGGCCAGGTCAAGGACATATAGTCAGTCATGTCACTGCCAGAAACGGCGTGACTCTAGATGAAATTCGAGATAATTACCAGAATTTTATCATCGAAAAATCAAATTCCAAAACGAGAGGATGCTGCATTATTCTCCAGTTTAATGGTGAAGCATATGATATTTATGATGAAGATTATGATGAAGGTTTAAAGGTTCAGCTCACCAGAGAGGAGTGGTGCCCAATTTCGAAAATATTCAAAATATTCAAGGAAGAATCAGAGACGTATCGGCTATCAATATTCATTGTATCGAAGGAAGGCCATCTTGCGACTAGGTGCCTCATTGACAGCACAGACCATGAAGAGGGCAGTAGTCATGCGGGTATGAGCCGCAGCGTACTTCCAGAGAAGTGTATCGTCGCTACGACAGCCGTTAACAAGTTCAACCAAAAGGATGTTCAAAAATGGCTTAACGAATTAAAGCTAGAACGCAAATGGGAAAAAGGAGTATCTCTCTTGGACCTTCTTAATACGTACCTTATTCACAGCAAGTTTGACGAAATGAAGCCGCAGCTTTCGGTTTTTAAAGGTGAATATGTCTGGCAATACGACACACATGGACTGCTCAAGGACAAGTTTGCAAAAGCAAATGCCGTAGACCCAAAGACTGTCAATTTAGTGAAGAAGTCCTACAATATCAACGGCGTGCGTCGTGTTGCTAAAAATATAGAAGATCACGAACAGGCGGGCCCGGATAGTCTTCCGCTCAAATATTGTGCTCCTGCTTCGGCGCTAACGCTTATGGGGCGTCTAATTGACGTATTTGGATCTCCTCAGAAGAAGCCTTCGCGCGTACGCAGAGTTAGGAAACGGGCGTTTGGACTGGTAAAGTTTAAGAAATCGAAATCGAAGAAGCCTCCTGTGGATCCGACTATTCAGCATCACCACAATCGACAGCTTGGAAACTCGCGGGGATCAGAGATTGGAAATAGTCAAAAACCGTACGACGACGGAGACAGCAACCACAATGGGACACAATCTGAATTTCGAAGCTTCCCAGTATCCGCCGAAAAGCATGCCTAAGTCGAAGTTGCAAATAAATATCCTCAACAACACTGCTACGATGGCGAGGTGATCCCTAAGTCGCTCACGGACAAACCCAAGTTTGTAATAAGTACGCTATTGCGTATATGCAGATGCTCAGGAAGCAGTTTGTGGACTTTCGGACTTCGACAAACGGGAGATACTATAGACCTTTTTGCAGACAGCGCTCATTTCAAACGGCATCCATTCCTTAGGTCTTCTCCAAGCGCTACGGGGTACATGCTACAACGAAGATACGTCGATTTTTCAGGATAGAGTGATTTTGGAGGACTGGTGGACACTCCACGATGGGTTGAGTGTTCAGGGACAGGTTGAATATTTTGAATGATTGATTTATTAATATGGGTTGAAGGTTCTGAAATTTAGTTTGAGGGTCATTAGAAGCGTTATGGAGTACGGTGCTGTTGTGGGAACATCATTGCTATGCTGAAGTTATTTTTCCTGTTTGTTTTTTCTCTTTTAGTCACGTCTGCTTCGATTCACAAATATGAAATCCACAGTATATACCCAAATATGTATTATAAATTATCCATTACTCCTCATCTCATCTCATTTAATCTTGACTTATTTTAAATGTGCATCACTATATATACTATACCTCGACGTATCTAACTTTTATCTCTATACAAAATCATTAATCTATTCACCCTTCAACCCCCCATAATCATCTAACATAAAATAACATCTTAAAGAAGCATAGCCATCATGACCGCAAAGAAGGATCCAAAAATAGCAGCAGCGTTCCACTTTAGAGCCGGCGCAGCACCGGTGAACAGGGCTGGCTCAGAGCTAGAAGTGGTGCTGCTTGACAGAGAGGCGCTGAGCGCAGCTGACGAAACTGAGGCGATACTGGTGGAGAATGAAACACCCGCTAGGGACTGGGTAGAGGTAGGAGGCACAAAGATCGAGCTGAGGGTGCTGTTGATGCTTGGTCCGCTAACATAAGCAGTGCTAGATGTAGCATTGAAGCCTTGTGGATATGCGGGTACTGCACTAGGCACGACGATGCTGCTGGTAATTGGGGCGTTGCTTGATAGGACAACGTTGCTAGTTGCAAAAGAAGCACTTGGAAGAACCACACCGCTGGAAGCCTGCGAAGACGACCCAGAAACAATGACCGAGGCACTTGGCAAGATAGAATTGCTAGTGGCGACCACCGACGAAGATCCAGAAGGAAGCTCTAAGGATCCTAAGGCAGACGAACTAACAGTAATTGTAGGTTGAGCTACTATTGTCAACGTCGATAGAACAGTCGAAGTCTGGCGTAGGGAGCTTGCGCAGGACGATTCACCGTTGGCGCATCCTTCCGAAAGAATAGTTGAGGTCAGATAAGAGGTTGATGGAGTGCCAACATTTTGGCTGTTGATTGATGATGCTGGGGTAGTTTGAGAGTTGTAAATTCCCTCGGCACTTTGGGTGCTGATGACTGACACGGGGCTTGAAGATGCACCTTGAGCACTTTGACTATTCACAACAACCACGGAACTTGACGACCGGGAGGCCACAGGAGGGCTCTGGCTGTTGAAAGATCCTCCAAGAGTCGATGAGAGCTCTGGTGAGCTTCCAGTAGGAGTAGCCACTGGGACTGAACTTTGAACAACTGTCCGGGATGCTTGAGATACCTCGCTTACCGGGCAAACGGTGGTAGACGCAACGAGAGTCTCCGTCGTCACAAATGTGGATTTTGCGGAGGCTGGGCAGTTGGTAATGCTGGATGGACAAGCAGTTATGGTGGATGTGCGAGTCGTGAGGACAGTCGAAGTAGTATACTGAACGCCGCTGCTCTGAGGAGAAACGCTTTCACCGCTTGAACCATTCTTACCAGTGCTTACCGGCGAGTTTGTGGGGATTGTTTGAGAAGCTCCTGTCGCTTCAGTCACTGGGCAAATCGTGGTTGACAAGACTAGAGTCTCCGTAGTCAAGAATGTGGTCTGAGATCGAGCTGGACAATTGCTGATGCTTTGCGGGCAGGCAGTCACTGTGGCTGTTCGCGTGGAGAACACTGTTGATGTTGTATATTCGATCTCCGATGAAAGGCTACTTTGCATCAAGGGACTACTCTGTGCTGGGAGTGTGCTCTGGTTTGGGAGGGTACTCTGTGATGAGACAATACTGCCAATCGATTGCGGCGTTGAGGTAGCTTGAACTCCAGTTATTGAGCAGATCGTAGTTGAGACAACCAATGTTTCCGTTGTCAAGAAGGTTGTCTGGGATCTAACAGGGCAATTGGTGACGCTCTCGGGGCAGGCTGTAATAGTAGAGGTCCGAGTGGAGAACGTTGTAGATGTAGTCAAACTGATATCTTGTGGGCTTCTGCTGGTGGTTGGTTGAGGAAGCCCGGTTACTGGGCAAACGGTAGTAGAAAGGACCAAGGTCTCGGTGGTCAAGAAAGTTGTCTGCGAGGATGCTGGACAGTTGGTGACACTTGATGGACAGGCTGTGACTGTGGAAGTACGGGTCGTCAAAATCGTGGATGTTGTCAACTCGGAAGCAGAGGAGCTGCCTGAAATCTGAGATTCTGGAGCCGATGAAGAAGGAGCTTGCGTAGAAACGACATTTGAACTTTGGACTTCAGAGCTAGATACCACAACTGATGAAGGCAGGCTTGAAGAAACAGATGAAATAATCGAAGGGGTAGTGCTAACAACGTTCGATGATCCCGCTGCGCTGGAGGAACTCTCAGGAAGAGGCATGGTACCTGAAATTTCAGTAGAAATTGATGACAAGAAGGTTATTGTTGACGATGAGGCCGCGGCGGAGCCAGATAAAACCTCAGAACTCCCAGGCAGAAGCGTAGTCGCTGGAACTTCGGTAGAGATTGACGATACAGATGTCATCGGCGACGAGGAGCCCGCACTGGAGCCCGATACCACCTCAGAACTCTGAGGGAGAGGTGTAATCGCTGGAAGTTCAGTGGAAATCGATGGCAGGGAGGTTATCGTCGACGAGGAGGCCGCAGCAGAGCCCTCGGAGCTGAGAATTGATGTTGGGACACTGCTAGAGATGACAGGGATCGACGTTTCTGTTGGAACGCTGCTCGAGATCGTTGAAGACGATGTCGGCGGGGCAATAGTGAAGACCCGTGTACTACTAGTACACGAACTAGCCGAATCCATATGGAAGTTGTCAAACTCAAGATAAGTACCAGACGTGGGAGATAAGCAAAAGGCAGAAATTTCAAGGAGATGTTCGCCGTCCGTAGTGGGAGTGTATGTAGTTGAGAACGTCGTCCAATCCATCCCCGATGTGCCAGATGAGCCAGTCTGACCAATCAAGGAGCCATATGCATCCATATACCAGTAAAGGAAGCATGTAGTACGCGAACCAGGGGTAGCAATAACACGCCATTCTGATGAGACACCAAGTTGTTAGCAGCTGCCTCCATAGGCTTAATAATACGGAGTCAAGGTCGAATATGAAAGGGAATAATGAAGATAAAAGCTCAGAAAGATCTCTGAAATTACATATATGATGATAGATGAATAGAAGTGTGTTTACCTAATGACGCGGTGTACGTCCTGTCTGCCTGGAAACCGTCAACATTTTGATAGAACACGATAGTACTCGAAGATCCTTTCCTACGGTATCAGTGCATTAGTTTTGTCTCGGGAAATGTATAGAGTGTGGGGTTGGCATGATTTCTTACATGTAGTTATTGCCATCTGGTGTATCGCCGCTTATGACAGACCCAGAAGTGCCAGAAGCATATCCCCAACTAGTGAATCCATCCTCAAACGAGGGATTTTGGATCAAGTTCGGAACGGCGGTGGCGCAACTAGTAGTAATAGATGTGGATAGCACTTCGGAACTGATACCGCCGGTTTGAACGCTGCTTGTAGGAAGGCTAGTGGAGACGATGGGCAATGAAGTCTCAACAGACGATGAACCTGAGGCCGAGCTACCGGGACTGGTTAAGGTAGGATCCGCTGTTAGTGGGCTACTATCGTCGCTTGAGGTACTACCAGGAGAGCTTGATGATGTTACCGAAGGAAGAGCTTCAGAAAGGGACGAAGTTGTTGCGACGGAGGCAATAGAAGAAGGTACTGGTGAGGGCTGAGGCACAGGCAGCTCTGGCGTGGGTTCCGACGAAGGTGCTGCCGACGATACTGATACGGAAAATCCTTGAGACGAAGATGACGCAGCCGCTGATGAGGGTTCGGCAGACGGCAATGAAGACTGGGACGAAGACGGTGCTGCAGACAGAGACTCTGGTGAAGAAGGAGATGCAGAAGGTGAAGACTCTGGTGAAGAGGATGTCGTAATAGTAGACTCGTACACCGAAGTGATATGGGTAGTGATTACTTCTGTCACATATTGCGTCTGACCACCCGGGATAGTTACCTCACACGGATTTGTACTATACAAAAGGGCGGCAGCCCATCCATCGGCAGAAACTGTGTAAGCTGCAGTAGGGGTTGGATAAACGACACATCTTCTGCTCACGCTGTTTACTACGAATCCTTGGCATTGAGCGGGAAGTCTGGAACACAGCGATGCACATCCATCAAAGTCATAGCCTACTGCTAGAACTGACCTGCCAGCCCCAACGAATGACACATTGTCACAGTATGCCCGCGTGTACACGCTGCCTATTGACCAAACGCTGTTCTGGCATCCGCCAGTAGGAGCAGCAGACCCTACGGAGCAAGTAGTATAAATAGAAGGCGCCGAAGTTGTAATGATATTTGTAATTGTACTGTCATACGTCGATGTGACAGTCACCACCGACGGACTAATTCCAGATGAGGGATATGGTGTTCGCGTTGAGGCAATCGTCACAGGTGTTATTGCCAGTCCTGAACGTATCAAGCCACCGAGGAGGAGAAGTCCTCGGGCCATGGACGGACCCATTGCTGAAGGTTAGAAGGAATGAACGGAAGAGGAAACCAGAAGACAAAATTGCAAATTACGTCGAGTGCCGCGCGAGAGGGCCAAAAGAATGGACGTGAAGAAAGGATCTTCTCTTTGCTGTACATCATGAGAAAAAGGGAGAACTTCCATGTATAATAGATCCTCGAAGAAAATCCCCCAGGATCCATGTCGATCCGATTCCAGCTGAGTACTAACTCGTTCCGACCTTAGCTACAATGCTAGAGCCAGGAAGGAAGAAAATCAATACCATTATGGGGCCTTTTGATTCGCTCAAGGCCCTCCATCGCCTCCAGCCGGCTTCACCGATCGTATCTCGCAAAAAAGATGCTTCTTTTTTTGTGCGTTTTGCAAAGGATGGGGAAATGTTATGACAATTTGACATTTGGATATCTGAGCGTCGGGAAAGAGAAAGAGCGGCGGCTGAGGTCTGTCTCCACCCATCGCTTCTTTTGGGGAAAACATAGCGAATTAAAATTAACGAACTGGAGTCCAGAACAACGGACAATTTCGAGAGCGGCACGTCGATGCGACCTAACAGAATAAGGTGGTAGGCGATTGGCGAAGAAGGGGTCTTTACTCTTGTACCTGAATGAAAAGACCCCGGCGGCTCATACGTGTTTATCGCACTGGCACATGGCGAAGTCGTCTCCGCATTCAGGGGTTCGATCTTCGGAGATTCTAGATTCCCACGTGAGTCAAAGAAAATAATGCGATATAACGTCTGGGTTGTTCTCCGTGAGTCGGTGTATTTGTCTCACAGATATCGTCCGTATCTACTTCGTATACAGTTTCCCTCACGTTCCCAAACAACCTGGTCTCGGGGAGGCTCTTTTGCCGTCCGTCACATGATAAGCTCGCTCAACCTTTCAGGACTGTCCAAAGCTCAGAACCTTTCTCCATAGCAAATATTTCTAGATAAGTCTGACTTTAATCGTGGCCTTTTTTAGTTTCTTTCAGTCTTGCAGTACAAACTTAGTAGGCTATCACATAATATAAACTGGGCAGTATCGGTTGACGTAAGCACAATATCCTAAATACCGTGAAAGCTTTATTTCGAAACACTCATCTTAGAGGAATCGTTTAAAGTCCGGGGGTGAATAAAGCTTCTCGCCGCGGTTATGTTCGATATACCTCACAGAACGAACGACACGTGATATGGCATTCTTTAACGCTTCCACCATATCACGTGCTGATGGCCGATATCAACCCCGCGTTATCAGTTCGAATACTTCTTCAGCTGTATCCAACATGGCTCCTTCCCCATTCAATGTCTAAATTGGTTACACACAATCTCGGAAAGATAGGCCTCCCGGATATCCGACCTACTTACTTGCTAGCAGAGCATTTCCAGCTGTCAGGCCAAATCCTGACGTCAAGTAAGCATGCAAGATGACAACGCAAACATTCTTACTTGCACACAAGGTATCACGAGTATAACTATCATTCCTTATTTCTCTCGAGTGTTGTGCTACCTAAGGGGATAGTCCTCTCATTGCTTTTCTTTATATTGCTATTCTCGCCTTACTCGCTCCTTTTCACAATCACCCAACCCTACAATACCTATATACCTACATACCACCGCCCAGCATGTCTAAACCAGCACCCGACCTACACATCCCCTCCTCCCCCTCAACCGTGCAAGTCCAAATAATCAACACCACCAGCCAACTCACCTCGATCCCCTTGGCACTGTTTCTTTATCCTCCAATTCCCACGCACACGCACCTAACATGCCCCTCCTACTCCTTCCTCATCACCCACCCCACCTCTCCTCAAAAATCCGTCCTTTTCGATCTCGGCGTGCGGACCGACTGGAAAAACCTCGCTCCCAGTGTTGTCGATCCTATGGTAGCCAACAACTGGGGCATCTCTGCCGAAAAAGACATGCCGACCATCCTCACCGAGCAGGACATCCCGCTCTCCTCCATCAGCGCCGTTATCTGGTCGCACCATCATTTCGACCACACCGGGAACCCCGCACTGTTTCCTCCCAGCACGGCGCTAGTCGTCGGACCTGGTTTTAAGTCCGCTTATCTCCCAGGCTACCCCGCAAACCAGAAATCCCCTATCCTCGAATCCGACTATGCGGGGCGTGAGCTGCGGGAGATTGAGTTTGACCAGCAGCTGAAGATCGGCCGCTTCAATGCACATGATTATTTTGGGGACGGGTCGTTCTATTTACTGGATGCGCCGGGCCATACTGTGGGGCATTTGTGTGCGTTGGCGAGGATATCTACTGCTGTTGATGAGGAGGGTGGAAAGGGGAATGGAGATCGATATATATTCATGAGCGGCGACGCATGTCACCACGGAGGAGGATTCCGGCCCTCTGCTTACCTTCCTCTGCCTGAAGAAATCACACCAAATCCTGTACACCCTAACGACCCTCATCCATGTCCTGGGGCGGTATTCGAGAAGCTGCTCCGCGACGGCGATCGAACGCTGCCGTTTTACGAAGTGGCGAAGGGAGAAAACGGAAAGAGCGTAGCGCATGATGCGGCAGCGGCACAGGAGACAATCGAGAAGATGATGGAGGTGGATGCTCGCGATGAGGTGTTGGTTGTGATGGCGCACGACGATACGTTGTTGGATATTGTGGATTTCTTTCCAAAGGAGGTGGATGCGGGGAAAATTGAGGAGTGGGGCGAGAAAGGAAGATGGTTGTTTTTGAAGGATTTTGTGGGTGCTTTGGATAAGGGGAAGGAGTGAGGAGTCGCGGTGTGTGGTGTGTGGGAGGGGAGGGGTCAGGAAAAATAAGGGATGATGTCTGTTGTTCTTGGTAGTGACTGTTTCGTTTCAAGAAACTCGGGAAGCAAAGAAAAAGGAGGCTATGATCACATGCAGCTTTTAATCTAAGTGAGATTACATACAGGTTACAAGTCAAGTGAGAAGTGCATCTTGCTAAGGTAAGCCCCAAACAAGACTCGCGATGACCTAAAATGCTAGGGGAAGTTCCTGAAAGCTGCACTCGCTCATAGCCTTCTATTTCCTCTAGAAAACAGCATTGTCCCCTGAGCCATACTTCCCAGGCACTTTCTTCGGATCCAGCTTCTTTTCTACATACACAACTGGGAGATCTCAATGAAACGGGGTCTGACTTGCAGATCCTTCAGGATACCTTGTGAATTTGGTGGTAACGACTCACCGCAATGTTGCGTGGCAGCTTGTTAATTAAGGGTTCAGTACTCACAACTTCGACCACAGAATTCTAAAATTTACGCGTAGCAGTGTAGCACAGTGAGTTTTGGCAGTTAATATGCACATGTGGTGCCATTCGCCGGAGAAAATGGCCTATTCGTCCCTCTGCGAGATAGGTTCTAGGTACTTTCTTCTACTGCTATCCCGCTTTCACCGCTCTTCAACAGAAAATCGAATTTAGGGAGACGGATGGTACGCCTTGTAGACTTGCACCGCTCCCTCGATGCTTTGGATCAGACCAAAAAACAGAGTGATACCAATGGCAACCCAAAGTGCGTACCATTGAGTCCCTTCTCGCCTATCATTCCACAACTGAGAAAAAGTTTGGGGCTGACATTCGTCGAATGCTCCCTTCAATATCACGAGCCGGTCATGCCAAAACTTGTATTTCTCGATTTGACGATAATCATCTCGGAGAATACCACAGTCTAGCACTCCAAGGTCTAGTTCTTCTGGGCGGTCTTGCTTGTAGTACCATTTCTCAGTGTCCCTGTCACCTTGTGGGAAGAGGAGAGCTAAGGTCCAAAGCGTTTCCTCAATGAAACCGTCTGGAAACATGGTGTTTCTGAAATAGGCCGTCAGTTTTCCAGGGTCTAGTGTATCCACAGTGACGAGGCTTACTTCTGTTGGCATCGTAAGAATGAAGCGTGATGGAATACAGACACAATTTTATTTTCAGATCTCAGACGAAGATGGTCGGCCAAGTTTGTAGTCAATTCAACACGAAATCCAGTGATGCGATCGAGATTGCGTGCTGTGAACGGCGCGCCGAATCTCACACCGTCGTGGTTCAAAGAAATCTTGTCAGAGAAAATGTCTCTAACAAATTCTTGCAGCGAGCCATCAACCCAGACGAGGCGCCTACGGCCAGAAAACGCATTGCGAAGCTCTCCAACATCTAGCATTAAGATAAGACGTACAGCAAGGTCGATCAACGCGTCGCACATGTTTTCTGTCTCTAACGGATTTTCACCGTGATGATGTAAGGCCAGGTGTTGCTTAAGAACTTGTCGAGAACTACCATTTTGCAAATGCGAGGCAATATCAAGAATGTGTTGATGGGTTTTGGCAAACTTTTGTAGACCTTGAGCGTAGAGCGCAATTCTGCATTGCTCCGTGTAGTATTCAAAGTATGAAGCCAGAGGCTCATACTTTGCTACGTCCCAAAGGCACTTAACAATTTGTTCTTGCGTACCTGCAGGAATAGGGTAGTCCCGTAAAAATCCGGTTAACTCCATGATCGATGCTGATCACCAAATCTGCACGAAAAAGCAGTCCCAACGGCTCTCGGGCTTACTTATCTTCAACAGTCAGGAGTTTGACGTCATGGAGGAAACTTTAGGCTCTGGGTCTTCGCCAGTAGCCTGATCAAGCAAGATCTAGATACCAATAATCTTGCGGGGCGTCTCGCTCTACTTCTGCATGTATTAAGTGTAACGGGAGTGCGTGGCGGTCAGTCGTCGTCGCCTGCATCACCGTGCATGAAAGCTGAGCTTATGTGGAGGCTATGCATCCAGTGAATGTAACGACAGCACCGCGAGGCTCTGCCCCCACACAGACATTTTCTTCTCTTTTCCTTCCTCCATAACGCACATCAATTGTATCTTCGATCTATTACCATAGTATATGACACCTAAGGTTCCTGAATTGAATGATCTCGTCTGGCCCTAGTCCTCACCTATTTTGCTTTCATATGGCAGCAAGGAAATTCCAACTGACGCCTCAGAACTTGCTGCTACTGTGTTACCATACTACCCCACCATCTCAAAGATCTTCAAAAGCTAACCCGCGCCATACACATTCCCCTTGACATTGCATCCTCTCCAAAGTTCCGGCCATTGCCAAAGCCTACTTACTTCATATGTCACTCGGAATCGACGGTGCCCCGAACCAGAATGGTAGTAATGGCAAGCAGCCTTCCAGCCCCCACGTCCGCCACCGCCAGTGAATCCTCAGAAAAAGGGACCACTGTTGTGAGAAAAGGAGCATTGCATTCTCTTCGGCATGTCCAACGACGCATTTCCTTCTTTCATAAGCCCAAATTCCAGTGGCCAGATTCGGAGCAATCAGTGGGTAGTTTCTGCGGAATGAGAGGCAGATATAGTTGCTGGGAAGCTAAAGGAACGGCTCAAGAAGCTTTCAACGTGTTGGCTCCGAAAATAGCAGACCTCTTGGAACGCTCTTGCGGACCAGTTCCATCATCAAGCCAAATAATTTATGATATCTTCATGGTTGGAGAAACGCCAAACACAGCAATACCGCATATCATGTTTTCCTGCCGAAAGTCTGAACCGAGAAAGATGGCTATGGAGGCGTTGAAGAAGAGCAGACTGCTCAGCACCTATTCTGGAATTGAAACTGGTCATTGGCAGTTTCCACCACATATCATAAATCCTCAGCCCTTAGCATCCGGAGCACATTTCGATATGGATGCTGAAGCAACTGGCATGAAAGTGCTCTTGGTTCCTACAAATCCATCCTTTTCAATAACATTGCCAATGATATTGTCCAAATCTATCTCAGTAGCGCGGCTTTATAGATTGGACATTCCGGAGCCCCCTAATGCTTCGCCTAAGGCAACAGTTGGCAGTGTTGTCCGCTTCGCAGGAAAAGAATTTTATTTTACTGTCTCACATGCATTCTCTAAAGATGATGGCAAGGACTTTGAAGCGATGTTTCACAATTTGGATGATGATGACGATTCGTCTATTGAATTTGGTGGATTTGACGACGGGGAAGACGTAATTGACGAAGACATGGATATCACTGGTAGCGGCAGTATGGACGAAGAAATGGATATCACAGTCAGCGGCAGTATGACTTCTGAGTCTAGTGGTTTACCGGACGATTTCAACGAGGATTTAAATGAAAGCGAAGGAAGTTCAGACCTCGCTGTCTCAGAAGACACTGCAAAGCTACTATCAGAAATAGCAGAATCCCGGAGCAAGGAGAGCCTCAAACTTAAAGTACAAGCACCCTTCCCCAGTCTATCTAACAGTGGAGAAGCTCAGAACTCTGATATCGACTTTCTTGCTGTTCACTTGTTGTCGACTAATTTGGATTATGCTTTGATTGAACTTGACAGTAAGCTTGGCCTCACTTCAGCATCGAAGCACCTTCCTATCATTTCATCGGAAAGCACAAGGAAGATTCCCCCTGGAGAGACGAATGTATTGACTGTAACTGGGTCAAGCGGTCTATTGTTTGGAGTTCTATCTGGTAGGCCGTCATATATCCGCCTCATTTCTGCTGCAACATTCCAAGAGGCCTTTACAGTCACAATTAAAGGACCACTCATACCTGGTGACTCTGGTTCTATCGTCATGAATTCAGAGACCGGAGAATTGTATGGCCACATGGTCGTGGGCAGCACTGCTCGCAGAGTCGCCTATATTATACCAGCGATCAATGTTCTTAAGGACTTGAAGCTCCGCGAAGAGTATATACAGGTGACTACCTCAGAAGTTGAAGCGCCAACTTTTCAGCCAGAACGCAACGACGAGAAGATTGCTCCCAGAGAGAGCGAGTTCCGACCAGACTCAAAGACATTTCTAGCAGTAACCGCACCCGCTGTCTACGAAGCGGAAAATTCCAAGATGGATACCGAAGACGATAGCTCACCCCATACATACACATCCAGCTTGTGGACCGAGTTGATAAGTCCATTTTTAATGCTAGGCAGCAAGTTTAAATGTCTCAATTCTGACTTCAAGGTACCAGAGACAACGAATTTCGAGTATAAACCCATCAGCTCCTCGGTTCCTAGCTTTCGCCTCCTCCGACTCCTCAAAGGCAATAGCGAACCCATTCAATGTCAGCTTTTTGAGTCGAACCTCTCTACGCCAGAACACAATACTGTCTCTCCAGATATGATCTATAGTTATGAGGCTTTATCTTATACATGGGCCAACGCATCTAGATCATGTGATATAATCGTTAATGGGAGCAATATGACAGTAACGATGAATGCCTATCTTGTACTTCAAAGTCTCCGTTACGAAGGAAAAGACCGGGTCCTTTGGATTGATGCCATTTGTATCAATCAGAACGACAAAGAAGAACAAAGCCAACAAATTCAGCAGTTAGGATCAATATATAGCGGGGCTAAACGAGTAATCATCTGGCTAGACGAAGTTACTTATGATATAGACTATGTTATGCATCATATGAAACAGCTAGAGAATAAGGGCTTTAAGCATATCTCTATTGAGCAGGAACTTTTAGACAAGCAGTGGGCTAGTACTTGGTCACTGGTGGTACGCGGTTTGAGACTTGCCCAGAGAGACCTTTCTGGTAAAAGCATACACTCACTCCTTCATCGAATTTGGTTTGAGAGAGCCTGGATTATACAAGAAATCGCCAATACTCAAGTTTCTGAAACTCCAGACGGAGGTGAATCTGTTTCAGCAAAAATCCGTAACAGTGAAGCGATTGACCCTGGAATTGAAATTGATGTCTTACTAGGCATATCTTCAATTTCATACGACGCCAATCCCAGATCAGACTATAAGAGTATTCTTGAAGATACTGCTCTCGTCACTGCTTCATTATTACTTAATCTTAGCGAGCTAGACCCTCCTATCCGCTGTTTTTTCGAATCGGCAGTGCTAGAGTTCTTAGGAAATTTGGTTGCACTTGCCAATAAAGAGCTTAAGGACACAAAAGATACTGGAAATAAGCCAGTTGCAAGGCCGCTACTCGGATTAAGCAAGGTGGATGTAAATTCAAGAGACTATGATAGTGGAATACTGCTGTTTTGGGCTGCAAAGAACGGGCAAGAGGCGGTAGTAAAGCTGCTGCTCGAGAGATGCCCTCGCCTTGAGATCAATGATAGGTATTGCGGTCAGACACTGCTCTCCTGGGCTACAAAGAGAGGGAACGAGGCGTTAGTGAAGTTACTCCTTGATAAAGGCGCTGAGCTCGAAGCTAAGGATAAATGGGGTAAAACCCCGCTGGTATTGGCTGCCGAGCGTGGGTACAAGGAGGTAGTAGACCTGCTGCTCGAGAGAGGCGCTTGCCTCGAGACTAAGGATATATATCATTATACACCGCTATTATGGGCTGTAAAAACTGAGTACGAAGCGGTAGTGAGACTACTAGTTCACAAAGGTGCTGATATCGAAGCTAAGGATGAGTGGTGTCGAACGCCGCTATCATGGGCTATAATAAGAGGGGATGAGGCAGTAGTACGATTCCTGGTTGAGAAAGGTGCTGATATCGAAACTAAGGATGCATCGAATCAAACGCCGCTGTTAGTAGCTGCAAAGCATAGGCAAGAGACGGTAGTGAGATTACTGGTTGAGAAAGGTGCTGATATCGAAACTAAGGATATAGCGGATCAAACGCCGTTGTTATTAGCTACAGAGTATGGGCACGAGGCGGTAGTGAGGTTACTGATTGAGAAAGGTGCTGATATCGAAGCTAAGAATAGATCGGATCAAACGCCGCTCTTATTAGCTAAAAAGCATAGGCACAAGGTAGTAGCAAAGCTACTGCTTGATTGTGCTGCTAAGCCCAAGACTAAGGATATATTGGATCAAACACCGCTGTCTTTGATTAGAAAGAATAAGAATGAGGCGGTAGTCAAGCTACTGCGTGAGCCAGGGGATAATATTTCGTAGTGGGAGATTAAAGGCGAAAGGAATTTACATAAATAAGGGATAGTGCAAAGTGGAACAAAAGAAATATACGAGACCAACCTTCTCTCCCCATCATGCACTCACGCTACTCTTCCTTCCCAAAAAATGAGAACAGCAAGGGACGCTGACTCCCTATTATCATCGCAGCTTGGTGAACAGCGAACTTAACAACTAGCTGCTAAAATTGAGTCTGAGCATCCAAATGTATTTATATGTATATACACTCTCCCAAGTATTTCACTCCCAAACCCGAAGTCCCATCCACCTATCCCAATCTCACTCACGAAATTATGCACATCCCCCTAAACTGAAACGGTGGTGACGGCCAGCCGTATGGAAGCTCCGTTCGTTTTTCACGACTCTATGGCGGAGATTTGCATACGTACAGTTCAGTTCGAAAACTTTATATATTTGTTTGGTCCCCTACGCTCACTGGATGGGTGCATTTTTTTGAAACCCGGACTCCGAAAATGGAAAGCACCTCGATGGCAAGTCATACTTACAGTTTGCAGCAAGCGAAAATCCAGTTTTCGCACATATACTTCAGATTTCGATTCTGTTCTTGCAAAATCAAATCACTCAACCTGTCCACGTCCCAGCAATTGCAACGACGACTGTGCAAAACGGATAAGTCTACTTCGAACACACATATCGGCTGCAAATCAAATTCCCGACTTTCACCGAGAGCGAGCAAAAAGTATTTCAAAATGGTGAAGGGCAAAGACGAAATGCGGGCTGAAAAAGACAAAGTGGGGGCGAGAAAGGAGACGATGAGCGAAATTTCAAAGTAAGTTCTCTGCAATTCATTTTCATCCCTTTGGATTTCTGCAAGGAGAACCTTGCCTCAACCCGTGAATCAATCAGTGTTGGGCCATTGGTCAATGAATACGTCGACGGGTTTTGTGCGAAAGTTCACATTCATCGACTCATGGGCCGAAATCTTCTGTTGTGTCTAGGCTTATTTACGTTGTACTGAATTCCGTGTGCCACAACCTACTTGCTATCAGGGGCTGTCACAGATTTCAAGTCAAGTTTTGCTAGAAGTTCTCAATATCTAACCGAGGTTTTGATCACCTCCTGATCACTTTGAAGGCTGGATGCAATATGCTAATCATATTACAGGGCAGTCAATCTACCAGGGGATGGGCAGATGGAACCCATGAGCGATACACGAGGGTCAGGAAAGTCACAAAAGCCGCGTCGCCAAAGGGATAAAGGAGGCAAGAATGATGATGCTCGTATCCAGCAGTCATCCAACCCTGTAGCGAGCGATGACGATGAATGGGCTGTTCCTGACCTTGCTAAGATGCCATGGATGTTATCTTACTTGGAGAGTACTCCGAGATCCATGATTCAGAAGGAGTGGCTTCAGGCCCTGGATGAGTATCGTCTTAGACCCGCGTCAAAATGAGGCCGTGAAGTAGAAACGGCTGCCCATCCACACACACCTGCATTATCTCAACTCACCCATTCTACTCACATATCCTCTCGAACCAATCTCGATGCCGAATGTAAGGAGACTGCAAAGCAGGCAGGTCATAAGCATTCATCGTCCAGTCACACAGCGCTCGAGAGCGACTCGAATGATAACCTGGTCATGCCTCCTCCAGCGAAAAAGCGCCGGTCATCACATCGCCCTCCATCCAGCAATCCAGGATTTTGAAGGCCAGGCATGAATATACGCCGATCTGTTAACACTGGAGGCAATGCAACGAATATCCCTCTCTCCCTCCAGAAGTTGGCCGTCGCTTGAATAGCGATTCACACATTCTGTGTTTGTTTTTTCAATTGTGCCCTTCCGAAAAACCAGAAGATTTACCTTACCTGTGAATATTGGGCGTATAACCGGTATTGTGACCTGAAGTGGGTGGGAATGTTTAGGTTGGCTTCAATTTTCTTTCACGAGATTTATGTTATTAGCTATGGAAACACCCGACGATGGAGGGATATTGAAAAAGGATGGAATAAATAATTGCAAACGTCTAGCTAGGATCGTTATCAAATATACAGAATCTCTCTTCACATTCTTGTTTTTCCACACAGCCTTATCTATCCTCTGACATTGCTCCAGTGACTCCGAGTAGCCCTCATATCTGGCTTGGAAGTGAAGTTTCTACAAAAGTAACATCTCTATACATTGCTGCCAGATTCTGACACATCCATCGCTCAGATAGTCCTATGCGGACCGGTCATCCCTTTTCAGTATGTTTGAACTTTGCACCAATGAAGGCTCCTCCGCCCTCCTGAGTATTCAAATCCCACACCCAAAGCACCATCAACCTGTAAGGCCGGCGCCTCCGCGACTCATGAGTATCCCATGCTCTTGCAACACCAATCTCTTCCGACTCTCCTTTCCCAAACCCCCATTTTCGAGCAATTCACCCCTCTTACTTAACTCAAAAATTATTCGATTAGTCTTCACCCACGTCATGTTCAACATACTCTCAGATTCACTCTTTTAACCCCTCAGTACTGGAAATTTATTCACCGTTACTAGCAGGAAGAATGAATTTGCGGCGGAGTACATAATGCGTTATCTTGTTCATGAAAGGAAATTCTCAGAGCATCGCAGTACGCACTTCTGTCACAGTCGAGCAGGAAGTTGTGGCGTGTGAGGGGATTGGAAGGGGGAAGTCCCGCTAGATTGGGTGATGAGCGAAGGAAGTGCTTCATCTAAAGAGCATTTTCTAAGTGTTCATGGTGCTCTTTGGAGAAAATCGACAGCGAACCGTCTGAATCGACGGTCAACGTCGAATGTTGACATCACTTATCATTTGGTCAGTTAGGATATACACCAATGTGATAGAGATAACATGATGAATTTGTTAAATAAACCATGAAGAACATCCAAATTCTATATTCAATTGCTGCTCAATGGCAGGTTTTGCTTTGCAGCTGGGTTGAACATGTGAATATATGTATATATACTTTTCGAGGATCTTAGTCTCAGCCTCAAGTTCCTATTCCCACACCGCTTTCTGAGTAATTCACTTGTTTACTTACTTGATTATAGTATATTGAGATTCACTTTTCCAAGCGCTCAGTACTTGTAAGAGATTCCGGGGGGCAGTAATATCTGGGCGGTGATTCACTGGCATTATCTAGTACGCCTACATACTCTGGCGTTACCGAGGCCCAGAGAGGTCAAGAAAGAGGTATAAAAGCTCTGTACGAAGGTTAGGAGGATGGGCTCGCTATATCATAAGCTGGAGACATTACAATGGGCTGAGGGGATAAGTAGTCGAAGCCAGTGGGCTGGATACTTAGGATAGATTGAGTTCAGTTTTGGAGGAACTTTGGTTAGGGAGAATGAGACGGAATAATGGATTATGGATGGTGCTGATTGGGGTTTCGGTGGTGATGTTTGGGAGATGACAACGATTGTTAGTACTCGAAGAAGGACAGTGATCATCGAAACATGACAACAGCCCGGGGCGAAAAACAACAAATATCCACAAAATCTAAATAAAGTACAGCTCCGTAGTCTATCATCGATCATGAATTCAAACACCATCCAAACCACCAAGTACCAGCCAACACACTCTCCACACCACACATCGGTAAGCTCGTCTCGTCTACGCCGATCCAAGTCTATCGAACTCTCAGACTTTCTGATTACAACGTATTTATACCCAAAATATTCAGCCCTCATAACTGTAAAGATGCTTTAGCCGAGAGGTAATTCACTCTTAGTCTCTTTCTTTCACTATCACATGCATATACCATTCATTTACCGAGTACAAGACTCCCGGGCCAAAGGAGTATAAAAGAGTGCTTTGAGCTTGAGTTAGGAATCTTCAGAAACAAACGACCCACTGAATACGATCTGTCGATGGGGTTGTGGAGTGGGATTGGAGGATACGGGACCAGGATGGAGATGAGGATGAGGATACGGATACGTGAAGGGTAATGGGAGGAATTCGAGGGAGTAGGGAGGGGATAATTGGAAAATGACAGCAGTGACCAGACAATGATAGCAATTGACAGGAATAGCCAAAAGACGACAGTAACAGTCAGCAGATATCAGGAATTGCCAGAAAGTGACAACAACCGGTCGCTATTCGCTAATTTATCCGAAGCTTTCATCGTTATTCCTTCATCATTAAGTACCAGACTCACACATTACCAGAACAGATACCTTCCCAGCGTCTTACACCTATATCTAACTCCGTATTACCTTTCTATTTCACCCGTTCTATTCCCACCCCACTCTCTTTCCTCCTTCCATGCCGTAAAGCCTAATCTCACACTCGACCTCACCAATCCGAAAACTCTAACGCCCCCTCACTACACGATATGATACCGTATACTTCTCAAACCCCCTCCTATTCCCATCCCTATCTATGTCAATTATTATCCTCTCCACCCCTCTCCCTGCCTCCTTCCACTATCTCAACCTCCCTATTCAAAATCCCTCCTCCTCCCCACTCACCCCATTTGCTTCCGTCCCCCCCCCCCCCACAGACCTTAACCCGCTCAACTCTGAATCTCCATCTCAGATTCCTCAAACCCTAACATACACACATCGAATCCACCAGAAATAAACCGACAGGAACTGTCTTGGGAAAAGTTAGATGGAATATAACATAAGATACATACTTGCTGAAGAAAAAAGGCAAGGAAATGCAAGAAAGCCGTACAAGAAAGCATTGTAACAAACCCATACAATCCCCCCTCCCCCCTCCCCCCTCCGCCTCAACCTCCCTAACTTACGCCCGCTTCTCTCCACCCCATAACCAACCCCCCCTACTCCTCAGCACAACCCCCAAAACAAAACATACAACTCAAACACAACCACATATCGCCCCACCACACCACACCAAACCGACGAGACGACTGCATTCGTCCTAGTTTTCCCCTCACAGCTAAAAACAAGAAGCTAAAGTCCCGTCCGGGAGGGAGTACAAATAGACGGGTATTGTAGCAGGGGGCCGGTGAACGATTAGGAAGATAAATAAACGTATCAAGAACCTCTTAAATTGATGTCGGATATGCACGCATAAAAATGTAATGTATGTAAATATGTATATGCCCCCGTCACCTTCCCCAGTATTGAAATCCCCAAACCCAAAGTGCTATGATAAGAATCCCCAAACCTAAAGTCCCATCCCCCCCCAAAGAAAATATACACACCTTTTCCCCTCATTCTCCCTTTCCCCCTCCCTCTCCCTCTCACCCAACTACCCTTTCTACCCCAACTCCCCTCCTCCTACCTACTCCCCCTCCCCCTCCCCACAACACCCCACCGCCACCGCCGCCCCCACCAAACTACTCTCCTCCGCATACACCAACTCCACTCCCCCCTCCTCCCCACCACTCCCCTTCACCAACCCATCCAAAAACCCCTGCATCCCACTTCTAAAACCCGGATAATTCTCCAACACAGACCCATTATACGCCACCACCGTATGCACCGCCTCCTCCGGCTTAATCCCCTCCGCCTCATTCCGCATGCTCCAGAGAGAATGGACGCCTGCTGCTAAGAGCGCGCTGGCGCGTTGGGTTACTAGGGAGGCGATGAGTCGGAGGGAGCGGATGTCTGAGGGGGTGGGGGTGTGCAGGGAGGGGTGGGCGGTGGAGAAAATTTGGATTGCGTGGGGGAGGAGGGGGGAGGGGTCGCTTGGGGTGGGGAGTTAGCTTTCTATATATTCCGAGCAATATTTAAGAACAGGAAAAAAGAAAGAAAAAAAAACTCACCTCTCAATCCTAGACAGCGTCTCCGTCTCCAACGTCCACTTCTCCCTCAAACTCGCCGGCACCACCCCCCCAAACAAGCCCGCCGTCTGAATCCCATCGACCAACACCAATCTCACAATCTCTCCCAAATACCCCCCACCCGTAAGATGTTCAAACGGCTGAAACTCCGGCGCCGGATGCGCGTCTTTGATTATCCGATCCCATTTCGTACACGGCAGGATCTTGCCCCCGAACATAGACAACTCGGTGTTGACTATCACGTGTTTAGCACTCTCATGCCACGACTGTGGGCGTATGCCGAATTTCTGCTCCGAGAGGAGATGCACGGGGAGATGCGCAGCGGCGTTCATACCGGTTCCGAGGATGAGCGCGAAGCGCGTGGTCGGGTCGAGATAGGCTTTGGAGAGGAGGGTGGCGGAGGAGTCGTTGACGATGGCGTTGAGTTGGATGTTGAGACCTTTGAGCGAGCAGCATTCTTGGATGATGTCGCCGAGATCTTTACCCAGTAGGCCATGGGCTGCGAGAAACCCCTTTCCCATGCCCATTAGTAAGCCGCTTCGAAGGGACTTTTGACTAGGGGGTGGTCAGCTGATTGATTCAGGTCGAGAGGAATTAAAGGTACGCACTCGATGGGAAAGGACCAAGATAGGCCCATGGACAAGGGGGGTTTGGACATATCGTGTCCTTCTGCTTGCTCGGAGAGTGTGTCGGCTATCCTGTCTGCCATCCACTCGAAAAATGCCATCCCTTGGAGACATCTCTCTGCATTTCCGATTTTAAAAGACTTCGACTGCAAAATCTGCGTCGAACCTCCTCCGGATTGGGACCCCGCCAATCGTATTAAAGCTACTCGAAACGTCGAACCCCCAACATCCAATGCCAGATAGGTCCCGCATTCATCTCCGTGCGGTAATTGATGATTGTATGAAGGGAGCATACACAGCGGATTATCCCTTAAGCACTTTTCGAATTCCTTTTTCAATCCATCCGACAGTGCTAGCAGCGTAGCTTGATCCGTAGCCTCTCGAAACGAAGCTTCGACATCTTTGAGAAATTTCTCAATCTTTTTTGAGGAAGCGTCGTCGACTTCCAAGGTGTTGTGCTCTTTGCTAAGCGACGACGAGGGAGGTGGAATCCAAAACCTGATCAGGATTTCAATCACGGATTTGGTCTTGAGAAGCGAGCGGAGTAGAGCGGCGTAGAAGGCTCGTCGTATCTGAATCATGGCAGCGATGAACTGCTGCATGTTAGGGAGTGTTGATACATATAGGAAACCCCTCCGAGAAGAGGGCGCTAGGAGGCGGATTGGCGGTGCTAGGGTGAGGGTGATATTGGCCCGCTTTCCCCATAACCTAATATCAACACGAATATAGGGTAAGATGGAGGATTAATTTGTAACAGAAAAAGCCAATTTGATTTGGGTTTTTTGTATGTAACAGCTGTAATGGGGAAGGTGGGAAGGTGGGAAGGGGTGAAGGTGTAAAGGTGTTGGTGGTACAGAAAGGTAGATTTGCGGTGGGTAAATGGTATGAGGTGACTGGTGTGTGGTAGGATTCGACCTCTCGTGCTCGTAAAGAATATGTGGGTAATAACGAATTGGGCCGGTGTGTAGGGAGGGACGAGTAACAACGACCCGGTCTAGAAGAGCCGTACGAGGTGGCAGATGTTGCTTCAATCTTCTCAGGTAGCAGTGTCGCTATACAAGAGTGAAGTATGGAATGGGATGCTGGAATTACGCCATCATGGAAGGGATGGTAAAAGTCACCAACGATTGGTCCCAAGGATGGATTGCGGCTGACAAAGAAAGGAGAGTTTCAGGATGACCATGAAAAGCAGAGAATACGAGTGTTGGCTAGTAACATTGTATTCATCGATGGTTGGGATGCTTGGGATGCTTGGGATGCTTGGTATACTCAAAGGATCCGGTGAGTAGTTTGCGCGATACAGTTGTGTAGAGCAGACAGATAGCAGTGACCAAGTCGATTGTTTTTTTGTCAAGAAGCGCTTGATTGAGCGGCAGATCCCTACCTACATCGTACAATACATGATAGGGTGAAGTCCACTTTCCCCTGCGTCGCTCGCATTCCATTCCTGCACATAAGATGGGGAAGAGACAGATGGGAGCGACATGACTGGATAATTGGCTATTGCCGCAAATCTTACCTCGTACCTCTCGTCCCTATGTCGGCAAGTTGTTTGTCTAAGACTCCAACTCCAACTCCAAGGTTATCGTATTCGACTCAGAGATCCATAGACCACGATATGCTGTCTCTAGCTAAATAAAGCAAATGAGCGTCCTGGTCGCTTTGAAATGATAGGTAGGGTGGAGGTGTCGGGTAACCAGCAAAGAAGGTCGTTGAAGGCAACGTTACAATTGGGGATGTTTTTTTGGTGGTGGTGGTGGTGTGGTGTTACATGAATTTGCTGGTGCGGAGCATGATCAGGATCCGTCGCCGTATTAAGTGGGGATGAGCAACAGAAAAAGCTAAGCGACCACGGCGACGAACCTCGGAATGCACTATCGATAACGATAAGGAAATTTCTGTGAGCTTATCGAATCTAATCGAGCGGAGCGCCAAAAGTCCGCGTGCTGCTCTAACTTTGATAGGCAACGGCTGTCAGTGTCACTTCGCCTAAGTTTCCCCGGATATGACTTGCGTCTTCATGGAGACGTCGAGATGTTCAAACCATCCTACACAAACGTTAACGTCCTTCCAACAAGTGACGTAAATTGTGGTTCTTTGAATTGCGCTGTATCGTACGAAATACTGCAATCTTGTACATACATGAAATTTCTGATGGATCATTTGCACCAAATGGCCCATTCAAAGTATAATCGATTCACTAATTGCTTGCAACGATTTCCTGGGACAACACCAATCACCAGGATGTCCTGTGAGGTCCGTAAGCAAATTCACTATCTGGGGTGGTTTGCCTCTACCACCACCTTTTGCAATATCCTATCAGTCAAGGCACGGGTGACGTTTCATACGATACACCACGATGGACGGACGAGTAATGGAGACTGGAGGTCACAATACTGGATCTGTCCAATGGGATATGTTACCAGCGGACATGCTCAGAAGGTTTGATACTGCTGGCCAGATATTTTCACAGTGAAGCAAGGTGCTTGACTCTTCCTTACTATCTCTTGTGTCATTTCGCTTTGATACGGCTGTCAAGCTTGTGATAGACTGATAGTAAATAGCTCATTTCTTTATTCTATTCACTTCTTTGCTACAGCAGTATCTCTGGAACTTACCTGCTTGAAATTTTCTTACCACAACCTGCTTGAGTTCTTTCTTATCACAACTTTCTTCAACTCTATCCAACAAAATATCCTGAACCTCAAACACACAAAGAAAGCTCTTCTGAAATCTTCCTTACCACCATCAACATGAGGCTCATCATCAGAGACAGTCCTACCCAAGCTTCGGCTTACATTGCGCAATACATCATCGGTAAGGCATACTACCCCTCCATTTCCCCGCCGGTAACACACTCTGCGAACGCATATTAACAATCTTCACCTCTCAGACCGAATCAAGGCATTCGCACCCACCCCCGAACACCCATTCGTTCTTGGACTTCCCACCGGTTCCTCTCCCGTAGGCATTTACAAAATCCTCGTCGAGAAATACAAGGCTGGCGAGATCTCGTTCGAAAATGTCGTCACCTTCAACATGGTATGTTAAGCTTCTTTTGCATATATCAATGCGCCTCATTGCGCCCGTCTGTACGAGCGTTGCACTAACCCATCTCGCTTCCCAGGATGAATACATTGGTATTCCACGCAACCACCCCGAAAGCTACCACACATTCATGTACAAGCACTTCTTCTCGCACGTCAATGTCCACCCCTCCAATGTCCACATCCTCAACGGCAACGCCGAGAACCTCGAAGCGGAATGCGTTCAGTACGAAGAAGCGATCAAGGCCGCAGGAGGCATTGATTTGTTCCTAGGCGGCATTGGCCCCGACGGACACATTGCGTTCAACGAGCCTGGATCCTCTCTTGCGTCTCGTACCAGAGTCAAGACTTTGGCTTATGATACCATTATTGCCAATTCTCGCTTCTTTGGTAACGATTTGGAGAAAGTTCCCAAGATGGCGTTGACGGTGGGTGTTCAGACGGTTTTGGAGGCTAGGGAGGTGGTGATTATTATTACGGGGGCTCATAAGTCGTTGGCGTTGAAGAAGTGTATTGAAGAGGGTGTTAATCATATGTGGACTCTTTCGAGTTTGCAACTTCATCCTCATCCTATGATTGTTGTTGATGAGGATGCGACGTTGGAGTTACAGGTTAAGACTGTTAAGGTATGTCTTCTCCCTCTCTTCTCTCACCCCCACACAATCTAACCCACCACAGTACTTCAAATCCATCGAACAAGTCGCCGCCTCCCAAGGTTTCGAGCAGATCCTCCCCTCCGCCGCCCGCACCGGCCCCAAGCGCTCCGCCCCAATCCCGCCCATGCCCGAGAGCCTCACAAAAGAAGAACCTACCATCGCGGCACCGCAGCCGCTTACTTCTACTTTGTTGGCGGCCCCCGCTACGGAGTATCCGATTCGCAGGAGCATCACCCCCGAATTGGTGCCTGATAGGATGGCCAGTCGGATTATTAGTGCTTAGAGGGTTGAGTGAGGTGGTGACATGGTGAGGTGAGGGGAGGGGACGGAGAATTAGGGATGGGAATGGAGGAAATTGGAAATGGCGGGGAAGCAAAAATCGCAAGGGATAAGTTACCGAAGGAAGACAACACCAAAAATTGTAAAAAACGAAAGCGGGGAATTTGATTTGACGGAGGATGGAAATGGAAGATGATATCTGGCGATGTATTCTTTTTCTTTCACTCCAGCTCAGTGGGCGTTTTGGGGATTGGTTGGTATGGACTTTGGAGCTGATACAGATTGACGATGGATGACGGATGATTGAGATGGGAGATGAAATTGAGAAATTTCGACTTAGGGTTACATAGCAGAGAGGAAATTTAAAGAGCAAATAAATCACAAGGAAATTTCCACGATTGATGGGTAGACTTGGTAGATAGATCGAAGAATAAATTAGATTAAAATAAAATGAGATATATAAAGATTAAAATAGTTTAGTTTGTTTGTTGGTTTATTCGTTTATATTGATTTCGGGTGAGCTGGTGTGAGGATGAAAAGATACTCTTTACGAAAATATACGAAAACGAGATAGAGAAACAATTTAACTTGAATAATCTATACTTTATATTTCTTAAATATATCTACTTTTATTCTTCCCCTTCTTCCTTTCTTTCTAAGGTCTTGATATCCAGTGCTTTGAAAACTCCGATTGGTCACTCTATCTAGATACAATTTGTAAATCCCCTTTTTCGTTTTTCATTCATATTTCATGCCGTACTCAGTCTGTGCCATTTCCTGCCCCCAGCGGGGGTTCTTTCCTGCGCAAAAAATAAATCATATCCCGAAATTCATCCCCTGTGTTCGAGTTCAGTTTTGGTGCATCTCCATCGCTATTTCCTTCACTCCCTTAAATGAAATCGAATATCCGAGTCAAAACCCATATCCCCTACTCAAAAACAAATCCCCCTACTCAATGATACTCCTCACCTCTCCACCAAACTTCCCTCCCTCCATCTCCCTATCAAAAACCTTAACCCCAAACTTCCACACCTGCTCCACCACGACGTTTCTTCCCCCCTCCTCCGTCCACTCCTCTCCAAGCACACACAAATCCGCATCCGCGCCCCCCTCTAACCCGCCTTTCCTCCCCCACACCCCTAACATCCTCGCCGGCGTCTCCGTCACAGCCTTCAACCCCTGCGCGAGCGTGCACCCCGTCCAGTCCACGAAATTATTCACACACTCCACCAGCGTGATGCTGCTGCCTGCAATCTTGCCATCGCTTTCGAGGGTGAGTTCATTCCCACGTTTGTGGATGAAGGAGGATTTATAGGGGTACCGGCCGGAGGGGAGTCCGAGCAGGTGCATGGCGTCGGTGACGAGGATGAGGCCGGACGGGTGCGCGTTGTAGGCGAGGGTGCAGGTGCTGGGGTGGAGGTGGATGCCGTCGGCGATGAGGCCGAAGTAGGGGCGTTTGGGGAGGCGGGGGGTGCTGAGAGAGGGGGAGGAGGGGGGAGATGGGGGGAGGGATTTGGAGTTGGGGGATACGCCGAGGAGGCCGAAGATGCCGGGGTTGCGGTGGTGGAGAGGGCGCATGGCGTTGAAGAGGTGGGTTATCATGGTTGCGCCGGCGGTGATGGCCGAGGTGGCTTCTTCGTAGGTGGATTCTGTGTGCCCGATGCTAAAGATTATGTTGTGGGGTGGGGAGGTGAGAGGGGTGATGAGGGAGGTCATGTAGGGGAGTTCGGGGGCGGCGGTCATGAGGCGGACGTTGCCTTGGAGATTAGAGGCACCGTAGCAGGCGGTGATGGAGTCGAGAGAGTCCGAGGTGGGTTCCTGGAGGACTGGGAGTGGGTGGATGCCATTTTTGGTAGGGGAGATGAAGGGTCCTTCGACGTGAGCGCCGAGGGATTCACTTCCATCAGAAGGGAGACGATGAGTTCCTGACGGACCAAGAGATGGAAGTGCCTTTTTGATAAACATTAGCAGGATGTAAATCTTAAGAGGGTGAGTACATACATGATGATAAATCTCAGGTCGGGATGATGTAATAGTAGGAAGATAAGAAGTAACACCCGTCTTCACCAACAACTTATTGACCTGTCTGAAATGCTTTCCATATGTATTTGGATCTCCATCTTCCGCAATAGAAGCAAAGTCGAATCCAAATGCTCCATTTAATTGTACATCGATAAATCCTGGGGAGATGATACGACCGCCGAGGTCGATTGTCTCGTCTGGGACGCAGAGTTCGGAATAGAAGGCTTCTTGGCTTTGGATGATTTTTCCGGTGGATGATGAGACCCAGAGATCTTGAGTGACGAGTTCTTCTCCTTTGAGGAGTCGACAGTTGGTGAACTTGGTGATTCTGCCCGATGGAGGGGAAGCCGGTAGGGCGGAAGGCATCTTGGCGGCCCGACTGAACACTAGGCAGCGTTCAATAGGCGCGATGGATCGGGCTGGTAGAGGATGAAGTAAGGAAGGAGGGAGGTAAGGAAGGAAAATAAGAAGGTTGTGTAGAATAAAATCAGTAAAGGAAAGAAAGATAAAAGACAAAGAAATGGAATCGCAAATTGCTAAGAGGAACTTTCCTGAAACTCGTAGGTACAGGAGTCAAATTCACTGCCTGCCTGGTGTGCCATGGGATAATACTCTACCTCTAATATGACCATTTCACTTTTTCATTCACTGGAAGCACACGCTATCGTATCTACTATCTACGGGAGATGACATCGATAGCGAGTGAGTGACAAATCCGGTACTCGATATCAAACACATGACAAAGCAACTGGAACGGAGACTTCCTGCCCAAAGCAAAAACTTAACTTGTAGTATGGTATCGTGACTCAGTCTGTATCACACCGGACATGATACCTGACATTAGAAAGATGGGATGGAATGGATGGAATGGATGGAATGGATGGCAAGAATGGTAAGGTATGGTCGGGTATCGTAGGAGAAATAGAAATGGTGGGTTGATCTTCCAGTGCAAATCCACAACATGTAACGTCGTATTCCAACATCGGATCGCCGGATGGGATCGTTCTTAAGTTGATTTAAATCGAGGGAAGGATTGATAATAGATAACAAGAGTGAATGCCAAGCCGCCGAGGTTTATACATGTTGAATGAAAATTCAAAATGAAATGGAAGAAGTAAAGAAAATGTTCCTTCGTACTTGAAGCACAATCAATGGGTGAGTTGTGAAATATTAAGAAGTTGCCATCCCAACGCACGGATGGATACAAGCATACCCGTCCGGTCATGTGATTGATTGCTCCTTCCGGAAATGCAAGCGACAGTAATCTTCCATTTCTCCACTTACCCCAGCTTCATTTCCGAAGCTTTGGTGTCGCACCAGAGCTCGAACAACATGTGAGGCTGATGAGTAACCATACATACACACATACACAAATACACACTTCAATGAATACATTTTGCCTCTGCTCCAAAGTGGCGACAGGGAGGCGTCGGCCATGATTTATTGCCATTAAGCTCATCCTCGTCTCGTATTACACAATCACTTCCTTTTTCTACCTCCTTTGCTGTGCCATGATACCTTGATCGCGTGTGGAACAACCAACGTTGCGCCGAACAGTTCAAGGCTTCGTTACATACTAGGCCCGCCCTATTCAACTATCTGACCAGATCGTACACGATCCCTGCGATTGATGCAAGATGGAAGGCACAGATGAGGAACTGCTGGATCCGCTATGGCAGAACTTGGATTGGTAGGTTTGCTATGTTCCCTATGCTCCTGTAAGACATCGCTGACAGAATCAAGGGCCATGGGACAGTAAGTGACTTGATTGGCTGGAGTTTGAAATTCATGACTCTGCCAAAATATCATGTGTTTCCCAAGTATACTGACGAGGACCTATTTCTAGATGCTTCATGATGGGATTTGAAGGGTCTGAAGTAACTCCCCAGATCAGAACCTTGATTGAGGAGCACCACTTGGGTTCTATTCTCCTATCAACTAAGAATCTAAAAAGTATTGTTTTTCTTTTTCATGTCTTCGCATCTTCGTGTCATTTGTGGCTTGCTACTGTGTTCTTCTATTCTACACTTCCTTCTCTTCTCCACGTGTTATCTCACTCTTCAACTTGCTGGTCTGGAAAGACACCCAGTACTTGCCAGGAGCACTCCCATTTCAATTCTTATCCTTTCATATACCTTTCCCTCATCATATGTCACTTTCTTTTGTTCTGTATCATAACTCGAGTTAACTCTTACAGCCGCCGAGGAAGCGGCAAAACTGGTTCAGGAACTCCAAACAATTGCTCATAATGCTGGACATCCGGTACCTCTACTGATTGCTCTTGATCAAGAAAATGGCGGCGTCAATAGTCTCTTCGATGAGGACTACATATGCCAATTTCCCAGTGCAATGGGAGTCGCGGCTACGGGCTCACTTGAGATGGCCTACGAAGTCGCAAACGCTACAGCCAAAGAATTATCAGCAGTCGGGGTAAATATGATAATGGGGCCATGTCTTGACGTTCTCACAAATGCTCGTTTTCAACCACTGGGTGTGAGGGCCACTGGAGATGATCCGCAAGAAGTATCTCAATATGGGATTGTCGCCATGAACGGTTACAGGGATGCTGGACTCGTTGCTTGCGGCAAGCATTTCCCGTCTTATGGAAACCTCGACTTTCTTGGATCTTCTACCGACATGCCGATCATCACCGAAACGCTTGAACAACTAAGTCTAGGGGCTCTTGTTCCTTTTCGAAATGCTATTCGTGAGGGGCTAGACTGCATAATGGTTGGTGGATGTGCCATAGCTAATGCAGGTATGTAGGCGACTCAATCTCCTTGGATCTCATATTTACATTACCAGGAATGAATGTTATGCATGCATGTCTCAGTGATCAAGTTGTCGATGATCTGCTACGTAATGATCTTGGTTTCAATGGGGTCGTTGTATCAGAATGTCTTGAAATGGAAGCATTAAGTCATGATATCGGAGTCAGAGGCGGCACTGTTATGGCCGTGGAAGCTGGTTGTGATCTCGTTCTTTTATGTCGCTCTTATGCAGTTCAGCGAGAAGCCATCGCCGGACTGAAACTGGGAATTGAGAACGATATGATTTCGAGAGAGCGCATTAACTTATCCCTCAGACGGGTGCTGAAAGTTAAATCAAAATGTACTTCTTGGCAAAAGGCACTCAACCCACTGGGCATCAACCATCTTGCAACACTGCATTCAGATCACCTTGCCCTATCTACTAAAGCATACGACCACTCAATCACCATCATGAGAGATAAGGGCCATCTACTACCATTATCAAACACGGGATATCCTGACGACGAAGATGATCTGCTTCTCCTCACACCATTAGTGAAACCACTACCTGCTTCCGCTGCGACTAAAATGTCCAACAACGAAAATTCGAAATCTACGTCGACCGAATCGGATAAACCGGATAAATCGCATAAATCTTCGATCATGAGCGGCGAAGGTGTGTTTAGAGAATTAGGTCGTGCGTTGGCGAGGCAAAGACATGGAAGACTTCTCCATACTTCATATACAGCAAATGGAGTTCGACCAGTCCACGAGAATCTGATCAACAGAGCTGGAACTATCATCATCGTCACTGCTGATGCACATCGCAATCTCTATCAGAATGGGTTCACCAAGCACGTGGCTGTGATGTGCTCAATGCTAAGTACGGGTGGCAAGAAGAAATCATTGATTGTCGTCTCTGTCAGTTCTCCGTATGATTTTGCAATGGACAAGTCGATCGGAACTTATGTTTGCACATTTGACTTTACGGAAACGGCCATGAGAGCTTTGGTAAGGGCACTTTTTGGTGTTTTCGTCCCGCAAGGCACACTACCAGGAACGCTGAGGAAGAGTCGGAAAGTACAAAAGTCAAGACAACATTGGTTGGTGGAAAACTATAATAGAGACAGAGACACAAGAGGTCTTCAAGCGTTGATCAAATCCATTGAAAAGACAACACCCTCGAATCAACAGCCTGCACTAGCGGGTGCTACGGCTGCATCATTTGAATTGGTAAGTGGACGCTCTTTATTGCTGTTACTTGTCACTAACTTCTTTAGCCTGGAAATTTGTCTGGTGAACCAGCAGAAGAAAGTCACTACGTCGTACGTAACAGTAGTACACAGGCCCTGTTTGGATTCTGTTCAACGTACTACTTTCCTGCCACACAAACAGGAGTCATTGGAGCACTTTTTGTAGACCAGTCCAAACGAAATCTATCCATCGGTCACTCTCTGCACCAGCGTGCACTCCGACATCTCCTACAAAAACCCACCATCCAAAAACTTCAACTTGGCCTTGGCCTCCCCGGCATCTACCTAGGTATACCCATGTCCGACCTCACCGAAGGCGCACGTCTAAAACGTTGGTTCGCCACAAATGGATGGGATGTAGTGAGCCCCCGACTTCTTTACACCCTTATTATCCGCAATCTCGCACAATGGGTTCCACCCGAAGGTCTTCTTGGTACTATCCAACGCGTCTCATTCTCCTTTGATCTAATCCAAGGACCATCCAACTCCTCAGCCCAAGTGCTAGATTTCGTCTCCCAGCATGCGTCACCGGAAATCCTCTCCATCTACAACCTTGCAATTCAGGACTCCCAATCCTGTGGTATCGTCCGCGCGAAATCTCCCATTGATGGTTCCCTGGTTGGGACGGTCATCATATCGAGATCGGAAACGGCTCTCGCGAGATGGATGCCGGTATTGACTGGTCCGGGTGGAAGAGAAGGTAGTGCGGGGAACACAGGAGGGATTCTGGCTCCGGTAATTCCGCAGGGAAATAAGCAGAGAGAAATTGTGTTGCAAGGTCTGGTTATGCTGGCTATTAGGCAGAATAAGAATAAGGGTTCGGCCAAAGGAACGGTTCTGAATTGGGTGGTGGGTGAAGATAGGGATGTCCTTTTAGGAATGGGGTTTGATGTTTTGGAGGCATGGGAAGAAATTGTTTGTGGACCTGATAGGGTAAGTTGGTATTGATTATCTTGTGTGATTGGAGAGATGCTGATGCTTCCATAGTGGAGCGAGATGAATTTGGGATAAGGAAAGGAGATGGGGAATATTTGGGTAGGAGCAGATATTAACTGCATAAGCCGGGGGAAATCGCAAAAGTTTTGAGATGGCGGGACATCAGATCCTGAAGTATTTTCAATACCACAGCAAAGTGGACGGTTCTATGACATGGTTGTGCTGTGGAGCAGTTAAGAGGCTGCGATACCCCTTTAGATATCCATTACCATTACTCGATATAGTATAGCCGTATCTGCAGTGCATTGCTGAGAGCTTCTGCTTTATCGAGCTCAATTGGAATGGGAATAGAAATGCCACCATACACGTTTCATGTTCCGCCTTGGCTCAATCAACGTATAGATTTTATATATATAATATAGTGCCTGTGTCTTAAATGAAATGATTGAGGACTCTTTATATTGAGATTATAATATCGGCTCTTGAGAAGCAAGAACTGAGCACGTGATAGCGTGCCGTACTAATCGCAAATTGGCGATTCTCGAACGACGCGTAACGTCGACAAGAGCAAACAATCTCAGCCTTTGAATTATTTTGGTTTCCCAAAGATAAAACCTGAGAACAGGTCCCCAAAGTACATACTACTCGCTCTTAAATCTGCCACGTTCTGCGAAAATGAAAAGATATACAATCCGCACGCCTTCTGCCGCCACATCGAATTGAACTCGCTCAAACCAGACCAAGCACGACGAACCGCGTCAATCTGACCCCGCCATCTGTGAGGATGACGGTAGATGGCCTCCTGGCGAGTCTCAATGCTTCGCAGAGAGATGCAGTCTCATCGCAAGCAGATACGCTGGCAATTTTGGCTGGACCAGGGAGTGGAAAAACGCATACTTTAACTTCACGAACGGCTTGGTTACTACAACAAGGACTGCAGCCATGGAATATAATTGTGGCGACATTTACCGTCAAGGCAGCGAGGGAGATGAAGGAGCGAATTGGAAAGTTGATTGGAAACGGCCTCGAGTCCAAATTAATCTTGGGAACTTTTCATAGCATTTCACGACGATACTTGGCGCGATACGGACATCTGATCGGGATACGGAAAGACTTTGGCATCGCGGATAGTGCGGATTCTTTGGCAATTATCAAAAGAATTGTGAAACGAAATAATCTTATGATCGATCCTAAGGTGGCAAGGTCGCGCATAAGTACATTGAAGGCAAAGGGGGCAGATCATACAAGCAACGTTTCCGAAAAGGTCAAGAAGTCGGTGGATACGCAGGAGTTTGAAATTGTTCATGAGGAATACCAGGCGGCTCTGGAACGATCAAACCTGCTCGACTATGACGATCTACTCGTTCAATGCGTTGAGCTCCTACGGCAACATCCATCATGCGTTTCCAACATAGAAGCAGTATTGATTGATGAATTTCAGGATACAAATGTTGTTCAATTTGATCTCATGAGGCTCTTTGCAGCTCACCGAAAACGCATCACCATCGTTGGCGATCCTGATCAGAGTATCTATGGGTTTCGTGCCGCGGAAATAAAGAACTACAAACGCATGCTTCGGCAGTACCCGGATACTGTAACAATCCCCTTAGAAGAGAATTATCGATCTTCGGGTGCTATACTGCTCACTGCGTTGAATGTCATCGAACAAGACTCGTCAAGAATTGCGAAATCTCTCTTGCCTACACATACAGTTGGTACTCGACCTGTTTTACGCAAGCTTGCGACTGCCCAAAAGGAAGCAGATTGGATTATTGCGGAGATACAAAGATCTATGGGTATGACTGGAGAACTGCTGGATTTGAATGATTTTGCCATTTTACTTCGATCTGCAGCTCTTTCGCGAGTGATCGAAAGCGCATTGGGCCGCGCTGGTATTGTCTATCGCATGGTTGGTGAGTTCACCCATTTAGTCCTGTCCCTGGAAGTTCCATTATTCCACGTCTTATTCCGCATCTTACGGCTCGGCACTGACATTGATAGGCGGCCTTCGCTTCTATGATCGTGTCGAGGTAAAGACTATACTCGACTACCTTCGAGTCATCAATCAGCCCGAGAACAATGACGCTTTGGCAAGGATCATCAACACACCCTCAAGGCGCATCGGTGAAACTACCGTCAAGTCTTTATTAGAGGAAGCCGAGCAAGCCAAAACAACACTTTGGGCACTCATACTAGGAGCAGTGCAAGGAAAACGTATGGCTAAAACCAAACTTACCAAAGCTGTCGAACAGAATCTTTCAGTCTTTGTCAATATCATTCTGAGTGCCCAGAAGCAACTTGCCGATCCGTCAGCGCAACAAAACTCAATTGTGAAGATTATACAGTTTGTGTTAGAGAAGACTTCTTATGAAAAGTGGTTGGAGGAGCATCATGCGGATGTGCATAAAGCCCGTTGGGACAATGTGAAGGAATTAATTACTCAAGCCTCTGATTTCCAAGGTCAAATATCTAATGGTCTTGAGGACGAATCACTTCCTGAGATTGAAGGCTTAGAGCAACAGGATGCTTCCGATTCTCTCTCCCGGTTTCTGGCTAACGTGGCGTTGGCCTCAGAAGTTCGCAAAGAAGATGACGAAGCCAGTAGCAAGCCACAAGTCACCATATCTACGATTCATGCTGCCAAAGGATTAGAGTGGCCGGTGGTATTCATTCCCGCCGCCTACCAAGGATCCATTCCTCACTCCAGGGCCGAGGACACGGACGAAGAGCGAAGACTGTTATACGTAGCCATGACTAGAGCAAAAGCGCTCCTTTACCTCAGTTGTCCTTTGAAAAACTCCCTGGGCGAGCAGACGACATTGTGTCCGTTCCTAACAGCGCGTACTTTGAGGCCTTTGTTGGATCAAAAAGGCCCAAAGATGGGCTCAACAGTGGTCCAATCTTTGTCTCAGATTCTCCGCCGATCTTCCCCGTCCAAAGAATCAATCATGCAGTCTTCAGCCTGCCTTGAACTTACCGAAGATACATATTATCCCCTGGAAGCGGAGGAAGACAAGGAGGATGAGTCACGATGGAATGAGAGCAGTGGAAATCCCAGTTTTACGATGGGCCAACGTCTGCCAAAACGCCGACGGACGGAAACAAACGAATCAAAAAATGTGTCGAGCTCGCTTTACAATGTCACTCCAACTACAACTATGGAAATGTCAGCCAGATTTACGTCAAATACTGGTTTCATTAGTGCTGGGTCCCATCTCAAGGTTCTTGCTGAGCAAGCACCGAATCAAACGGTGGCGGAGGACAATCCTGGACGCCATCGAGGAGCAGTGATTACGAAGAATCTTGCTAAAGCACGTAAGGGGGCATCGGAAAATCAAGGAACGCTCCTCGGCTTCCTTGGAAAACCGGAACCTACGAAGGTTATCAGCCAGGAAGTGGTTAATCCCCCAGCCGAAAAAGCCCGGTTTAATGCCGATTTGCATAGGCCCCGAAACACTGGGTCAACTGAAGGTATGCGCCCTCCAGCACTACCTGACAAGGAAGACATCGCACTGCCGTCCCTTCTTGGCGCACATCGTCCAGGGACATCTGCAGCATTATCACGCCCAGGTAGTATTCGGAATCAAGCAACTCAGAAAGACGATTACATCTTCTTATCTAGTTCACCGCCATCAGCGAAGCAGCCTATTCGTCATATCGATCTCGATCCGGTGGTTCCGCCTCCGGGTCTGACGGCAAAACCGGCAATCATGTCATTAGTCCGTCCTGCTAGAACACTCCACACAACGAGCATGTCTCTAGCACAAGCAGCACCCACCACAAAAAAGACACTCGGAGTAAAACGAAGCATGAATGGCTGGTCCAATCGACAGACTCAGCCGTTCGTGCCACCAACTATGAAGAAACGAAATTAATGATAAGCATCCATAACGTATTGGTGGAACTATACGTCTGGATAAGGTTTTAATATATAGGTAGAGGAGGGTGGCAGTGATCCCCGCTCCCAATCATCATCTTGGAATTGGCGGAGAATATCCCCGATTTTGAGTATATCAGGATAGCCCTTAATGAATAACATGACCAAAAAATGGTCTGATCCTGTGCCAAAGTCACATTGGCTATTAAGCACTACACTGCGGCAACCATGTTCGGTCTTTCTTGTGTCACATGTGCCTCGCTTTGCGGCGCTTTTGATCGTCGTTGAAGAATCCTGTGTTGTGTACTACTACATGATTTGTGAGGTACATGCCGAGGGTTGAACAATATGCAGCCACGAGTGTGACAATCGATAAGCGTGGACGAATGGACAAATCATGCCCTTTACCATAAACCGGTAGTCCTCGGACCTGATATGTGAGTTTAATATAACGGCGGAGAAATAACGGTTGGACGGCCAGGATACCATCTCATGTGATTGTCGGCAGGGGTCGGAAAATGCGGGGTACATCAGGAACCGCTGTTGATTGTCGAATCACTAAGCACTCTCAGCGGTCGTAATGCTTAGGTTATATCTTCATATAGAGGTTATCTTGGCACTTTGTGCACGATCATATTATATTCTTGATTCCAGATTCCTTCCCATCTCAACCCCACAGGCGGGACCGAACTATGGCTCTTCAACACCACTATGTGACCCCCCAGCTGAAACTCTCATCACATCGGAGAGTACTAATGAAGTAGGTGAGATACAGTGATGCATGATGAACCTGTATTCACGGTTTTTGAAATTGCTATAGGACCGGGTTGGATATTCAGGCTGTCTTCATACTCAGGTATTACGGAAACCGGTAGCTTGTAGGCCCAGTGTATATATGTTGTAGCCATGTTCTACTCTCTTGTGTCTCAGGACGACCCAAACTGCCTTCACAGCTTCTTCGTTCTCTGCGTGAAAGTGCCAATTACTACTAGCTTTCGACACTTCTTCTTCACGAAGTGATCAGAAAGACCTCATGGGAAAAACCAGCCTCTCCACCTTCAATGTATGACCTATACTTCATTCCTACATCTTCTTAGTGATACACCCACCCACTTCACATCTAGCCAGATCAACGAATGCTTTCGCACGAAATCGAAAGTTCAGCATCATCCATGACTGTCTACCAGGCACCTAAATCTACGAAAAATTTTCATACCCAAATCTTGCATCTGAGTATCCAATATGACTCGAGTCGGGTTCGCACAGTGGGGCTGGGAATGCTGCAATGTAGGTGCCCAATTTAACGCCAACGGAGAAACCCCAAAGACACATACATACCAAAAGCTAACTCCCTACCAATAACAAAGTGTTACTTGCACAATATCCAATGCAAGACTACGTGTAGTAACTGTGGACACGATATCTGTGGCGAGTGTCAGGCAGTGTAAGATGATTTTCTTTCTCTGGGGCCTGAATATGGATGGGGTTGATTCATTTCCTCATGTCGTGTTGTGTCGTCTCGTACTAAAACTTCTTTTTTCGTCCCTCGCCTAAGGCAATGCCATCATCATCGACCCTGCAGCGGACACCGTTTTTCCCATCCCGTCTTACGTTACTCTTGGGCTACGAAGTCTGGCCATGCAGATGCAGCTTCCGTGGCCTGCGCGGCAGGGAACTACTGGCATGGGCAGCGCGCGCCTCCTGGGGTTGGGGGTTGGACGACGGATTGCAAGGATGGGATGCTGTTTTCGGTTGTTCTGGAAGAGAGGATGCTCGGTGGTAAGATTCCTTTTCGAGTGTGAGTGAGAGCCTATCGACTAAGAGAACGCCCAGCGATATGAAATACACGAGGCTCGGCGTTGAGAATGGGGTTGGTTGGGTGGGCGGCCGCTGGGATGTTGATTACTGTACGAACTGTACGAACGTAGGATGCGATTTTATAAGCCTCTGGGTAACATCCATAATTCTCCGGAATTGGGCGGAACAGGGCTGAAGCGATGAGCCAATGGGAATGGGTTTTTCTGCTGCTGACCAAAATCTAAAATGGTCATGTCGCAAAGCTCGTTGATGGGATGGGGATGGGGATGGTTCAAGGGGGTTTTAAGTTTAAGCGCGCTTCTTAGGAGGGAGCTTGTTTGAGTAGAGGATGCTTGGCTTCGACGAAGTGGCGGGGAGCGGGCAGGCTGAAAAGTAACTTACAGTAGTAATTTGCATTTAATGTCTGACCCATATTTGCCCCATTCTTCTAAGTTCTAACTCGACCCATCAAAAACCTTCAAATCCCTTCCATCCCATCTCCACTCTCTATTATCCACTATCCATTGCCCAGATGGAAAAGAAGGCAGACGCTTTAATGTTGTCTAATGACTCGATTAGGAAACGATTGAGCTATTCCGCGAGTCAACGGACATCGGACGACCCCTAACCCAGAGCACACGGATACGGATCGTCTAACTGAGATTTTCTTCGTACACACCCCTTAACCGTGCACTCTTAGAAGATTCTTACTCATCCGCACGCTTCCATTCTCACTGGCTCAACGTCTGCGACAAATATCTACAAAGTAAAGCGACTAACTGGAGATGGCCAGTGGCCACATATCGAAGATTAACCTTCTGAACTAGTTTACTCCCAGCTGATATCTTCCCCCAAGCATCGAAACTGGCTCACGGGGTACATATCCGGGACTAGCACTAGTACCGACCAGGAAAGCTAAGCTTCGAACCTTCCTCCCACTGTCCTCCCGCCAGGCTTCCTAGTCGACCACGGAAAAGTCCAGAGCACCAGGAGCATTGGCATTGTTTCTTACTCGACTTTTACCCAGTCACTTGTTGGTCTTGCGTCGGAAGGAGCAGAACCCCGGACACTGAAAAAAGACGTATCCCCACAATAAGGGAAACCAAGGTCTGGCTCTATCTCATACTTTAACGTCCGGTGTTCCACCTTCCCACCACAATGGTTCGGTCAAGATGGAGGCTCAGAGCCTGTCCGAGTGTAACATTTGCTCGAAGAAATTCCAGCGAAAAGCACATCTGCTCAGACATCAACAGCAACGTATGTACATGTCCTTCAATTTCTTGTTCTTCGTCTGCAGTCGCAGGCTGCAGTTTAAGGCAAATGCCGAGGTCCGTCCGGGCAGCAGGAGAAAAAAAAGCATTTTCTAATTTGGACATCATTCTTAGATTCGGGGGTGCGGCCATACAGTTGTGTGTTCTGTTCCAAAACTTTCAAACGCAGGTGAGTTTAAATAACCTTCCACGCGATGTTACACTGCTCCCAACTCTATTCCAACAGAGTTCCTTCTGCGGCCAACACATATGCTAACGAGCGGCGCAGCGATGTTCTCAGGGACCATTTTAGCAGATGCGAGTTGCGCGGATCTAACGCAATCCCGAATTCCTTGGAGCGAGGTCGCAAGAGACATGCTTGCGATGAATGTAGCAGGTTGAAGGTCAAATGCGATAATAATACACCTTGTTCGAAATGCAAAGAATTTGGCAGAGTTTGTCAAAGGGCGAGAGCTTCCAGTATGTTGTGGGAATGCGCCCAGATTATTTTACCCACACAGAATGTGCTGATCTTGAAATAGATTCTTCTGCCTCCACCCAAGCATCGACGAGCCCCTCTCCTAGATTACCTGCTCCTCAGTCCTTGACTCCTCCTTCTACCACTCCTGAACCGTCGTCCGACCGGAACTCAATTGGGTTTCTTCTGAACTGCCCAAACGATCAGGACTTTATGCATGAATTCCCCAAAGCTTCCACTGTGAGCCCCAAATCCGGCATCGTGCAATACGCCAATCTTTCTCCCCCAAGGATGAATATTGAACCATGGCTAGGAGGTCTGGCGAGTGGAAATGGAAACGGAAATTTACCGAATTATGGATACGGTGCAAATATGGATGTGGACTCCAGTCTCAGCGACTTTCTCGCGAATCTGGAATTCGAGACTTTTGAGCGCCAGAGACAAATGCACGGCTGGCAGTTTCCGGCGGGTAATGTTGCTTCTTGGTCGGGACCTACGAACTCATTCTACAATCTCAACATCTTGGACCAGCGGGCTTTCGATATAAGGGAGAAGCTGAGATATGCTGCTTCGGCGCAAAGCATACCGAATGTTCTTCCAAAGGAGATGATTGATGCGATTGAGTTGGTCAAGGCAGAGACTATTGCATCGTTTACGAAATTGTACTTCAAGCACTGGCATCATCATGCGCCTATGGTTCATGAAGCTTCGTACAATCCATGTACAGCTGCGTTACCGTTGGTGCTTTCTATCATGAGCTTGGGCGGAATGGTACTTCTCCCGCAGATTCGTACTTTACAAAGACAAGACTAACGGTGTTTCAAGTACTCTAAGATTCCCGAGGAGGTGGAGAAAGTGAAATATCTGCTCGATACAATGGAAAGCTACATTTACTCGATTCCCGGGATAAATGACGAGTATGATCTTCCTGGGCGAGTATATATCAAACGCGGAGAAGACGCGTCACAGGATTGGCAGCAGTACCAGCTTGAAGAATTTCAGGGGGCGTACTTGATGATTGTCTTACAATACTGGTCAGGCAATGAAATTGCACGGGCTCGAGTTAGGCAACAGAGATTCTCGCGGCTGATTTCCGTAAGTTTGATCATTTTCATTTCAATTTTCTTTTTTTTCCACTCGGCTTCGAGAATCATGCTTCCCCGTAGGATTCTGGCCCCTAACGTTAATCTCTGCAGATATATCGCTGTTTGGGGTTACAGTGTGTACAGCACACGCCAGGATTTATGATCAAAGACCAGTATTCGTTCAGAAGGTGGATCCGGAAAGAATCTTTTATCCGGTAAGTTCCAGCCCCGTTCTCTCCACCTTCTGACTAAAACGGGTAAAGCCCGCGACGCTCGCTACTGTGCATTTGAATCAAGAAATCTTAGGCTGACTTGCATGTCATAGCGTGGCTACCCTGATGATGATGCTGGATAACGCTTTTGCCATTTTCAATAATCTGGCCCCGCGGCTGCAGTGGGCGGAAATCGACCTCCCGTTTCCAAGCGATGACTTGTATTTCAAGGTGGCGAAATACGAAGATTTGAAGAATCATTCGGGCTTTCCGATACCGAAGATGAAGATTAAGGATGCGTTTTTGTTGTTGTTTTCGCCGGTGGAGGCGGCGGACAGGGATTTGAAGCCGTTGAGGGGGGGGAATCTTACGCCGTTGGATATGCAGATGCTTATGCATGGTATGTGTTTCTTCTTTCTTTTCTTTCCTCTCCCCAAAAATCCCAAAGACCCATAAAACTAACACAAACAGCTCTCTACGTCCACGTCTGGACCTCCACCTTCTGCAACCCGCTCGTGCAACTCCCGATCACTTCCATCCCGGCGCTGGTCGCGCCCTTTAAACTGGCGCTTCGTAATTGGAGAGCGGTCTGGGATGAGATTAAAAACGCGGCGAATGAGGACGAGTGGAGGAAATTGGGATTTCAGAAAACGGCCGAGGCGTATTATGATGCGGTGGGGAAGTTGTTGGGGATTTTTGAGGGGAGGAATGGGAGGTTTCCGCCGATTGAAAGTGATTGTGAGAAGGGGATGCATTTGAGGAGGGTGTTGAGTTTGTGAGGAGGGGGGTGAGGTGAGAGGGAGATGGGGGAGAGGGATTGTATATACGGGGTGGAAAGAAGGGATATAAAGGGTTACTTATTTGGATTGATATCCTCAGAGGGTTTATACATAGTTTGCAGGATTTACGCATTCTTTGCTTTGGGATTTTGGCTACATGGTATGGAAAGGGTTCTCATCTCTGGTTGGTTATATACTACTATATGAATGGATGGACAGATGGGATGGGATGGGATTGATGGGATTGGAGTTTTAGGGAGGGAGTTATGGGAGAGATATGGTTTATGGGATGGATACATGGGTAAATAGTTGGAAATACAGATACAGATATAGGTACAGATATATATACAGATGTTGGTTGTAGTTTGATACTTGGGGTAGGGGTGTGATGAGATGAGGATGGATTGCTTTGAAAGTGCGTGACTGTGGTTAGTTGGGGTGAACTATAACCTTCCTAGGCTAGAAAAGGAGAGACGAGGAGGGAGGGAGACTGTTGAGTAAAGTGGTGAGTAAAGTAGGGATATCTCCATCCATCACTTGGATTATATAAAAGTATATTATTTGACATAATGTCTGTTTAAAATGGCTCAACGGGAGATGAAGATATATAGATAGAGAGTTAGAATCAGAGATCTCAGATTTTCTAAATCCATCCATACAGCCCCCAAGCCCAAGTCCAAACATGGGGTCCTGAAGAAAAGGTAAACTCTTCTTCGCCCCCCGCTCCCCCCTTAGACGAACTTTATGTTTAATGAACCTCCCATCAAGCCTTTATCCCGGCAAAGGGATAGAGCTGTAAGAATGGTAAGCGAGGCCTTGAGTACGTAAAGTAAAGTCTCCGGATCCGAACCCGGATGCGAAATCTGGAGAATATCAAGATTTGGGGGTTTGTCGATATACGCATGGGAGAGAGTACGTAAAGTACAGCCTCCGGATCCGAACCCGGATGCGAAATCCGGAGAATACCAAGATTTGGGGGTTTGTCGATATACGCATGGGAGAGAGTACGTCAAATAAGCACTTGTTTTGTGCATCGGATTAGAGAGCATGCGGACACGGATGCGGAGTTCGGTCACTTTAAAGCTCCCTCAAGCTTACTTAAAAATAGTCTGTCCGTCCGCACGGCGGATGAATGGACGGATGGGGGGGGTCGGTAGTTCGAGAACAGGGGGTTTTTCCTCGTTTTGGCGAAGTACGAAGTACGAGACAAGCTATAAGTAGGTATGAGATAGGTTAGATCTTATATAGTGTGTGCTAGGAGTGGCGTCACTCTATTTTGGCTTCCTTCATATCTCCTTGCCTATAAGGTTAACCAGCAAATCAAAAGACCCTCGAAACGAGCCCTAAATACGACAACGGTTAAGGTGGGTGGGGTGTGGATGGATGGACTGATGGGGAATTAGAAGGTGGGTTAGGTTGGGTTGGGTTGCGGGAAATTTGGGGGAAAATCGGTCTTTGATGGTTGGGTTGCCAGTGGGCGTTTAAGGTTATTCTTACCTAAATTCTTTGTCAGGAGGTAGGTGGTTACGGGTTGGGGGGCTGTGTGTTTGGGGCTGAGGCTTGAGGGTTTTGTGCGTGGTGGGATGGGTGCGTGGATGAATGGGAGGTGATGCAGGTAGAAGGGAAGGAAAGGGAAGTGAAGGGAATGCATCAAGGTCGATGGTTTGGGTTAGGGGTTAGAAGATCTTTCTAAACCATGAGGATGTGGAAAGATAGCCTGGGGAACGTTGCGCCCAGACATATAAAAACTTGGACTCGGATTCAGACCGCCCTATGAGTGTAACACAATGGCTACGACGTATAACACGAACAAGTTCTAACCAATGCACTGGCAAGGTACGAAGTATAAGTCTGTGGTCAAACTTCGTAGATGGGGGTTTAGCCGAAGGGATGAGTAGCATCGCTTAGAACACATGGCCGGGTCTGTTTATCCCTCATAGCAGACGGAATAATTCCAGAATGCATCATCACCGCCTAGAGACAATTATGGGATAGATCTCCGGGACCCAGAATCCTTCGCGGCGTTCTACTGTTGTTTGGGTACGTTGAAGGATCATTTAACCTTGTAATTGGTTAGTCGGGACTTGGTCTGAAAAACGTGTATTTTGCAGCAGGGTCAAGTGCCTTATGAGAACAGCTAATTTGTTCAAAATCACCATGTGACTTACATATATTGCGCAAACTGCACAGCTGGAACCAACAATTGATTGCTACTTTTGGAGAGCAAGTTACAAGCGAGATGCAGAGGTGCAGAGGTGCATTGAGCCATCCCCTAAGCGTAAAATAGGTTTTCTGGGGCAACGATACGCGGAATAGCCTCATATTTCATAACAGGGTTCTCACGGAATGAACCCTTTTAGCACCGGGATCCTTTACCGTTTCTTTTGATTGCTGTCACGTGACTAAACTGAAGAAATCGTACATACGCTCGTACGATAGGCCAGATCGCTGACAAATGCCCTCTGGCAATGTACGTACACAGCCAGGTTTTATGTCAAGAAGTCCACATCGTCCACGTCGCGGCACCCAAATAACAGCGCAAGATCGTACACTACTGCACTCAGAACTGTACTAGCACTGCAGTAAAAACGTTGAAGGATCGCGCTATAATTTCTGTCTGCTGTGGGGCGCGGATATCTGATGCTTTCTTCCTCTGCCCTGCCCTGCAAGACCAAGGCATCCGGTACATATGACTCTGAGGGAATGCAGTATGCATGCGTGCTACGTCTATACTCTGCATCCGGGCTGGTATTGGAAAAGATTATCGAACCTGAGATCATCTGTGCGTTATTAATATATGAGTCTGATAACAGCCTCGCATGCGTCTAGTATGGTCTGAGAAGGTCTGTCATGTGCCAAGCTTTCATCCCACTCTTGCCACGTTTTTTTTTTCTCCCGTCTATTTCTTACTGTACTGTCTGTATCGTTCTACAAGTAAGCATCGATTATGTTTGCCGCACGAACTAGCATGTGGCGCTTAAAGGCTCACCGTACGCGTGTCTTGAGTGCGTTAAATGTTGCCGACTTGCTTTCTTGATTGGGTAGGGAAGGGAGTAGTTCGCTTAATCTGTTGTTTGGGAGTCACGCGGTGGTCACGCGGTGGTCACGCGGTGCTAGCTCTAGGTGCTTTTTGAAGCAGTTCAACAGATCAGTATACTAATACCTCAATTTGCTGGGTTGAGTAAGAGTAGTTAAAGGATCGGAGCATTGGAGTAAAATCTTGTACCTCCAACGACTAATTCACCGGAGTTATTATAGGTGATTTACTGAGAGTTTGTTCGTATCTCTACTACTTGGAGGTGAAGCTTATAAAAGTTGTTGGTGGTTATATGTCGAGCGACATTTTTCATAATTCTGATATAGTAGAAGAAAGATATCAAACTTGGCGATGAATAACTGAATGATATATATGACAATAAGAAGAAGTGAAGATAAAATAGTCATATATAAGAAGCCAAGTCACCAATTGAGAGTCAACTTCTTTCCCTTTCTTAGAAGACAAAAGCAGCGCGCGGAAGAATGAAGTAAAAGAAGAAATAAAGTCTCCGCAGCACCCTTATCATCCTTCTTATCACCTTCCTACTGAGTTCTTACTATCCCATTAAATCCCCGAATCACCCTGCAAATACACCTCCGTAGGCACATACTTATCCCACGCGGCACACGTATTCCTAAACCCACTAACAGCACCAGTCCCCAACGCCCCCACAATGGCACTCTCGCTCTCCACAAACTGCACCGCCAGCCCCTCGGATGCATGCCATGCGATATGGCAATGCATGAGCCAGGAGCCCGGATTATCGATTTTGAACGCGATGACGAGGTAGCCGGCGGCGGGGAGCGTCATCACGTCGCGCCGGGGAGGGTTGATTAGTTTTAGAGGGGTGGTGGATGTGTAGGTGCCGGTGCCTTGGGCGAGGGTCCAGAAGTCGTGGCCGTGGAGGTGGATAGGGTGGGAGGCGCTGGGAATGGGGGAGGTTAGTTGAGGGAAGCGGGATGGGGGATTGGGGGTAGAGGATTGGGGGGAGGTACTCACGCTATGGGAGCTGCGTTGTTGATGGCGAAGACGGCCCAGCCTTTGTTTGCTGTAGTTGACTGACAATTATTAGTATGAACATAAGTAGGAAAAAAGGGAAGCAGCATACACTAATCGGAATAACATTATACGGAGTCGGCCAAATATTCCCACCATCCAGGATAGTAAGAAGCGTCGGATCCGTCCAATTCAGCAACAACGAACTCCCATTAAAAGTCCACTCCGCATAAGGCACAAAGATATTACTCAACGTACTCGTAATGACCGACCCGACCGTGACATCCATAGGAAGGAACGGAACCAGACTAGCGAGTGGCTCGTCAAGACAACTCGTGCTAACCGTCACGGTGCTGACGGATGTGGGATCCGCTTTGCTTGAGGCGTCGTAGCGGATGATTCCGGTCATGTTGGCAGGGAGGGCATTCGTAGAACATGCGCTTTGCCATCCGGCTCTTAGCCAGTAGTTTCCGGGAGCTGCGTTGGCGGTGACGACAATGTCGTATCGTTGACCGATGTTCACTAGGAGACTGGTAGCGGTGTATGGAACAATGGGAACAAAGTCATTTGCTATGACTTGGAAGCTGTGTCCCTCGATGGAGAATTGGAAGTGGCCTTCAAGTGCAGTGTTGACTATGCGGATCAGGTATTTTTTGCCAGATACAAATGTCTTCTGATACTTAACTCCACCTCCCTTGCAATTAACATCGGTCGAACCAGCACAGTTGTAGGTGTTAGTGCCATTGATGAGACCATTGGCAAGTGAAGGGGGCCCTGCCACCTTTGCTAGATCCCATAGTTGTGCCACTGGTGTATGAGACCAATCGCTAAGAAACAAGACTCCGAGGTCAGTGTCATAGTTGGCAGTCGCGGGACCATGGATGATCAAGGGGCCGAGGAGTCCATCTGCATATTGTAAAGTGAAGTGAGAGTGGTACCAAGAGCTTCCATATTGCTCGGCACGGAATGAATAGGTCATCGAGCTTCCAGGTGGGATTGGACATTGCGTGACACCAGGCACTCCATCTGAGGTTCCGCTATTCAATTGTCTGACTCCATGCCAGTGAATGGCGGTTCCGTTATGCTGAAGGTTATTTGTCACGTGGACCACGATGTTGTCGCCCCAGTTCGCCTCGATCAGAGGACCTGGAAATGAGCCGTTGAAGTTGATAGTCTGGCGTGCATATCCATCGGGACTAAGAGTTGTGTTTTGCACGCTCAGCCAGTACTATGTGGATATATTAGATAATCTTTCGTCAATGGTGAGTCAGATGTGGGAATACTCACCTCCCGAGTAACACCGGTATTGGGAATCGTGGTATACCAGTTTGTAGACGTAGAGTACTGCCCCCAGCAGTTCCTTGATGTAGCACTGTTGGTGCAAGCTTGACGAGGTTCGAGTGAAGACGGCGCTATCTCTGAAGCATAAGGTAAGGCAGAAGCCAAAGGAAGTAGTGCCAGAGCTGCAAGCGAAGTAAAGAGTGAAATCTTCATGGTGAAGTTAGTCATGATTGTGTGAAAAATCATGGAAGAATGTATAAGAATTTGAGTGAATGTTGAGCTGGAGATGATATTTCTAGGAGAACTTCTTACTCTTCTTATACATGACTTGATGCCCCTCGAACTACTCTGTTGTCGCCATTTTCGTCCTACATCATGGGGAAAATGAGTGTCGCTGGACTCACTCCTGGATATGCACGTAGAGATTTATCGACGATACTCAAGTGACTTGCTTCTGCAGAAGCCAGGGCATCTAATCCTCAATGCAGTCCAGAGTCCGCGGACCGTAGCTTTGATAATGCTCAACTGACCTGACTTTGCAGCAACTCGTCTTGACTCATTTCCACCATTCTCTCCTTTCTGAGAGAGAGAAAGTATATCCTCCAATATTGGGTAGTATCGCCAAGCTCTTCACATCCTTAGAAGCGCCGAATGTCAATATTACACTGCAGTACTGTTCCGTGTTACTCCTGTCCATCGACTGTGTGGTAACTTTGACGTGAACGACATGAGGCAGCTTCTTATTTAGGAAGAGAGTAAGAACGAAAGATAGGATAATTACTGCTTTTTCTGTGGCGCACATAGCTTACATGATGGCGAAGCACTGCATGTGTGGGTGGAAATATCATCTCAGTACCCCTTGGATAACATGGATTCGAGGTCTGTAAATATGCCGAAACTCACATAACAACAGGAAAGAAATTTAACAACGACCGTAACTCCAAATGTTTGCTGGAAATTTTGCTTACTACAAATCCATGATGAGTAGTCGTTCAAAATCGTTCTGAGCCGAAGCAACCGAATGAGCCTCAATATCGTTGTAGATCTGTTAAAACCTGCTTCAGTGACTGTGAAAATCATCAACCCTTTCGACAGCACTCGGTCACTCTTCCGAACCCTTTGCATAATCATAAACATACAGTGCCTTTCAGGCTTCGGTAGTCGCCGAGACATGGATAATAGCTCCAGAGAATCTCCCATTAGGTTTTAAGATTGCATAAGCTTCGGACGAATAGATATCCACTGGCTGAGGCGCCAGATCTTGATAAATATTGAATCAAGTATCTGATGGTACCTGCTTGATGCGTGCCCATCTCCTTCCAAACAAGCTTAAAAAGGATTCGAGGTGCGTGCTTACAACTCAGGGGATCAGAACCTAATGTATTGTGCCACATAGGCGGAAGTATTGTGCCGTTGGTTCTTGGCTTTCAGCTGCACTGACTTGGTTGATTCAACCGCAGACAATAAATCGCAGAGTACAGACAATAAAAGATGCATATGCTTTGGAGTAGAGTCACCAAGCCAATGGCATTGAGTCAAAATCTAGACATGATATCAATCTATTGACTCAAAGCCTGCAGTACGAACTCGTTAACCATCAGGTAAAATAACACTTGGTTCTGTTTTGTGGTTGGTGCAATAAGTCAAGCCGTGCATCGGGCAACTGACTTCTGCAGGGGTGTTAGCGAGCGGCTTGATGACGACGACTATCCATTTGGTGGTGGGGTAGGGGGTGAAAGTTGTGGCAGCCACCCCGGCGCTGTAAGACACGAGTTGTGTTTCTGCCGAAGCGAGATAGGGATGAAGAAGGGGGTTGTTGGGCGCTTGGAACCTGCAATAGAATTAGCACTAACAACTCTCCCGACAAAGAGTGCGGAGGGAAAGTATTGAGATATTGGATATGCAGGAGCTAGGTGCCGGCTAACTATTATCCAGAAAGGGTCGAGAGAGAAGCATGCAATTTGAAAGGTGATAATGTCGTGCAACTGCGGAACAAGCTGTCATCGAACATCAGACCAAAACTTCCTTTCGTCCATTAAATTTCATAGTGAACCATATAATTCACTGATGTCTTTACTGCGGGAAAGGTGGACTCCAGGACTCCCCGGAGCAAGACCTCGTTCTGAGTCGGAGAATATGTGGATCTTCAAGATTCATCGACTATTGATAGATCTTGGCACCAGAGAGAACCCTAGCAGTCAATTCGGTCCCGAGAGTCAGCAAATCCACCACCCCAGCTCTGAGTGGTCGATATGGCTATGCTATCCCAACAGAGACACTGAGGTTGGCAGGATGATCGTGTGGTCACGGACTGATATTCCAAACTGGTATCCCGCCGCATCTAACAAACACAACATGGCCGCCGTGTGTATTGGAGCGGGTAATCGTGTGCATGCATCGCTGTAAGTAACGAGACGTATATGACCAGAAAGTGCAGAGTTCCTGGTGTTGAGTAGTCTGAGTAGAATAGCCAGCTTGGAGCTGCGCAACGACCCAGCGAACTTCGAGAGGCCGTGTAAATGAGAAGCAAGATCCCATGCTGCTTCGAACAATCCTCGCCTTGATGATAGACCGAAACGCGCTTGAGATCTTCTGGGAAACATCAAAGATGAAGTGTTCCCACAATGAGGTTTTCTGAAGAGTAACAGTGGCAGTAGATGATGCAAAGTTTAGCAACATATACAATTGAAGAAGTATGTAGCTTTTCATCTTCGCTCGAGGAATGCTGAATGAAACTTGCGATGTCTTTGGTACTTTAAACCAGTTATGTCGACCTAAGTCAGAGATAACCTTAACCTTAAACGCGCGTCGACTTCGTCGGTAAACACTTTAAAATATCCTTCCAGAACACGTTCCCAAACCCAGCTCTCTTCATCTATATGATCGTCGTTAATACATACTTATTTGTGGTATGATCTCCATGACTCCTCGTCTTTGCAAATGCGCTCAATCGAGCTCTTACCTATGTCCGCGACATCGCAATTCCTGAATGGAACCAGAACTGGAGCCTGCATGTGTAGCTAAGACGACCCCCACACTCTTTTCGTGCTTTCGACACTCGAGTGATAGCTAACGATGTATATTTCAATTCTAGAAATCAAAAGTCCCCATCACTTCCATGCCTCCCTATATATAAGTTCATCAAACTTCTCGAAAAGCGGCCCACAAAAGCCTCGCGTTTGGGAAGTCCGACTTGGCAGGTCGATAGCCTTCACCCCGCTACGCGACGTCTCACAACCTTTGCTTCGCCTTCAACGATCATACCGTGGCGTGTCGCGACTGCCCTTTCCAAAATATGGTGGACCAGAAAGGAAGATGGAAGTAGATCGATCTTGTGCTGTGCCGAGCACGATGACTGGGTATTTTTGGCTCAATTCTGTCGTCTTGCATCGCAATTGGACAATGCAGGACAAGCAACGGCACCATTTGCGCCAATTTAACCTGACGGAATCATGCAAGTCGCGTCGATTATATCTGCAGAGAGCAATGACATCATCATTTCCCGATTTTGGCTTCGGCATTTAAGTTGCTTAAGCACGGCATTGGCACTTCTCGGAGCAGTACATGTCGGTAAATATTTATTTCCCGCAGGAAACCGCAGGCAGTTCCAGCCGGAAGAAGGACGCTATCACCAAACGCGCCGAGAAGCACTCTTTTAATGATATATTCGAATTTAATTGGGCCGAGCAGATCCAAAACGCAAAATCAATCTAACATTTGACCAAATGGTTAATTTCTGCAATCCGAACGTGGCATTGCGCCATGGCAGTGAGCTTTTTACTATGTACAATCAGCAAAGGAGACATTCTATGCCTACCGAACTAGATTCCAGACAGACAAGCTCCAATCTAACAGCAAGTATTTTCTCTAATAAATGAAGAGGTCTACTTTAACGAGGACCGAAGACCAAGCAGCCCGGGAGAAAGAATCCATCGAGGGCTACCATTGCTACCAGCAACATTTAGAGCGGGAGATTTTGCAAAGAGGACATCACATACTCAACCACACACCCACAGATACATACCCCGATCTCAATATCCCCGCAGATGTATTCCTTGATAATTCCTTTCCACCTCTCTCATCTTCTTCTCCATATAACAAGTTCCTGCAAATCAACCAAAATAATACAAACCTCCGTCTATTAATCTACCTATCCATTTGCCTGTCTAGAAACCCACCTCTGTCGTGAAACATTCTCTATCATCTTTTAGTCCTTCTCATCCCCAGCCAGCAAGAATCACTCGCCATCGGCTCCTCATAATATCCATTTGCCAATCCAGAGAACATATTCACTTTCCACCATTTGTTACGAAAGGAAAAAAATACACCCAATATATCGATATATCCTCCTCACGGCCGCTGCCTCGCCCCCTTCCTTCCCCTCCCCTCTCGCCCAGCCTTACATTTCATATCTGGATCTCCTATATCTATACCTTATCCCCGCCCCTCCATCCCCTCTCCCATCTCGACTCTAACACCCCACCCGGTCCCTCCCCTTCCCTCCCTTCCTCCTAACAACCAACCCTACACTCTCATCTCTCTACTCCTATACCCCGAAAAATCTATCACTTATCTATACCACTTCCTTCCTTCCTTCCTTCCTTCCTCGTCTATACACCCTCATCCCTCCGCTCCGCTCTCTTCAGTTCCTAGTTTATTCTATTTTCATCCCTTCAAAAACTTACAAGTATCGTATTACATCACCTAACTAGATTATTCCATCCAGTTGCATATATCACGTCACATCTAAAAACCTACCTCCATCCCCTTCGCTTCTCCTCATTCTCCTTCCTCTCTTCCTTCTCTCTCCCTTCCTTTTCTCCTCCTCCTCCTCGTTCTGTTCTCCCTCCCCATCATAATTATATCCAATCTCTCGCCTCAAATCCCACCTCAAATCTCATATGCATATCACATCAAGATCAAAATTAAAACAATCACTCCAAAAGGTAAATTTATTATATTTAAAAGTAGAGTTCATTTATCCCACTTTACTTTTCCTTTTCCCCTCCTTCCTATCAATCATCATCATCATTATAACATCCCATCCCGGCCCGCTCCGGCCCAGCGCGTCATCTATATACTATATGCGTCTGTCTGTCTCCATCTCTGTCTATATCTCCAGCCCTGCACAACCCAACACAATGCAATGCATATAAGACCCATTCATTATCTTACAACCCCCCTCCCCGCAATCATGCAAGTTTCATCTCCCCAAAAGTAGTGAGTAGTGTATACCAAAAAATCATTCCCTCTCCCCTTCTCGCACCCCACTTCTAATTCTCCGAAACCAGAAGATAAAACGCTAAGCAGAATAACAAATAGGGGTATAATACAATCCAACCAATCCAAAACACATAACCCAACCTCTCTACGCAGCACCCATCTCAATCTTCTTCCCCTTAACACTCTTCCACTCAATCGCCACACTGCCAACAATAGTCAACGCCGCCATAATAGCCGCGACGAGGAAACTCTCCGTCAGCGCATCATTATACGCGAGCGTAACCCCCGCCAAATACTGCTTATCAATGGTCTTCTGAATACTCGTGGCACCCGTACTCAACACAATCGCCGGATCCAGACCTGGAACATTTTTCGCGAGATTCTGCACAAGTTTATTGCTGAAGACGTTTTGACCAATCGACACGAACAGAGCGCCGCCGAGAGTTTGCAAGAAGATGATGACCGAGGTGCCGATGGGGACTTGGGAGATGTCGAGGATGGTTTGCACGGCGATGAGAGGTTGTTGCATTCCCAAGCCGATGCCGATGCCGGCGAGGGCTTGGTAGCCAATCCAGGCGGAATGGTTGGTGTCGGGTTTGAAGGTGTAGATGAGGCCGATGCCGATGGCGGAGAAGATGGAGGAGGCGATCATGAGAGGGGCGTAGTAGCCGATGGTGGTGACGCCGACGCCTGCGAAGACGGAGACGGTGACGAGGGTCAGCAGCATAGGGATATTTGAGATACCGGAATGAACAGCCGAGTCGCCTTTCACGGCCTGGAACCAGATCGGGAGGTAGTAGATCATGAGGAGGAAGTAAGAGCCCAGACAGAAGGTGAACCAGGAGGCAGCCCACATGCTGCGTTGTTTCATAAGCTTGGGGGGGACGGTGGCGCTGTCGCCTTTCCAGAATTGAATTGCGATGAAGGCGGCGATAAGAACGCCGAAGACGACGAAAAGCGCAATGATGCGGCCGTTGCCCCAGGGGTATTTGGTTCCGCCCCAGGTGAGAGCTAAGAGGAGACATACGATGGCGGGGATGAAGACGGTAGTCCCGAAGAGATCAAATTCCTTGATTCGCTCTTTCCAGGGGAGTTCATTAACGGCTGCTCGTTCGGGGGATTTAAAGAAGAATGCGATGACTATGATGGTGATGGCACCAATTGGTAAGTTGATGTAGAAACACCATCTATGTTAAGTTAGTTACTGTCACGAGGACACGTCTTGCTTGGGAAAGTAGCACAAACCTCCATGTAGCCTTATCCGTGAAAACACCACCCAGTAACGGCCCAGCCACAGACGCAATACCATACATAGCTCCGATGAAACCCGTGTACATTGGTCGTTTCACCAATGGCACCGAGTACGCGACAATGATAAGCGCGCCGGAGAATATACCTGCGGAACCAAGACCTGCAACTGCACGACCACAGATTAATGCGATTGAGTTTGGTGCAACACCACAGACTAGACTTCCGAGTTCGAAGACGCCGATTGCGACAAGATAGACCCATTTAATGGAGAAGTAGGTATAGAATTTTCCGAAAAGAAGTTGGAAGGAGGCGGTGGTAAGGAGGTCTGTAAGATAAAAGTCAGCACATGCAAGTTTCCGAGAAAGAGTTTGCTAGATATGCCATAGAATGGAGGTTCCAGCCAGGTGGGTTTGAAGTATTTCCAACGTTCTGGACCAATACGTGGAACCTTACACACTTGTGTCTTAGACATTCCCCCACCAGTTCACAACTCGAATGACGTGAAGAGAATAAAAATATCAACATACAAGCAGAACCATACCATCCCACATCATCCAGCGAGTGGAATTCATCTGTGATTTTCGGAATAGCTGTAGCAATAATGGAATTGTCCTGTTCTTTTGTTAGTCCAAAAGTTCCAATTTACTCCCGTCACACAATTCAAACTCACCAAAGCCATCAAAAACACCGACAAACATAACGCCAAACTGATCAAGCCTAGCTTTACGCCGGTAGGATATTCCACTCCCTCAGCGCTTGTATTTATCCTCTGCAACTCCTCCGCCTGCACCTCCTTCGCGCTCCTCGTCTTCTTCAACTCGACTGGCGAAGTTTCATTTTTGAGTTCTTCATGGACTGAAGGTGCTTTCGAATTGGATGCCGTGGTAGTTGTATCTTTCTCGGGATCTAACCCTGCACCCGCATGTGTGCTCCTCTCCTTCTCGTTATCTGAATACGACGACATGGACACAGCGGTTGAAGTAGACGCCGCCGTCGGATTTAACTTTTCGTCTGTCATTTTTTGACTCTCAATAATTAAATGTGTAAGGGAAGGAAGTGAAGATAAAAGATTAAAAGAAGAAGGGTAAAAAAAGTGTATACCTTCCGTAACTCTAACTCAGAAAGAAAGCGATACTTAGTCAATAATGTGGCAATGGAAAGAAAATAAAGTTGTACTGTTTATATTTATCGATTTTGTCCTGCAGAAATTCCACGACCAGGATATGAAGAGCTTCGACCGAATTCTCGGAGGTAAACGAACGAGGACGCGGATATCCGGGGGTTGAATTATGCCGATTGGACGTAAAGTGTCCGTTGAAATTGGACCGACCAGGGCGCACTGGGCTGAGATAGGAATTTTTGATATTGAATGAAGTGTGAAGTGTTCTCGACTCGGCGAAGTGGAGAAAAGAAGGGAATGCTTGTGGGTGAGAAAATTGGAGAGAGAATTTAGAGTTATTTCTAGCCTATTGAGGGGCAAAGAACCAAGAGCGTTGGCGATAAAAACTGTGGGTTTTTAAGGTTGTCCCGAAGATCTTATATCGACTTCATGTAATTCCGTGGAATCAGACCGGCAGCAAGTATACGAACGTGCGTGATCTGATCGTGTATATGTACGTACTCTACATCACAATTCAGCATCTACTGTATTCGACACGTAAATCGGCTACTTCTGCTAGGCGGAAAAGTCAACAAACGGACGATGCCCGGACGATCGGATATAATGTCACCAACTCTCGATATCTCCTTTTCTTCTCGAAACGTCCGTGAATTTCCATCCTTCCTCCGTTGATTGAGCTCATTTCTTCCATCTCCCAATTAGGCTCGCCGTCTGATAGCTTACTACCTCATTCCTCGTGTCCAGCACCAATTAAATGTAACCGTTTACGAAGCGAAGTTAAACCTTAACCTCATTCCCGGATCGTTTACCTCATGTCAGGTAGCTTATTCCATATTCGACAACGGCCAAAACGTGCAAAAGCAAGCATATGCGTACGATGCGGCCATCGCTTATTCCAAGTTACTGGCAGACGGGAAAAGGCGTAAGGCACGGCCGCCCGTCAGCGCGTAAAATTATCGTTCCTCCGACTCCTTTTCTTGTTCTCGTGGGAGGAAAATGCATGATAGTCTGGTGATTCGAGATTTCGTATTTCTTACTCTATTCAAGCACTTGGGGTACCGTTTGGTTTTCTTCGGCGGGGCTCGATTTTACTGACCGAATGCACTCGATGCTCAGCTTTTCATGCAATATGAGGTTTGTGGAACGAAAAGGGGGAGGGAAGAGTCATCGCCAGTCAGTATGATTCATACTTGCTTGGTCGCCCTCTCCTGTGCATATGAAGTACAGTACTTCCCCCACTGGTATGAAAGTTAAGGTAAAGATGATTACGTACTACAGTCTGTACGAAGTAGTCGTCGTAGGCTTTTAATCTCACTGGGCGGGACCGAAAGTAAGGTCCAAGCTGCTTATCCTTTCGCAATCGCTTATGATACAGTAAGGTTAGTGCCTTGAGTAACGACCAATATCATTGGCGACTTCGTAAGGTCTTACTGGGACGGGATGTGTAAGAGTGAGATATATTGTCATCATCCCAAAAGTGGCCCATGATTCTATTATGTGCGATTATCATAAGGCTGCAGACTTGTAGTACAAGCAAGCAGACTGGAAGTCTGGAAGTCTCCATGTTCTTGGCGCTGTTCACTAGAAGTACATCTCCCTCCCACCAACCTTTTCTGTTAAGTGCAGCATCTACCGACCGGCGTCAATTATTTCGAGCAGTACGTGCGGTCGAAGTCGATCAGTGTGCGGTGTCTCAAAAATTCGAGACAACTATCTCGACTTTGGGAGGCACTCCATCTAGTCACGTGATAATAATCACACTCCGTTCCCATATGAAAATATCGCAATTGTTACTACGCTCTAAATATCCAAGTTTTCTAGTTTTCTATGTTACTCCTATATTTAGAAGGAGGACGAGATCGAGGTTCATCTTACGATTTCCTAGCATTTACAGTGACACCTCTGCGATGACATTCTCTTCACGTGTAGTTTTGGAGGAGATATCAGCCAGGTGGTAACAAAGTCACTCAAGTCTCGGGAACTCGATCTTGTTAGACAGCGGAAACACCGTTTACGGGACCATCACCATAGAAAATCTAAGCTCGCTAGTGGGCCATCACATTAAATTTCCCATTTGGTCTGCAATACACCGGCACCCACCCTTTCCACTCTCTAGGACGGTTTTCTCTTCTCTTGCAATCCAGGGTAGATCGCGATATTCCATTCAGTTCATTTCGAGATTCACATCCCACCGACATCTGCACCGCAATTCTAGTCTGTCCCTGCCGCAGGAAGTGGTCAATCCTAGCCAGCATACTGATTCATTCCACCGCAAATCGCCGTGAATACGTGCAAGAAGCATGCCACTCGAATAATCACTGATAGCGACCTCTGAGTCTCTCGCAACATATCGTAGATTAGGCTCTAGGTATATACCCGAGTGCTGAAGAAATCGTTCGGTAGCCCTAGAGCAATGAAGCCGGGTACTTACTTATTTCCAAGTTCGGCCCAAGGGTTCACCCAGGCAGAACCTCGACCCCGCTTAGTCGTGGTACACCAAAACTGTACTTGAAACCTTCCAAAATTACAATTTTTGAGATGTTTGAGATGTGAGGGTTGTCGGCTACTATATGTGTCGAACAAATATATCATATAATTTTTCGTATAATTTTATTGTACAAATTGAGAAAGTTCTAAGAAGTAGTTCATGTAATTTTGGTAAGGTTTCCTATTGGACTAAGCGGTGCCGGGACGTTCAGCACCGGAGTGCGGCGCAGCGGCCTATTAGATAGCTAGAGAGAGGATGCCGTAAGGCTGGTGTAACGGACATCAAACTTCATAAATCAATCAATCAATTAACCTATCTATAATCATATATGGTTCTATATACAGACCATCACAATATGTCACTTAGAAGCGGAAAAAGAAGGCGGCTCGATAGCGAGTTCGATAATTCACGTGGGCATAAATACAAGTACGAGCCTCTACCAACTACGAAGCATCTACGGTTTCTTACCCTCCATCCTGGCCGCTTCGGCGATAAGATTATTATCAGCTTAGACACTGCTGAGTTCAACCCGCAAGATCCTGCTGTATTTGAAGCCCTGTCCTATACCTGGGGTTCTGAAGCAGATCCCGAGGTGGTTCATGTTGTGGTGAGTTATCATTTTCAAAAGCATTTGTCCGCAAATGCATGAGAGACACATACTAACAATATCCAGTGTCCCAAGGATGGCCATCTTAGGAGTATCCGGGTGAGGAAAAACCTCGAAGTTGCACTTCGGCATTTGCGAAGAAGCGACAGACACCGTATTCTATGGATCGACGCCATCTGCATCAACCAAGAAGACAACGTCGAAAAAGGCCCCCAGGTCGCCATGATGGGCGATATATATCGGTCTGCTGACCGCGTCGTGGTATGGCTAGGCCCTGAGGCTGACGGAAGCAGTGCGGCGCTCGATGCGCTTGGGTTTCTTGGGTTTCTTGGGTCTCAGATTACTGTAGATTGGTCTACATATGAGGTCAAAGCCGCAGACGTAGCTGATAGTAAGAAGCCTGTGCCTTTGGTTGCCCGTGAGCTGACTGCTATTTACAATTTTGTGAGCCGACCTTGGTTCGAAAGGCTGTGGATTCGACAAGAGATCTTCTTAGCCAACGCGAAGGCTATTATCTGTGCCGGACATCATCAAGTGTCTTGGCGAAGTTTCCGCAGAGGGTTATTGTCTGTGGCGAATAAGTCGCATCGCCACTTCCCCGAACACGTTGGGCTTGAGAATCGCTTGGTGCATCTATACGATTTTATCCGGCAACCTCTAGGATTCAGCCTCAACGAGCTCCGAATGCATCTACAGAATGCCGCGTGTTTGGATCCCAGAGACCGCATATATGCCGCGCTGGCAATGCTAGACAGGACTGAAAAGGCACATCTTGATTCCCCCAATTACTCGATATCCCCGATGCAGCTTTACGAGAGCGCAGTGCGGGCCCACATGAAGGCGTACAGTGGCAAAGACGTTCTTAACATTTTGGGTGACTGTGACCTGCAAGTCCCTGTTGCAAGCCCGACCTGGGTTCCTAACTGGGCTGTTCCGTCCCATTCTGGGATCCGGCCTCACTGCACCTTTGCATCTTCAACGCTGGCCGCTTGGTACAAGCTCTTGTCCCCTGGACGACTACAAGTCGCCAGCGTTCGGGGCGGGGTTATCAGGACGAGCAGCGAGATTGGACGTTTCACTACTCACATAAGCGATCGCCATGTCGCGAAAGCGATTCGAGTTGCCGTTTTCCGATTACCAGATCTTGGTCCGCATCTTCACGACAATAAGATGATTGAATCTTTAGTTCGAACACTCGCCTGCGATTCGTTCTCAGATATAGCGGATCCACTAGACACAAGCTACCCCAGCATTTCGGACAGCACGGTGCGTATGGAGCAGATTCTATCTGATTCATATTCATGGGGACCTCATGGTTTTTGTGCCAGAGGAAGCGTAGGCCAGTTACTTTTCAAACATCTTCGGGATTTTTCTTCACAGAAACATATTTTCACAACAATGGATAGGAGAATCGGACTGGGGCCCAGCGGGATCCGGCCTGGTGATGAAATTCACACCATTCTAGGATGTGGATTCGTAATAATACTCCGACCGACTGAGGAAAGGGCATATCATGTAGTAGGACCAGGCTTTATGGTTGGGCTTAGCCAGGGAGAGAGTTTTCTCGGGCCTCTTCCTGAGATTGTCCATTTTGCTTCGATTTTCCGTGCAGAAACGAGCCGTTACTATAAATGTTTTGTGACCAAAGATTCTGGAGAGATCGGTTTTGAAGATCCCAGATTCGTATCATTAGGATTGGATTTGACTAATTACAGAGAAAAACTCGAAGATGATTTTAGGACTTGTTTGGAAATCAATCCAGAAGTTCTTCAAAAAAACAAAATTAATATAAATTATATAGAACTTATTTAGATGATATCTTATATCTTATTTTAATTTATTCTACCTCATCCGTTCTGTCTCATCCTATCCGATGCCCACTCACAGAATAAATCCATCCAACTCCAACACAAGTATCACTTTACTTCCCCCAGCAGCAAGAACTCAAAATTCAAACCTCTACACCCACCTACCTACTCTCGACTCCTCCGGTATATCTAATCCAAGCATCAAACCAGCTTGCCAGTGACCGATCAATTAACTTCTCTTAACATCAAACACAGAAGACCATCACCTCAAGCAATAAACCGCTCGCAGAACAAAACAGCATCAGAGACGAAGTCGCCAAATCTCTCCAGAAAACTTTTGTATTCTCTTTCTCTCTCTCTTTTGCCTGATCAATCTGTATATGACATAATCTGACCTGGCCTGATCATTCATAACACACATTTTCAAGCGCAGGAAAACAACTCGAATGCCTTAACTTTTCTTTTCCCCTCTATCTACGTACGTATGGCTAATTTTTCTCCCATCGATCGATCGACCAATACATCAAAGATACCATGCCATGATATCCATAACCCATCATATCAGATCATAGCATATAACAGCATGCAGTGTACCCCCCTCACTGATCCATCCCCGCCATCATTCTTCCTCCCCTCCCCCACCCCTCAACTTCCCCCTCTAAGACGTACTCGGATCCAACGTAACCCCCGCCTGAATCGTCGCCCAACCAATCAATCTCCAATGTTTCTCAATACGTCTACTCAGCGCGACCTTCTCCCCAATATTCGTACAAGCCGGGCTGGTCAGCACCAGTTTCGCCGCATCCTGCTTCACAGCCATGACCTTTGCGCCCGTAGCCGTAGACCCGATATTCACCATCAAGACTTCATTTTTCGTGAGTTTGGCAACCTTAGCCTGTTTACCATCCGCGGTCTTGACACCGAGCAGACGACGCAACAGGTAGTAGTTGACTTCGATCTCGATGTAGATATCTGGGAGACGGCCTTTGAGACCGAGCACGAAACCGACGAGACGATCGGCTCGGCAGAGGGTCGGGTCGATGCGGGTTCCGACTCCGATGAGACCGCCGGGTACGGCGTATTTGAGCTCGTTGTTTTCGGAGTTGAGGGTTACGATGCGGCTGAAGATGGGGGTGCATTTGATAGCTCCCTTTTCGTCACGGGTGACGATTCCAGGTCGGATTTCGATTTCGTCGCCGAGCTTGATTACACCGTGTAAGATACTTCCACCAGCGACACCACCCTTCAATTCCTCGATTTCAGCACCAGGCTTGTTGACGTCGAATGATCGAATGACGATCATTTGGGGGTCCTGGGTGAAGTCTCTTGGTGGAACTGGAATGGTGGATACGATAGCTTCGTTGATGGCATCGATGTTGAACTTAAGTTGTGCAGAGATGGGAATGATGGGTGCGCCACCAGCAACGGTTCCTCGAATGAACTTCAATATCGATTGGTAGTGTGTGTTTGCGCCTTCCTCCCTCATCAAATCGACCTTGTTTTGTAGGATGATGATCTTGTCGAGCTTCATAATCTCAATGGCTGCCAAATGCTCTGAAGTTTGAGGCTGAGGACAAGTTTCGTTTCCGGCAATAAGTAGCAGAGCGGCGTCCATGACTGCGGCGCCTGACAACATAGTACTCATCAGAATATCGTGACCAGGGCAATCAACGAAGCTTGAGCATGTTAGCTAATTCTGCGTGCTTAAAAATGGAAATCAATATAACATACGAAACGTGTCGAAGAAGGCGATAAGTGCCGCCACAGCCATCTCTCTCACACGGCGGATCAACCTCCTTCTCACTCTTGTAACTTCTAAAACATCCCGGTCTTGGACATTCCTGATTGTCACATTGGTAGATCTTCGCATTCGCATAACCCAGCTTAATGGTGATATTTCTCTCCAACTCGTTCTTGAAACGCACAGTCTGCACGCCTGAAATGGCCTTTACCACCGTCGACTTTCCGTGCGCCACATGTCCAATAGTACCGATATTGATTGTTGCTTGTCTGGCGATAATCTCCGGCGTCAGAGGAGTTAGGGACTTTACGTCCAAGTCCTTGGGTTCGGTTTGTGGTGGTAAAGTCGGCCTTACGACTGCTGGCGCGACTTCCTTGGGGGCAGGACGTTTTAAAGATGACCTGAGAGGCTTTTCCTCGATATCCTCAACATTGTCATCGACATCTTGTGGATCAAGGCCGGGAGATCCAGGGTTAGAGTCAGTCTCAGACTCCATGTCGTTTCCGAACTTGTCCCCGTTCGAAGCCATATTGGGTGGTTGTGATGTGATGTTACTCTCGTGGTGGGGGTGAGTTGTGTGCTTAAATCTTTGCGTGGCGGGGTAAAGTGGTAAGATATTCGAGAATCGAAATATCTTAGATGGTCGTAAAAGTCGTAGAGAGCTCGATTGAGTCTTCGATGACCTTTTCTGAAATTTCGATAAAAGTTCCAGAGGTCGTGTGGGAGTTGTTGTCGACTGCGCAATTTCAAGATTTCAATTCTAGATAATTATTCTTTGAAGTGGGTGACTCAACCGAGAATAGTGAAAATCTTGGCCACCGTATTCATGCGGCTATTGGTGGTTAGCGGAAGTATCCGCTGAGTGTGTGTTGAAGCCAGGGACGTTTGAAAGTTACTGTATGAAAATTGTTCGAACAGAACATTACATAACGTCAAATCTGCGAGGCCGAGCTCAAGCTTTCGGTGGGCAAACAATTCGCAATGACGAAAGTAACCATAAATTCGGCGCAAACTCTCCCTCGATTTCTCCTCCCCCGGTTGAGCTGGCAAACAAGATCCTCACTCCCCCCGCATACAATCCGAACATTGAGCACAATACCCAGCAGCAACTGGACCTCGCCCAGAGCGTCCGTTCCTCAAAATGCGAATAATCAGCGTCTACCAAAACCCAGCATATTACAAAACCCGTCCTGCAAGAGAGCATTCCATGCTACCCCTCGTCAATCCCGCGACCACCACTTCGATACTCTGAAGTTCGTGCAACGGTTAAGGGACGATGGATTCACAGAGGAGCAAGCGGTGGCTATGATGAAAGTTCTCAGCGATGTTATTGAAGAAAGGTATAGCATGCCCTCCTCTTCATTTCCCTACCCTTACACTTCTTCCCTTTTCGACCTCCTACTCTTCCCCCACTAACCCCTCCCTCCCCCCAGCATCCAAAACCTCACCCGCACCATGGTCCTCCGCGAAGACGCCGCCCGCGCCACCTACACGCAAAAAGTCGACTTCGCCGCCCTCCGCAGCGAGCTCCTCTCCGCCGACTCCACCGAAGCCTCTACAACCCGGGCCTCACACGAGCGCCTAACCAACGACCTCGCCAAACTCAACTCCCGACTCCGAGACGAAGTATCCCGAACCCAAGCCTCCGTGCGTCTCGATCTCAATCTCGAAAAAGGCCGCATCCGCGAAGAAGCCAATGTTCAAGATCTGAAGATCAAAGAAACAGAAACGAAGATCGAGCAGGAGGTCGCGGGCTTGCGGGAGAAGTTGGAGGGGGTCAAGTTTCAGACGTTGCAGTGGTTGATGGGGGTTTGTACGGGTACGGCGGCGTTGATTTTGGGTGCGTGGAGGTTGTTGATGTAGAGGGTGGTAGGAGGTGGAGCGGAGGTGGATGGGGAGAGGAAGGGAAGTAGTAAAGGGGGGATGAGACCGGAGAGAACTATGTAACAGTGACATTTTGATACCGGATTGTTATGAGCTTAGAGGTCATATTGTCTTGATATCTATCTGTGAATACCTATATGCGAGAATAAAATAGCATAGCATGCATAATGTAAGTATCTGCTCCGATAACTTAGCACAATCAGAAATTTGGCGCTTTTATTAGAAAATCCTCAGTAAGTCAAGCATATAGAGACAGAAAACAGGCACTGCACACGAAGCATTCAACGGGTTGATAATGGAGAAGCGAGACCGTCAATGCAATATCTGCATTTTTCTTGCATTCAGAATATGTCATCACCATCATTGATAGTATACCAAACTCCTTCATTTCCATATTTCCAACGAAGAAACCTTCATTACACTAAGAAATTGGTATCAAAATCCTCGCCTATACCAAGGCAGTGTCGATGTCATAACGACATTCCCATTTCGATCGTAGATGAATTGACTCCTTGACACCAAGATCATATACGTATATCCAAATTTCTCCACTGTACGTATAGTCCAATGAACCCAACACTCCAACTCCGCTCTCGTATGCTGATCAAATTTACACCAACTCCCCTTCCAAGGCATCATTATTCATAGCAAGAGCCATTACATATCCACACCCCTCCCACCAGCCTTCATAACCATAACACTTCCTCTCACATTACTGCTCAGTAATGCTTCGGCGACCACACCAACAGTCTTTCTCATTTCCTTGCCAGAATCTCCACTTGAACTCTCTTCGTGGGTCATTGCTCGCATCAAAGCGGATCTACCCCTGCCAACAACGATCAAATCACCTGCATTTCGAGGACTCTGTCCAATCTCCACTTTTGCGTGGTGTAAACAATCGGTCAATGGTGTTGTGGTTGTGACATCGACGAATACTACCCGGTTCGATAAAGACATTGGAAGGGAGTCCCGTAATGTATGAAGCAGTGCGGTGTCTTGAGCAGCAGCTGTGTAGAGATCCTCGGTGTCAACACGTTCTGTGATACGCAGAGCAGCTGAACCAGAGCTACCGCCGTGCTGTGATCCTTCCCCAGCACCAGTACCAGGTCGAGACACGTGAACTGCTGATGGCTCTGCAATTTTTGCGTTGTGAATAGGAGTAATGAAATGGATGATTGTGGCGGTGATATTGGTGTTTTGAGCCAGTTGAAGAACGAAACGAAGAGCGACTCGATCATCAACACCGCCGAAGAATGGGAAGTATACATGGTGACTGCGGTCTGCAATAGGTGGAGTGGGCTCAGAACGATGACTGCTGCGAAGACTGACACGGCTAACACTTGGTCCAAGAGATCGAGGCTCTCTAGTTATAGATCCACCGAAGCCGCGGTTAACAAAGATGGCAGTGTTGCAAGATGCTGTTTCGAGAGTCTTTTGAATGAATGCATCTTGAAGACCGCTAGAAACCGAATCGTGATGAGAATCAGCAACAGGTAAGCTGCCAGGTTCCGTCCATGGAATCAGAATTAAGTCAGAGAAGTGATCTGATGCTTGTGTGGTCAAAGCCTCCGCGTAATCACCCTCAGGGACAACTGAAATACCGCCGGACACAGCAACATTGTTCAGTTGAGCGAAAGTCCGGAAAGCGTTGACGACTGGATCGCGGTAGGTGTATTCGTCAACTTCAGCCATTACGGAAGAAGTACGTTCAGTAAGTTCCAGCATGCGAACACCATGAACCTCAAGAGGTCGTCTTCTGACTAGAGGGGTGGTGGAAGAATCGGTTCCATCGCCGTCTGTTTCGTTGACTGTTTCAAGCTCCGACTTTGATCGATGGACTTTGGTAACAGTGGCCGTGTTTCCTCCACCTAACAAGGCGATGAATGTGAATAAGCTAGGAAGACTATCGAGTCTGAGGTGGACCAGAAGTCTCCGAACCTGTGTACTTTCAACCTTCTCGATGGAACGATCTGGTGTAAAGTCATCGTTATCGCCCTCAGGGTGAAGTGGATTGCCGTCCCAATCGATTTCTCCTCTCTTCCAGGCATCAAGTTTCTTCTGGTACCAAGGAGGGTACAGCGCGGTTGTCAACGGTGTTGTAGCAACCGTGGTAACAAGGGCCATGACGACGAAAATTGTGAAAGTCCTCGTAGACAAAATCTTGGCTTGTAGACCGATGTTCTACCTCGAGTTAGTGGCCCAGTCCAATCACTCTATATCGGATGTGCTTACCAAGACAATGAGTTCGACGAGACCTTTACAACTCATCAAAACTCCAATAGTTAAACTCTCCCGCCAGACAAGCTTGCAAGCTCTCGCCGCCAATGTACCTCCAATGATCTTTCCTGCAAATGCGACGGCGATAACACCAATAACATACGCCCAGGTAAGTCCATCGTTAAGGAGACCTAAATTGGTACTCAATCCGGACAGAGCAAAGTAAAGCGGAAGGAAGAACACCGCCACTAGATCTTCGATTTTCTCGGTGATTTTGATAGCAAATCCCCCTTCGTGAGGGCAAATAAGACCAACAAGGAAAGCTAAAATCATAAATTAGTCAAGGACACAGTCACAACACAGTTGGAACATACCTCCAAAAATAGGATGTACACCAATTACACCCGTAAACCATGAGGATGTCAACACGATGAGGATAGTCAATCCAACCATGCTTTGTGATGGTCCATTCTCGAGGCTGCCGTTGCGGCGAAGAATCCACAAAAAGGCAGGTCTGACGGCGTAGATCAAAAAGAGTGTCCAGGCCACACAGACAAGCAACACATATAGTGCTGCAAGCCCTGAGCCATTGTTCACTAGGGCAACGCAAAGAGCTAGAAGAATCCAGCCTACCACGTCGTTTCCTACACCGGCAGCAAGGACAGTGACTCCGACAGGTGTAGATAGGAGCTTGAGCTCTGTAAGTATACGGCAGAGAACAGGAAAAGCTGTAATCTAGGACACGAGGTTAGCAAGAATGTAGTTTCAAGGGCGCTTTTGGGGGCCATACTGCAAGTGCTGTTCCTACGAACAACATATAAACTCCAAAAGAGATAGGCACCAATCCCGGGTCAGTGTGGAAGTGGTGAAATAAACCCCAGGCAATCGCACAACCCAATCCAAATGGCAACCCCATTCCCGCTAAACCAACCGCCAGTGCTACGCGCCAATTGGAAAGGAAGAGTCGCATGTTAACTTCCAGTCCCACCAAAAACAGAAAAAGGATCAAGCCTATATTGGCAACATTGCTCAATACTGGCATTGAAGCCGTCGGGAAGATAGTCTCTTGGAACCCAGGTATGCGCATCATTACTGAGGGGCCTAGAATAATTCCACCGATGACTTCTGCAATAACTCGAGGTTGTCGTACCATTGAGAGCGGGTAGTGGAGGAGTCGGCAAAAGATGATAATAATGCCTGCCTATAATTGAAGACATGTTAGCCATATGAAGCGGATTTCAGCATTTGGCCTTCAAGGCAGTGAAGGAGAACATTTTGAATATTTGCTGGTGAGAGACATCTAGATTTCGTGATGGCGTTCGAGATCGGCGTTCTGCAAGCACGCCTCTAAACGGAGATCATGCAGGGTCCCCACCTGGCCGGCACGATGTTCCATAGGCTTAAAAACAATCTACGTACCTGAATAATAAAGAGAATAATAGGATTGGATGCACTGTAGACCGTGGGATTACCTCCTTCCAGAATTCCGCCTTGAGGAGCTGCGCGATCCGCAGCCGATGCTGTCGCAATCAAGGTAGCCAACGCCAGCGAGAGCGCCGCCATGGTTGATGTAGGTCGGTCGTATTCGGCGTTTCTCTATCAACGAATAGATACTTTTAAGTACCAAAATCGATGTAGCTCCAGGAAGAATGATATAAAAGAAGGGGAGGAGAAGATGGAGGACGGAGGAAGAGGAGGCGGGGAATAGTATGGTGTGATTATTTAAGTGGTGATTATCGGGGATGGATCCCTCAAAGATTCACACTGCTGACAGTGAATAAATGGGCGCTCATCAGGGACGAGTATCAAAAAGATACAAAGTACGTGAACAAACAAAGAGAAAGAATGGGCGGTCGAACCTTTTTACATTTGCGAGATCCTTCGCAACGGCACCTGGACAAATTTCCAAGAGATATCTCTACGATTCAAGGATCCCAAGATTGACGATATCCAAACTAGATTGCTTGGCCGCATCGCCGTATCGGAGGAAGACGCGATTGGAGGTGGAGGGTCGAGTCAAGGGTCGAGATTGAGGGCAACAGAGGGCATTTTTTGATGTGGGTGGTTCTTAATGTCTTTCGGTGTTGGCGCTAAATTACTTTAGTAAAGCGAGATTTTCGTACAAATGGCGGGGGAAAGTGGAATTTGGGGACTCTTTCGACTGGGATAGCTCGGTTATAGCAGGCAATATTCCTTTGTCAGCCAGGATCTTACTGACTCTAGATTTCCCTTCCTTCATCCACCTTGCAAAAAGCAACAAAAGAGACAACACCAGCAAAAGAATAACGCAAAATGATCCAGCGCACTGGGCGGTGTGGATTCCTACTGACGCTGACACCACCTCCCATCTCCCATCTACGAAATGGAACCAAGTACCTACCTTCAGCTACCTTGCTCCGACGACCTCAAGCTCGACTCCACCCCACCCAGTTGGCTGCGCCTCTCCGTCCACTCGGAATCGCCTGCTCGTGCCAATGCTGCCAGAGACACATAGCTTCACAAGAAACCCAACCACATGTCACATAATCTTCACACCCATCAAGGCGCTTTATGTGTCACTCCAGAGGCCATGTGCTTTCATCTTTATTCTTGGCCATTGCTTGTCTTGTCCTCATGATCAACAGTCTTACCATCAACCATGGCCAAGCAACGCCGTCCCAAGGGTATGGTAAGGATGTAAGAATTCTCCGTATTCTTTGCGGCTGACAAACTAGAAACAATCCCTAGCCGAACGCTGGATGTCCTCACAAAAAAGAATGGCGATGGCGACCGAAGCGCAACTTCAATTGTTCGCTTTCCACTGCAGATAGATCCACTCGGCCTTCTCGATGGCTTTCGACAACGTGCCCACTCCTCGTAGCTCTAGAGGTTACTCTCTTATCGAACCGATGTAGTACAATGCTACAAAGAAGCTCGCGAATATTCGCCGCCAAGAGCTCATATCCTGCGAACTCCTCTTGCTTCTAAGGATTTGTTCGAGAGCCCAGCTATCTTGTCGTTACCGCATGACAAATTCTAGCCTCTCATCTTTTCAATCATGCTGTGCTTCATGAGTAGCTCGACTTCGCACTCGCCGAAACGCCCTCCCTTCACGTCAACTTGCCGCAGATCAAGAACAAATTACCATCGCGGCAGCATAACGCCTTCTTCGATCGGCAATTCTATGCTGTCAATCAGATATGCTACCGCGTATCGTCGGGTTTCCAGCCGTCTCTACTGATAAGCTCATCCATCTGACTCTTCTGTGCGACTTCTAGAATTTCAGGCTTGAGGAAAGAAGGTACATGGCTTGTGGGGGTGGCATGAAAATTGATGAAGATACATCAAAGTCAACCATGCAATGCATGCGAGAGAAGTCCTCAACGACAATTTAAATACATCGAGGTCGGGTACCAATACCACCATTGAAGCGGGGTAATCTATCTGATACAGCTGTCCATGTTGGACAGAAAGTTCTTGTGAAACATGGGGTCCCTCATTTGCGGAGAAGTCTCCAGCTCTCGTGGTCTATCTTTGGTGCGTTGTCCTAGTGAGGACCAGTGTCCTGAAATTGCATCATTTTTGAGATGCAGATCAAGCTGATAAATGCATTTGTAACATGAGGGGTTTTTTGACCGTGGCGTTAAAGAGGAAAGTAGGCAACGACCTTCAAGGCCTGAAGATTGTTTTTGCTTCTGCATCCGACCCTTGCTATCTGGAAAGCGCACTGCCTAGCGCGTTCGGATGGATATTGACTGCATTGTAAATTCTGGAAACACCAGGGGGGTTCATGATCAGTCAAATGATAGAAGCCTGGTAAACATTTTCCTAGCCGGATTAAAGGATGAATACTTCCTACGGCTCATCAGTAACACGAAGCGATTTTAGCAACAGAGCGTCTCCCCAAATCATCTTTCAATTGGGGTTATCACCTCTCACGCATTCATCAAAACCAAAAGCTTGGAGTTGAAAGTTTTACCAATCAAACTCAGAGATGATTTATCCAAAGACTACACGCTGCGCGGACGGTTTATTTGTGTTCCCGATCTCGAGATCAGTTCCTGTCATATGGATATTACCTGATGCAACACAGATCTTCATTGTGAGTCACTCTACAGAACTGAAATTCTGCAAATCGGGCCAAGCAGGAATACAACCATCATCTATCTCTACTCCCAACTTCATGGGAATCCTGCTTTTGTTCATGCCTACTGCTCTGCTGCTCCTCTTTCTGCTTCCAAATCTGTTCTCTCGGACGCCGATCTTGATGGTCGAGGTGGGGATCGCTTTGACGTGGTTTGGTTTCAGTTTTCTTCTGAACTGGGTCTGTATTCCTACGTAAGTAGATATGAGTTATGATGGGCGATTATGTAGGGTTTTGTTATGCGGTGTGGATAGTGATTGATAGATAGATGGAGTATATTTTTGGTGTTCAATAACTTACAACTAGCTTTCGAATTTATCATCCGTAAAGATAGAGTGACTTGAGGATACATGGTCGTTAGATTAATGTTCTACTGATAGGGGAAAGAATGTACAGTATCATTATATCTGCTAGACCACACTGATGGTGAACGTGAATATATTAGTACCGAGTATGGATCACACAGATACAATCCCATACAAGGAACTACCGGGAATGTACAGATTCCTAGGCGATATGACGAGGAAATAAGTTTCGTCATACTAGGTTGCTTTTCACCCGAACTGTACCCCCTTCCTTATACAGTACACGACATACTTTGGATTCGGTAACAATCAAGTTTGCTAAAATCTTGAGACAGTTCTGTCCTAGCCGGGAGCGGGGACTACTTGATCTGATTCGGAGGGTGCTGAAATGGGGTTTTCGGGGCTGGGGTGGTTGTTTGTTTTGGGAAGGGGATTTGCGTTTTGGGACTTGAGTTCGGGGATTTGGGGGGTAGATTAGGGGGCGGGAAGCGGGGATGGAAGGGAGGGATAGGGGGTAGGGGTAGGGGTTTGGATTGGGATATGTTTTGCTGGGAGGCGGGGAGGGGATGAGGATGGGCTGGATAGGAAGGTGCATGTTGCATGTGAAAGGGGTGCGGTGGCGAGTTTGGTCGAGTGACTATCTGTAACGTGACGAGAGGAAATTTTGGTTTGTAAGATCATCACAGGGAGAGCATCCTTGAATCTCGAAGCACCTGCTGCGGTGACTCGTTGAACTTCCAGTCCCTTCTCTTAGGAATGCTGACTTCAGGTAGGGAGGGAGGGAGTAATGTTTCTTGTTGTGAGTCCGTGAGTTGTTATGTAGTAGTTGGAATTGAAATGGTATCTATCTATGGTATCTATCTATGGTATCGTCGCTTCTTTGGGAAGAATATGCATACGTACAAATAACGCCGGGTTTCTATCTCTCCTTGATAATCCGATACGTAAAATCCACATCTTTCTGTAGTTCATGCCCTCGGAAGCTGTCTCTCTGTCTCCCGGTCTTCCATCGATCTGTTGTGTTTATACAACCGCGAATCCCGTCGCGCCTTTAGTTAAATATCCGCTCAATAACACCTGGAATAAAATCATCACATATGCGTCTGCTCATGCTCATACTCAAACCATATCCTCCGTCCTCCTCTCCACCCCCCCTCCCCCATCCACCCTATAACTCTGCGTAACCCTAATCCCCGCATCCTTACTCTCTCTCCCCCCTTCTCTCTCCTCCGCCACCGCACCCAATATCCCCCTCTGACTCGCCTTATCCAAACTCTCCTTACTCTCGTTCCCCGCGCCCGTGACCATGGTCGTCGCGAGACCATCTTTGATATCTCGCAGCTTTATGGCGCGAGCACGTAAATAACCTTTTCCGCGCGAGGTCTGTGGGTCCGGGGGGGAGACTCCCTCAGAGGGACCGGATAATGCGTTCGAGGAGCCGAAGACGAAGCGGAGGAGGGGGCGCAAAGCGCTGAGCGAGGCGGCGGTTATGCCGAGGCCGATCTCGATGGTGGACCACCAGACTATGGGGGAGACGAGGTCTAGGGGGAGGGGGGTTAGTGTGGGTGTTGGGTAGTGGGGGAGGAGAGGGACTTACAGAGATAGTCTGCTGTGGCTTTATAATAGGGAAAGTATTTCATGCGGACGATTGTTGCTACACTTGCACTATTTGCATTTCCACATTAGTTTCCAGCCTTCGGTCTTGATACAAATGTACTTACAGAATACCCATTCCTAGCAAAAACGTAATAGCGATCTTGATTCTTGGGGAAAGTTTCAAATCCCACACGATAAACGCAGGTAAGATTGCAGTCGACCAATCAGTGATGATATTCATAGCCGAGAATACATAACTGAGCACTAGGATGGCTTGCACGGTGCTACACTTTCCTCCTTCGATCGTCTTGTCCCATGTATACGCCATGGGACGACATGTAGCAAAGACAGAGATATCTGAGGTCAGGATGGTGGCAATGGAGCCGGCGATGATGGCGTAGAGAATCTTTTTGTAGAATGGGTTGGGGGTGATTCTTAAGAGGGAGACGCACACGCTGGCTTTGACGGGGAGGGTGCCTGTGAGGGTGAATATTTGGAAGAGAGTGAAGTACTACAGGTGTGTTAGTCACTATTCGTCGGTTTTGTAGATTTGGAACGCTGACCTTGACTGCAGGACCCATTTCCGCTACAGTGATGGTTAGGTTATGAACACCCAGACCATGAGTGGCAGACACCGTTGAGAATGCAACGTTGATCACGAACATGACCCATCCCAGCGCCAGCAACCAGTCGTCCAACCCGAAGGCATTCCGCGAAACTCGAACCCAACAGCGCAGTGCGAAGAAAATGGTAGAGATGCCTAGAAAGATAAAATTGACGATGACAATCGTCAGGGCCCTCTCTACAAGTGCCATTGCTGCACGATGCCGTGTCGTGTATCCGTGCTAGCAAGATGTCTGAAAGTGGACTTGGTTGATAGTATGGTAGTAAGCAAATAGTGACTAAAACAAAAAGATTATGCCATCAAGTCGTCGCGATGCGTTTTGGCGGGTATAATTTTCGTTGCGAATCTCCGAACTTTCGAATTTAGATAGATAGACTTGGAAATGGCACTTACTTATTCTACTCGTATGGAGCAGAACCATGACCCCAAGGAGCAAGAGGGGGAAATTTCGCAAAGCACGAAATGTCGAGCATAGACCTCCTAAGTTCAGGACTTGGAGAGAACGAGGTATCTCGAAGGCTTCCTTCTCCACATACGAATTCCTGGACACTGGACAGTACCCAACGCTTGAAGTCATACGATTCAATCGATTCGAGCATCGACGCAACCCAGGTGATAGCCTACCTATAAGGAAGAGATCATCATCTTATGACAATCTTTCTCTTGCTTGGGAGGGAGTTAAATTTTGAGGTTTCGAGTGGGGGTTTCAACGGCTGCTTGGGGGGTCATGCTTTATGGAAATAGCTGAGATAGACCACTGTGCGCCCCTGGGTCGTCTGAATGACGGACATGGGTTGTCGGACTGTCGGGACCGGGTTGAGCTTCCTTCTTCAACTGCCAGACGAGGTACGAAAGTAGTTACTCCTTTCTCGGGTCGGCTTTCCCTGCGATGATGTTCACGAGAAGCCTTTGATCTTCAACGTAGATGATTCTTGGCATAGACCCGAATGTCTTCTTTGTCGTGGAGGTAGCCATTCCATCGGGTATGCCAGCGCTGGATGGCCCAATTTCATAAACTGGCCGCCGAATTCCAAAAACACTGGTTCGAGTGAAAGGTCTACCGAAGAATAACCCAAAGCAAACAATAAGGTTACGAACATCACCCTTCGCGGCATTGTGCAATTTGTCTGATCACAGAAGAGAGTTTTCCATGCTCCCGCAACTTCCCAAGAACATTACCAGGTCCAAAACGCCACACCCGTCACCTTGTTTCCGAGCGGTAAAAGCTTCCCATAGCTAACATTCTCACGTCAAGCTCTGGGTCAGACCTGGCTCCGACGAACATCCTCAACGGGATTTAGGCTTCTTTGAGCCATCGCTTGCCTCGGAAGTTGTAAACTGGGCCCCAGACTGTGGAGTAGGAGGTTTTATTTTCTGGGAATAACAAGCTGCTTACCGTAACTTCCCACAGTAATTTCATGCTCCACTTTCGTCTTGTCTCCGCCTGAACTTCTTCGACGTCGTTTATTTTGAAGCGGAGTTAGAGTTTGATGGAAGGGCTTGTCATTGGCTTCCGGCAGGTGGGAACAAAGAGCCGAATGGTGTCTCGGCAATCCTTCTCCACTATGCTGAGACCGGCTAGCGCGCTATCGATAATTACCAGTAACATCAGGCCATTCGTGATAACGAACAGCCAGGGGACGAACTTCATGCAGGTGCAAGAAGAACGTTTGGTTCGATGCGCCGTGCTGCTAGGAGCGCAAATCTTTGACGTGAGAGAGCCTGTGTGGCACGTACTTCGTACTCTCTAAATTGTCTCCAAGAGTGGAGGATCGTTGATGCCTTGCTTCGTGCGGATATGTGGACGCGTACGAGCAAGAACTGCCAGTGCAGAAATTGCAAGTGGAGGGGACAGAATGTCGGGACATGGAGCAGCTGTCAAATCAGCAAATTTCTCCGGGGCTCAGGGTACATTCATGATGCTATTCCCAAACTGAAAAATCCCCGAAATTCGGGAGCCAAATGCTTCCTGTTGACAACTATTCTAGCGTGGCTATCTAGGTTTACTGCAGAATGTAGGTATGTCTAGCTACCGCTCTCAGTAAGTTTACGAGATGATCGTTCGGATTCGTTCCCTTTTCGGATATTTATCGAAGCCCCCGTTTCTCACGTTATGCTAGGGTCGTTCTCATCAGCCTGCCAATAGTGATGTGATAAGCACTGAATCGGAATTATTTTATGACTCTTATCATTCTCTTCATTCTCTTCGACTTAAAAGATTAATATTGTCTCCTCCATTTTGAACCAGAGTTTATCGACAGCGGAAGAGCTCAACATCAAAATGGCGGAGAAGAAACAATTCAAGGTACTTATTATAGGTGGCAGTGTTGCCGGCCTAAGTCTGGCGAATATGCTGCAGCTGAATGGCATCGATTTCGTGGTTCTCGAAGGATACCCCAAGATTGCCCCGCAAGTTGGAGCCTCCATTGGACTTCTTCCAAATGGAAATCGTATTCTTGATCAGCTCGGCTTATTCGACACGATCTTAGAGTTGGCGCCGCCTGTGGAAAAGTTCAACTTCCGAAACAGCAAGGGAGAAAGAATCGCAGGACATTCGGGCATGCGACATTCCTTTGTCCAAAGGTCAGCATATCCCATTGACTAGCAGCAGGACGAAATCTTACATTCAGACAGGCATGGATATCCGATTCTGTTCCTCGATCGTCAGATGGTTCTGCAGGTCCTCTACAACAACATTAAGGACAAATCAAAGGTCCTGACCGAGAAAAGACTGGAAAAAATCGATCTGGATGAGAATGGTGTGACGGCCACAATGGCAGATGGATCCAAATTTTCTGGAGATTTCCTTGCTGGATGTGATGGCATTCATAGCACAACAAGATCGGAGATGTGGAGACTGGCTGAGTCGAAGGTTCCTGGCTATTTCCCACCAGGAGAACAGAATAGTGAGTAGCTTACTTATTTCCCCGCGTTCGCATACCTGTCTTGGCTTGCCAATCTGGCGATCCTCGATTGCCCCATTCTCATAATCGCCCTCCGACGTATTGCCGCCATCGTAGTGCGAGATTCGGGAGATCTTCATGATTGCTAACTTGTCTCAGATGTCCGATGCGATTACAGTTGTATTTTCGGGATCTCCAATCCCATAGAGGGACTCGAGCCTGGCAACCTACATTCCGTTTTCCGTGAAAAGACATCTTATCTGATCAACGGTGGTCCCAAGGGTCGCGTATATTGGTTCTTTTTCTTCAAACACCCGCAAACACTACATGGCTCGGATATTCCTCGTTATACCAAAGAAGAAGAAGCGAAAATGTTCGAGGACCACAAGAGTGACCCGATTACTCCAGAAATCACATTTGGCGATCTTCTGAAAAAGAGGATTACTTCAACTCTGACGGCATTGCCAGAATACGTGTACAAGAAATGGAGTTATGATAGAATTATTACACTTGGAGATTCCGCACATAAGGTAGTGCACACCGAATTACGCTGCCGATTTCTATGGCTAACCTTACATATCTAGGTTCATCCGATTGGAGGCCACGGTGGTAATGTGGCAATTGAGGGTGCTGCAGCACTGACTAATGCACTGGTTAAAGCATTGGAGAAATCACCTAATTCACTGACTACTCAACAACTAACCACTATATTCGAAAGCGTGCAAAAGCTTCGGGAAGATCGAGCTCAGCTTCTATTGGATGCATCTCACGAACAGCAACGTACGGAAGCTATGGTCGACGGGCTCCATAAGTTTGTCGCTCTCACCATACTTCCCATGACCGACACCGAAGATGTCATGTTCAACTTTTCAGGCAATCTGCCGGCCGCAGAAAAGCTAGACATGGTTGATCTTCCACCTCGTGCCAAATTGATCCCGTACAAGGATGAACTCGCCACCGCGCCTTCATCTAGAGGCATATATGGCTATCTACAAATTTTATTTTATCTGGCATGCGCTGCCGCTGGCTACTATGGAATGTGGATTCGACCCATGAAATATGGCTTGTCAGACGCAATCGACGTTGTTATGGACAGTGGTGTCTTTCCATACGACAGTAACGCTCCTTTGAAACAAAAGTTCACTGGGATTGGTCCTCTAGACTCCTTACTGAGTGTATTGTCTGCTGTATTCACACCAGGCTTCGCTGCCTACGACAAGCAATTCGGTACATTGGCATTATATTTCCTTGGTATGATTATTCAGCCTCTGTCTATTTGGCTCATTGAAGCTTGCCGGAAGAGAAACGACATGAATCTACTTGCCCTGTAAGATATTTCTTTACTTCCTTTTACTAGTGTGAATCATTTTAACAGAAACTGACCCGAAACCCAGTCCTACGATCTGGTTAACTCTTTGCCAATTACTCGGCGCGGGTGTCGTTATGCCATTCTATTATGTCGCCTACACACTATTCTCAAATGTCGAATCATACTGGTGGCCATTATCACGATTAGTACCGGCTCACTACGTCCGAGTTCTTCTCCCCGCCATATTGATCGGCTACGTTATCCCCACCATTTTGGCATTCATGCCCTGGAAAGACTCGACCACAGTGCAAAACTTCGGGGCCCTCTGGCAATTCTCGCCTATGTTTGCATCCTTACTCACATTCCTCTTCTCCATTATCCACAAGCGAGTAAGCCCGCCAAAAGACTCCATGACCCCGTTCGCCGCGGAACAACCAAAAGACCTGCCATATCTCAAGAGCATCTATCTTTTCGCATTCTTATCTGGAGTTGCCCTTCACTTCTCAGTCATGTCCAACATACTCTTCTCTGGTAACCCAGAGTTGACGCTCCGTTCGGTGTTCCTGTTCTCGGAATCGGAAAGTCTTGGAGACGGTCTACGTAATCAGTTCGCGGCAGACTTCTGGGCACTGAATATCGCTACTTATGGATGGTGTGTCAATGCTGTTTGGGACATTAAGCGTGTGGGGCGAACCACAGTTGACGTGGGTAAAGCTGCGATTGTCCTGCTTCTGGCCAACGTCATGGTTGGTCCTGGTGCTGCCTTGGTGGGATGTTGGTACTGGAGGGAGATGGCTATGGCTCGAACTAGTGTTCCCAAGAATTAATTGGTGTTAGAGAACAAGCTTGACGGTTGTAGTGAATATTCAGTGGATTGGGTGTATTAGATGTGTAAAGCTTCATTGTTATTAGACAATAGAATCTGGCTAAACTACATGTTACTTCTCCATCTCATTTCCTGAACAACCGTTTGATCCATGCTACTCGTTCTCCCAAACCCTAAATAGTTACCATTGCCATTTGCCGTCACCAAGAATTCTGCCTACCTTGGCCGCGGCCGAAAAAGCTGGAATTTTCATCCGGCCGGATACCTTGACCTCGGAGTCACCTAGAATTGAAACAGCCGAGCGCTTATATAGGCACTCAAAAGTTAACAACGGATCTAGACCTGCCAATAGACCGTTTTGATTTCCTATTCTCGGTTTGATCTGGTCGCCCCCACCCGAGCTGTTGTTACTATCAACTCTAGCCTCTACAACACCTTGGCATCATCAGTTTACGGGAGTTCTTAGAAGCAATTTCGGGAAGTACCACATCTTCCCTCTCCCTGGTTCATTTCTTACCATAACAACTCAAGCAGAGAAGAGCTTGAGATCTGCAGCAACTAGCGTTGTGTCGAATAGCCGTGTACATCGCAGCAAGCGACGGCTATGATCTATGGCTATCATAGACTTATCTTTTCTTCTCCCTTCGTCTTCTTTCGCGATACTGTGTTAACACTGTCTCTATGAAACTCATGAATCCTTCAATCAGACTAAGATTTTACTTTGTTGGACTATGGAGTGCAAAACAGTGGACTCTCCTTCTCAAACCTCGTCTAGATCTTCACCCAAAACGCAGATCATGGCCGAAGGCCTCCCAGCGGCCGTTATACTCTTTTGTATACACACAACGATCAAAAGAAGTGGAGAGAGAGAAAATCCGAATTTTCGGTTCATTAATTAGATGTCTGCGGGCTAAGAGGGGTATATAAGTGATAGGACCCCCTGCTTACAATACAACATTTCATACACACGCTCTCGAACAATTCAAATATCGAAACATTGAAAAAACTTCTCATCCACAACAGATAATCACACACCACAACACTCATCATGCCCATCACCGGAGGATCACAAAAGAAAGTCAAGGCGACTTCAATTTCAAAGAAGACACAAAAACCCAACCCGCCACAAAGATCCAACACAGCAGACTCCTCCACCAGCACCAAACCACTTACGAAACGTCTAACAACCCCATTTAAACTCTCCCGATCCTCAACCGCGAACAACTCAACTACTTCATTATCCTCAAGTTCACCAGACATTAAAAATATGTCAACGGAGCAACTAAGAGAATTAGATGCACGCAGAGCAGAAGCAGATAGGAATGATCCCCTCAAGTATAATCAGGATACTGGGATGCGCCATCTTAATCATGATGCGGCGATTGCTTATAAATATAAGGGGAAGGCAAAGGAGATGTGGGGGCTTTAGGTGTCTAGTTTTTGAGATTGCTGGAGGAGAGGGATATGGTTGTGGGGTGTTTAGTTTTCGACTAGCTTGGTTGAACTGCCAGTGGAGATCTGTAGAGCTTTGTCAGGACTCGGGAATAAGCAAAATGAAAGGGTCTAGATGGTTGCAGCTGGATTAGGCTAAAATAGATAGTTGAAATAGATGTCATATCATATCCTGCTCTGCGACTGGGTCATTTTGCGTAGAAGTGTGTCTTGCCTTACACTTTCTCCCATGACTGCTCTCTCATACTCACCGAGATCACTTTTAGAAAGCATTTTCAGCAAACTCTGATGGTATATCGTTGAGACTCGTGGAAGTACGGGAAATGAGGCCCAACGACCTCCAGAATTTTTCTTCCCCATCAATATATGTATGAAAAGTTAAGAAGGTGGGGGGCGGGGGGGCAGCGAAACAAGGACCATTCCCTCGGTAATGCTCAGTACCTGGGATATATCTAACCGGAATCAAATGCTCATATGGGAGGTCTATCGAAGACTTTTCGAGGACTTTTGACAGCCGAAGTTGGAATTAAAAGGAAAGAGTTGACAGCTGATAGCTGGTGAAAAAGTCGAAATACCGTGTATGGTCGACTTCGAAGAAGGCACATCGAGTTGCACCTGAAATGCCTTAACAATCAAATATGTCTTCATTCCTTCTAGTCCCTATCCCGTGATTGTTTGGTTTCATTCCGTCTTCTCCCCTCATCGTCTCGCTCTTATCTTTCCTCTTAATACGGTATCTTTCGGGTGGCCCCTATTTCGGTCAATACTGTCTGGGCCGGCCGTGCCAATATTTCGCTATTTCGGCCACGTTGGCGCCCCTAGGCCTCGAAATAGACGTATCCCAAATCAAGAATACCACTGTTTCTTTCTTGATGTAGAGTTACACTGGATATTTAAGACCGTTCCCGTATGTAATGGTTGAACAAAAACCAAACAACCACCGTCGTCCACTGGCATTAATAAACTGAACAAAAAGTAAACAACAACCATCGTTCATTATTTAAATCGAACAAACACCCACCTACTAACAGCCACCCAAGAATCACCCCTCAACCCCTAAATCACCCCTCAACCCCTAAATCACTCCCCAACACCACAAAAATGTCCTCATCCAGATCCACCCCCAAAGACAAAGGCAAAGCCAAAGCTCCCATCGTCTACAAAACCAACAACTCCCTCGGACTAATCCACGTCGATCAAGAACCCGCCGCCATCCGCCCCATGATGCAGCACTACAAAGAGAAATGGCGCGACCTCAACGAGACGAAAAGGGGCCTCGTAAAAAAAAGAGGAAACATTGATCGCAACAGGGGCAAGAAAACAACAGCTCAGTTGGACAAAGAGAAAAAGGATGTGGACAAGGAGATCGCGGATGTGGAGGAGAAGATCAAGGCTGTTAATGAGAATGCTGAGAAGTTGAAGAAGGAGCATAATGAGCAGCACGCGCAGATCGATGCGGATAAGAGAGCGAGGAGGTAGTTGCGTATAACTTATGCTATCTTTGTACACTGTGATCGATCAGTTATGATCTCTTCGGTTGTATGCAGACACTTGCCGATACTCATGTGCTCATAAACTTCTCTCTGCTCTTCTCCTCGAAACACGGATATTTCCTAAGCACAATTCGCCTGATTTTCCCCGATTTTAATACAATCTATACCCGATTTACAATTCACCTCATTTCCCTTAGTTTAAATATAACCTGAAGTGCACTCGCTACCCCCTTGACCACGCATCTTACCTGATTCTCACCCTATCCCATCCACGATTTGCGACTTCACCTCGCTGCTCATGCTCATTTCGAAATCTAGATGTGAAACAGATCGCGGCAATATTGTAGATGTTGTGAATACGCCACAATTTCGGAAACTCGAGGTACATGTAGCCATTTATTCCATATTATATCTGAAACCGATGTCGTCCTGTAACCGCGAAGAATTAGGCATGAACGGCTGGCAGCCGAATGTTTCTATGTAGAAAATAGCCACGAGTGACGAGGATAGGCGAGGTTATCAAATGGGTAAACATGTGAGGAAGGGAAAGGGGTGAAGTGGAAATAGACATAGATATTGAATCTTAGAGACAAGCAAATCTATCTACCGCAAATAATGACGCTGAAACTAATTCGAGCACTCTAAACTGCACCATACCATCCCATCTACTCACCCTCCAACAACTTAACAACCTTCCCCCAAACCGTCTTCACACTCTCATTCCTCTCCGCGCTCAATGCCTCTCCCAACACCCCCCTCACCCACTCCACAAGCTCCTTTCTCCCATCCCCCGCCACCCCAAAAACACCCCCCCTCAACGCCTCCACAATTTCCCTCGCCGCCTCACCCCTCTTGATCCTCAAACCCTCACTCCCTGCCCCGCTTTCGATCTCCAGTACCTCAACAAACCCCCTACAAACCGAATAACTATTCCCCTTCTGCTCATGCTTCCCTTTCCTCAACCCCTCAAACAGAATCTTAACCCGTTCATACAAAGCCGCCCTCGTCGCAACCGACGCATTAGCCGACTTCAGAACCGGCTGTACGGTCTTCAACAATTTCGGGAGATGTGTCAATGGAGACGGATCCAGGATCTTGATATTAATCGCACGGAAAAGCGCAGTGATGCCTGCGGTAATAGTCGCAGCTTCATCCGACTTTTCGCCTGCCGAGTCTTTCTTAGAATCGGTCGACGTCTCCATTTTATCTTCGCTGGTTATATCTTCCAGGAAGGGAACGATGATGGAGTAGACCTCGTCCCACATGTCGAGATCGGTGCGGGCTTCGGCGTATTCGCCGAGGGAGGTAAAGGCAAAGGGGCGGTAGGCATCGTTGTTGCGTTTTGCTTCGCGGATGGCAATTTTCTTTGTTTGGGCTGCGATGGTGGAGTCGGCTTTCCATAGTGATGATCCGGTATTGATGAATTTGTTGAAGGCTTGCAGTACCTTTTCTTTTCCAATGAATGTTTTGAGTGCCAGGGCTTTCTCGAGTGCAGGCCAGATGAGAGTCGCTGTTGGGGCATCCATCTCGGTGGATGTGGTAGACGTGACGGACATTACAACATCAGCAATGGTTAAGGCGGCGCTATGTTTGATGGTCCATTTTGGTGAGTCGATGAACTGAAGCACAAGACCGTTGATTTCTCGCGCGTAGAGAAGAACAGCTCGTGAGCCACCAACATTTTCATCCCAGGTCTTGCCGAATTGCTTCTTGGTATCATCATCAAGATCGTGTTTAGCGAAGAATACAAATGGAAGGAAATCGGAGCTCATTGAGTTGAAGCGATCTGTAGCAAATTTTGAGATTGCGTAAATTATATCAGATGATACCTGGCGACGGTTTTCGTCTTCGGCGTTGAAGTAAAGCTCCTTCGAGTATGTAAGAAGTCTCAGAATGGCCTCGTCGCTGGCTAATCGAGACAGGTATCCTGCAGCGCGAGCGTATGAAGCGCTAACTGCGTTGTTGCGATCGAGGACCGACTTTTCGACTATTTTGAGGAAATGGTCTGCATGAGGACGGAAGACTAATGAATGTCGAGTAGCAAGACTGACAAGAATACCGCCACAGCCTACTTTCGAGGGCATACCGACCGCCGTTTTGATGACATTTTCTAAACGAGGCACTAATTCTTTCATAGTTGGTTCATCGATTATATCAAGACAACGCTCGATAGCTTCCATGAGAGGTGATTGAGTCACTGCACTACTTCGTGCGCTATCAATCTTTTCCTCGGTAAGATTGTAATGCGCAGCCCTCAAGTAAAGATAGTCAACACCCTCCGGCTCCAAAGTACTCAAGAGACTAATCATTGTCTCAACTAGGTGTGGAACGTAAGGCAACAGTGCTTTGCCTCCGCTCTTGATCAGCTTGAGAACTGTGATTGTTGCGAAAGTTTGGACTTCCTTCGCCGAGCTTTCAAGCCCTTGGTCCGACAACAGGAATGGCAGTACGTCCTTCAGCATAGCTTGAGCGTGTTTCGAAGACGTTCCCGCTTCGACCTGACGCACCAGAATACCGGTCAATGCCATACTAAGTGATAACGCAGCTTTCCGTACAGATCCTTTGATGTCATCAAGAACTTTGAAGGCGACATGCCAAATATCATGCAGGTGTTTTTCGTATTTTTCGAATTCACGTCCTTGCACGAGGTCTGCGATGGCGGCACAACTTGCTTCTCTCGTTCGCCACTCCTTTCCAAGAATACTTTTCAATAGATCCGATAAAATCTCATCAAAATATTGGTTGATAGTGGCGTTGGAGTCTTTGACTAACGCACTCCAAATGTCGTTCATTGACCGTTGAACATTGGGGTTTGGATCAAATCGATAGCGATACAGTTTCGGGTACAATTTGGGATCGATCTCCGACTCGGAGAGAATATTACTGAGACCAAATCGTCCGAAGGCTGCTCGAGTAGACCAGGTAGCTGCGTTTGTGGCAAGAGACATAAACTTGTAAACCAAACTTTGGTCACCAACCTCGTTTGCAAGGCTCACGATGTCTTTATAGGATGTGATGGATTTGCCTTCGCCAGTCGGCAGAGCTCCAGGTTCGAATAACTCAGTTTCTTCGTGAACCTTCAACTGGGTACTTGTACCGGTGAAGCTTGCAACGAGATCCTTCACAAGCCTCTCCCTGAGCTCTTCGTCACCTTGTTCATAGACGAGACTCAAGCCTCGGGATGCAGTTTCCTGGACAATTTCTTCTCGCGCCGATAGCAGCCCCATAAAGGCGGCTTGAGACTCTCTCAGTTGCGACTGTATTTGTTCGAGATGCCCGCTATATTGAATCAAACAGAAAAGCCAGATACCAGATGCTTTCTTTAATGATGGTTTTGTGGTTTTGCAGTCCGTCAAGAGTTTTTGAACGATGGTTTCAAAGGTTGCTGGTCGTGCCTTTCGTCCATCATAATTAACATCGACGTCTAGACTCAGTTTTAAGACGTCTGAATCCCAACAAGCACCTACGCAGCTTAGAGCCTCTCCGATAGTAAAGTGAATCTCCGGCTGCTTTAGTTCAAACAACTCGTACAGCCCTGCAATTACAGTCTTCAGTACAAGTTCAGATTGGTCATCTGACTCATCGAACATGATTGAAAGTCTGCCTAGGGTTGAAATTGCCTTTTCGTTCCCCTTCTTGGCCTCAGCGAGCAGGGTCTTGACTGTCTCGTCAACCCCCAAAGAAGTACCTTTCAGAACGTCGACTGTCAGAACCCCAGACGCACTCGTTTGGCTGATGGCGTTCAAAACGGCTTCTTTAGTCGATGCATCCCTGACACCCTCCAAAATGGTGATAAACTGTGACAACAGTTTCGTAATGATTGGTTTCGATAAGAAGCTATCCCGACCATAGTACGAGGCCCTACTCAGCACGTATCCAAGTGCGACTATAGATCCATGGACCTTGTTCGCCTCGGCTCCCACAGCTGTTTCCCAAGGTTCTATCTCACTGGCTAGTGTTTGGATAAGACTTTCGATAGAACTGTCATCCACTGCTGGATGTGCTAAGAGAATGCCCATTGCCTGAGCTGCAAGGAACCGAGTTGCAACGTTATTTGAGCGAATGCAGGGAACAAGTTCGATGGCTCTGTCGGCAAGCCTTCCAATAGCTTTACTGGGCGCGATGGAGGCAATCTCGACAAAGCATTTGCCGCATTCTGCCAAGCCATTTCCATCGTTGCGTAACATACCTTCGAAAGCTGCGGTGAGATACACATGGAGAGAATCTTCATCAACAGTCAGAATGTGAGCTTTCATGGCTTTTCTGGAATCCTTGTCGGAACGATACAGAACGTCCAATTGTCGCTCCCAGTCTGCATCAATCCCAAGCGGTGTGTCCGTCTTCTCCAAAGCACGAAGCAGTAACATCCTCCTAGAATAATTGATTGCTGCGGGGAAAGCATTGACTCGCGTGCCAGAGAAATTGCCAAATACCGATATGCTATCGACTTCCATTCCTGTCTTCATAGTGTTTGCAATATTTGAATTTTCCACCAGAATCTGACTACCGAAAAATACTTTAATCATCTCGTCCCATTCCGGAAGCGGGCACTCAGCTGATGCACTCGTCGAGTTAAGGAGTCGATACCAATATGGATCCTGCGAATTGAATTAGTGCAAAATTCACAAACTATTATGTGCAGGCGATGAGTATTACCAATCCTTTCGCGCCCTCCTCCACAACATCGCTGCGTTCATCGGTACGAGCACTCAATGCAAGGATATCTATCCACCTTGCGACGATATCACTGTACTCCAAGCACCGGTTGGCCCATCGGACAGTCGAGAATCGAGCGCTTCGAACAATCTCATCGCCTTCCTGAAGAGTCATGTACTTCAACAGCAATAATCGCAGCTCGTCCCTAATCTTTGTAGGTAAAGGTGCTGCAAATGCGCTCAACAGACTTGCGAGAGCTCCTTCTATACTCACAAATATATCATCGGACGAGCCTTCTTCTGTGAGTGAGCGGAACAGCCATCGAATCAAGGAAAGATCCTCCTCGAGGACTATGGAAGGTGTAGTTTTCGCAAGTGCACCAAGTGTTTCATAAGCTAGAGCTCGAAGAGCAGCAGCATCTGAAGACCTTTCATGAGGTACAGGCCAGCCTTGATCCTCAATATAAGTTCTTAAAAAGCCAACAAGTTGTGGAGCAACTTGGCTGAGATCATTGATGGATCCCATGCGGGAGACCCAATTCATATAATTAAACAATGCGTTTCGGAACTTGATAGTCTCCAAACCTGGTGCTGGTACATTGGTGTTGTCGTTAGGCTGGATTCCTTCTTGGACAATTTTAACAATCTCTCGTGGAAATGTGGTTGAAATAGCAGACTTTGTTAAAAGCACTAGCACCCTCGTCTGTAAAGCTGGTCTTAAGGAGAAATATATCCCAAGAAGACCGCGAACTAGTTCGACATCTTCTAGAGAAACAGCTGAACGCTTCAATAAATCGTCACCAATACCAGAAATCCGAGAATTGGAATCCGCAGACGCAAAAAGAGCTGGTAGGAAGCGTTCCTCATCTGTAAACGCGCCACTCGCAAGAAAGTTGAGTACGGTAATCTTAGTCTGCGTCAAATTTAATCCTTCGTCGGAGCTCGGGTCCCAGGTTTCTTGCTTGCCAGCGAGCGTTAAAAACTCATACTCCTTGACACTAAGTCCTGGACAAGTTACTCCTGAAGGAGCAGCACGCACAAGTGTAAGCAGTATGAGCTTTCCAAACCATGATGCTAGAAATTTAGCATCTTCTTGGTGCTCATCTAGACCAAGTTGGTGTCTTAGTTCTGAATCTTCCTTACTTCCCCGGGAAGGTACACGAAGCTGCGGTAGCAAACGAAGGAAAAGATTGAATACTGTAGCACAAGTAGGCTTTTCGGCATCTCCAGCCAAACCGTGTATTAGTGTCGGTATAAGATCCATTTGTTCCTGGTGTCAGATTAGCAGCCAAATTTCGAGCATGCCAAATGATGAGCGACTCACGGAGGATGAAAGTTTGCCGATGCTCTGTTGTATGAACATGAGATCAAAATGCCGTATCATTGAAGACTCGGGGTGTTCTTTGTATTGCTTCAGTAAAGCTGCCACTGGCAAGACAATATCCCTACGGTCGAGATAGTAAGTAACCGCACGGCACCATTAGAGGAGCACCAGCACCTACTTGTTGCCAGCAAGGCGAATTTTGATGTGTTGACATGTTGAGATGACCTAAACACTACATTAGCAAATGTTTACTTGCTTTCTGGATGAAAAATATATGGTCCTCGACGGCATACCTTGTTGCGAACACTTTGGTGGTCGCTAGCAAGTTTGAGGAGGAGGGGCGGCAAATATGGCTTGAGAACAGATTCGAGCTTATCATCCTTTGCAAGAGCGATGCGCATTTCTACCTTGCCCACCAACTCCAACTCCCTTGCCTCTGTCGATGCAGCCATTCTCGGTGAAGTTCAAGGATGAATCGCAAATGAGAAACAGCAGTACATGAGGTAAGATTTTATTTGGTGTAAGCAAAATGACAAGCAACGGGCATTCTATCGTATGGTAAAGAAGAAATACACCTCTCTTTATGTCTGTCTTTATACGAAAATGAGATTGTTTGAGATTACGAATTTGTTCGTGCCTTCTCCTCGCGCGCGTCGCTGTTTGCCTTGAGCTAAACGTTATGATTGTATGACTTCCAACTTCTGGCCTTGTCGCCGTTGCCACAGCTTAGCTAATTGATTTTTTGTGGCTGGAGCAGGTTAATCGCCTTTTCGGCCTTGTAAGCCACATGATGCCTGATTTGTTCTTGCAAGGCTACGGAAGTAGAAGTTTTAAGCTTAAGCGCTCATATGGCAGAACTCCGGCGGGAAAAGTTCCGATGGTGCCGAGCCAATATGATCATCAGTGCTGCAACTTTAACCAGTCAGTGCCAGTTCCCGATCAGCAAGATATTCTTCGAGAACAGCCGCCAGCATAGGCGTTCTCGGGCCGTTTGAGAATCATCTAAACTTGCTTCGTACACACAAGTCCCCCTATCGCATTTAGTAATGCTTGCGTGCTTGGTCAAGGATTGACAAACTCAAATCAGTTTTCACGTGAGCCCCTTTTCAGACTAGCCTGGGTCAATGATTGTTTGTCATTTCCTTGAAACCGTTTCAATGTGAGGATCCTCGGCATCATTACAAAACCCGCCCCATAAGGTTACATCCAAATTTGGAGGTCATCGATGTTGCTCATGGCACTTTCTCAACTTCATTCCAGTCAATTTCTTGGATTCCCACAACAGTCACGGGCGAGTGCGGAAGGCTGCCCTTAAGCTTTTGGTCAATTGGACCTAGTACGACGAGAAGGATCCGGCATTGTTATTGTAGGTATGTGAAGCCTCGTATCGACTTCTCCACAGCGGTCCCGGTATGTCGGTAGTGTGTACCTCGGCGGTCCAGTAACTGCCATGATGTATGTCCACATTTCGTCTGTGCATCTTCATTTGAAGCAAGACCCCTTGATAAAGTTTAGGAACCCTAAAGTTTATCTGCAAATGGTGGGACCGTTGATGGAACAAGCCTTTCCATAGACTACTACTATGAGCTCTCTCCCCCAAAATGATTGCCACGGTACTCATAGTTCTTTAGTATTCGAATGTCGATGTCCTTGTACTTCTAATAGGATCAGCTACAACCGCCGTCAGCATCACTCACAACCTTAGCTTGGATATCTGGTTCTATAACTATAACTATCTGATCTAGTGATATGAAACGTTATTAGTCATAGCCTACACGCGCTTCTGTCACTGTCGACAGCCATTTCAGCAAGCCCCCTACTTTGGTTGAGCTGCTGACTGCCGTGGGATCAAATTTTCTCTAGCCCTACTTTAGACGTTCGGAATTTCCGTTTGATCGCAGGGCAACGGGAGATTAATGCGGGGTGTGGAGCTTGCTGCATGCTTGGGCTGTCTTCAGAAGGGTTTGACGGTCCACTGATTACTTCTAGAACAGCCCGTGGTACCCAGGTTGATTTGTTACGTTTACAACCCAAGGACCACCGTTACATAGCCGAGGGGCATCTTGGTGGTTAAGGTAAATGTCATTGCGCTGCATTCGGAGTTTTATTCTACCCCTGTTGTCCGCCATTCATAATCTGAATCAGTCGGCTCGAGCAATTGTATTGGTGAGTAGTGGGATAATCAACCTTCCGTGGCATAACAGCATAGCAAATATTTTCTGACTTATTGGAGTTAACTAGATCTCAGCTTCTGCTTCTCAAACTCGAATCGTATAGATAAACGCACCTTTGTGCAGATGACCGACCGTCTCAAGATCTCGTCCGACTTGAGACCGAAGCCGTTACGCCCACAGCCCTCGACCAACCCAATCACATCTTCAAACTTGCCTTCTGCCAAACAAAATCCTGATTCTGGCTCTGAGCTTGGGAGTACGGCTCGATCCAAGAAGGGATGTTGGTAGGTTTGTCCTCATCCATACGTGCAATCTTTTGCTTACAGATTTTCCAGGACATGCAGGATGCGAAGTTTGTCTCCTTCATGTAACATCACTTAAATGCAGTCTGACAGTGTTCTTAGAAGTCAAATGTGACGAAAATAAACCAATATGTGGGGTGGGTATAATTATTCCTCCCTCAAAGACTCGATAACTGATTGATCGCAAGCAATGTGAGAGATTGAGCTACGCTTGGTAAGATTGACCATGACGAGATCATGTTTCCATATCGTTGACCTTATGGCTATGCAGCGATTGGAAAGCCCGACTACACTTCAAGGATGACACCCCGAAGATTGTGCAGCGTATGCCAGCCGTATATACAAGTGGGAATTCTGTCTGGGATCGTATGGTTTACTTAGTTCCTTTATTTCTATTCTCACTGACACTCCAGCCAGCAGCATCAACTACCGGATCTAGGGGCCCAAGTTCTCAAGATGTCGAAGATATCTTGCCACCTTTTGCCCATCTTATAAACGACGAGCAACGTGAGCAAAAGGCTGCTTTACATGAGCCTGGGACCTTTATAGTAGTTGCCAATCACAACACTTTCTCGTCCTTACCGGAGTACCGTACAAATGATAAAGTCTCGGAAGGGTTCATCTCAGTCCCTGGCGACTCTAAGTCCATCGAGCCACCATATACAGTAGTGGAGCCTAACTCCATCATTCTTCAAAAGTTTGAAGAAGGCGGGGAAGGTTATGAGCCATCTCCTGCTTCCAATCCATCCATTCCAAACCAAGGCTCTCCATATTCACAATCTAGTGGGACGAGCCGTCTCGTTTCCGAAACGGAATCCAACCGTTGTACTGCTCATCCTGAGGGCACGCATCTCAATCATCCGGAGAATGCACGGCTCCTGGACCATTATCGTAAGGTCTTAGCTCGCCAGTTATGTCCTCTGTCCGACTGGGTAGATGGACAAGATCTTTTCGTACGATACGCTAGCGACTACACTCCTGTATGTACACACAACTCTATCATATGTGTCTCACCGCTGACTTACAAGTTATTACTTGCTATTATGGCACTGTCATCTCTTAGTCTTGCTTGTCTGGAAAATAGGCCAGTAGCAGATGCACTGTAGGTACCATCTCTTAAGCGCTCCCACAGTTCATGGATATGCTGCACAAGGTTTTCTGAATATAGTTCTCTCATGGGGCAGAGATCAAGCACCAAGGACTGAGCAATTGAATTGAAGACCTCATATTAAAACTATTTTGACTTGAATTCATTGGTGGGAACTTGGTGGTACATGAATTCCTGCATCGCTCAATATTTACCCACGCTGCCCTTTCAATATTTGGATATGTATAGTGGAGCTAACATTATCTTAAGGGAACGTCACCAACATGTTATTCCGGCCTTGAAAAGGGAGGTGCGGACATTTGAGGATTCATTTTCTGATGGAGCACTGTTCACGCACTATTTCCTTTTACGGTTTGAGGTACGTCTACAGCGACTCAAATGTTTAACAAAATACGAAAATAAGTATGTCTTCAGAGCGAGTCAGCTGATGAACGCATTTTTATCAAATAGGCTGCGGCGGCGGGGCATCGCGAATCGAACATGTGGGATTATCACAGTGATCAGCTTTTACGCCTTTTGCGACTTCGACATAAGGCATACGGTCCTGAAAAACGCAATTTCATTCTGGTGTGGGCCATGTACATTGATGTTTATGGACTCCTTACGACTAGCGCTACTGGATCCTTTACCAAGGCCATCATACAGGAAGGAATGTTACCAGCACCAGAGAGGGCCTTAGAGCAGGCAAAGCCGGGTGATTTAGCTTCTGGGCTGCTCGTCTCCAGTGATACCCCTCAGTTACTGAAGATGAATCGACAGCTCACTTTACTTGCCTTGAAATTTGGACTACAAGCGCAGGAACTCCGAGCGGAAGCTAGTGATACCCAAAAGGCAGTTGACGGCACTGCCCTACAACAGCGACTGTCCATTGAGGATGATCACACACTCCTAGCCGACTTCTATAGCACATGGACCATACAACTTTCACCATCGGAGAATTGGCTTGAAAAGTTGGCGGGGCTTCCCACTGCGCTTTTCACTCTTCGAATACACGTAAGTATACTGTCTAGTAAGATTCACTTGTCTAACCCCGCATAGGCACATTTATTATATCGAGCTTGCGTAATTTACTACCATACCAGTATGTACCCCGGCCAGCTATCCAAGTCTAATGCCGAATCCGAGAAACAAGTCGAAATCTGCGCCCGGGAAATACTCCAAATAGCTGGCATGATCATCGACCACAAGCGGTTTGAGTTTCGATATATCTTATTCCCAGTATTCCTAGCAGGGTTTGCCTCTAGGGATACCATGGAAAAGAGTGTTGCCGTGGAGTTGATTAGGAATCTGGAGAAGACGAGCTATGGTATGAGCACCAAGAGCACGAGAAGATTGCTGGAGTCGGTATATCAGAAACAGCAAGACGAAATATCTCGAAAGGGAAAGACAAGCGTCAACTGGATAGAAGTGCTACAGCTGAGTGGGGAAAAGCTGATTATATTCGGGATTTAATGGGACTCTCACCGTGAGACACAAGAATTGGCTGTACGATATTCCGGGAAAGAGGATAATATAGATAGCCTAAGACAAGTAATCTGTAATCATACAACTTGCCTTTTTGGCACTGAGCGGAATCTCCGACTGTAGTGTGTGGTCACCGTCCGAAAAGGGGATATACGAGGCTAACATCTGGGATTGTTGATTGTTAAGACGGATAATAGACCAAATGGATGTTACTACATCATTTCAGGTTTCGGTGTACAGAATCCATGATTATCATAGATCAACGCATTTCACTGCTTGTGAAGCTGCACAGCGTCACATGCTATCATTCATAGCCCCTGCCGTGTGAGAATACGACTCTTGGTGAATGGTCAGCCTTGCAAATTCAGCCTTCCAGACTCTGAGGTCCAAGCGCAGCCCTACGATTACATCCACATTTTATTGGCCGGCAGAATATCGCCGCCCCAGTGTGATCATCAGGTTGGGAGGGGTGACGATTTCTAACTGAATTTCCATGAAACAGCCTTTCATTCACTCTCTCTCATACCGAGATTTCTCTCGTTCACATCTTCAAACACAGAAATCGAAGAGAAATCGTAACAAGGATATTCTGCTTTTGAACTTACGTTGTGACGAAATAAGTTGATATTTGACAGAATCAACTTTGTTTGAAACTTCTGTGGTCCTTTATCCTGAAATCCCATTTATCTCCAATCCCACTCGCCACAACAACATTCGAATTCGCAAACATCCCATTCTGTGATAAGATAGTTGGACTCGTTCACCATGGATGAGGCTATAGCAGCTTTCACGTCCTTCACAGGGCAAACGGAAGACGTCGCACGACGTTATCTGGGAATGACCGACAACAATCCTGAACAAGCAGTATCACTCTTTTTCGAAGCCCCAGACCTAGGCGGAAGCAACGACAATGCCCCACAACAATCAGCTCCAGCAGGGCCTACATCTACGAGACCGGTGCCGTCAAGTACCCGTCCGCGCGAAGACTCTGATGGAGTTGTTCATCTAGATTCCGATGACGATGATATGGGGGATGATAACTTTGGCGAGGAGGATAATGCTGCTGCACAAGCTGCTGCATTAGCACGAGCTGCAGACGTCGAAGATGACGAGGCGATGGCACGAAGAATGCAGGAAGAACTCTATGCCGGTGGAGATTCAAGTGGTGGATTTGATGCAGACGGTGTAAGGGCACCGATCGCAAGAACTACGGAAACACTTGTGGGGGGACCAGGTGGTTGGGAGCCTGATGATATGCATGATACCGTTCTAGAGCAGATCCGAGCTCGAGCACAAGGCAGGGCACCGTCAGGATCAGGTACTAAATATTTTGTGTCACTGCATAATGTTTTACGCTAACTTCTGTATAGCACGAGCGGGCATTTTCAATCAAAGAACTGCCCCATCAATCTGGGACCAAGACGCAAGCGAAGGAGCACATCGTCAGGGGCTGGCTGAAGCGACAGGTGGACAATCAGAAGCATCAAGTAAGAACGCGAGACTCGCGGAACTATTTAGACCGCCTTTCGAATTGATGTGCAGACTACCATGGGATGCCGCTCGAGATCAAGGGAAGGAAGAAGGAAAATGGATCTTGGTCAACATACAAGATAATTCGATTTTCGACTGTCAACAACTGAACCGCGACATATGGAAGAATCCCGGCATTAGAGATGTAGTAAAGGAAAACTTCATATTCATGCAATATTCGAAAGACGATCCGAGGGGGAATCAATATGTGCAATATTATTTTCCGCTTAAAGATAGCGATGCCGCGTATCCGCACATTGCTATTGTGGACCCAAGAACTGGAGAACAAGTAAAGGTTTGGTCAGGGCCGCCTACACCACAACCGGCGGAGTTCTTGATGCAGTTGGTTGAATTCCTCGATCGATACAGTCTCGATCTTTCCAAGAAGAACCCGGTAGCACGAAGGAAACCAGAGAAGTCAAAGTCGGTAGACATTGAGAGGCTCACAGAACAAGAAATGCTTGACTTAGCGATGCAAAACAGCCTCGCAAACAGTGGGAGCGGAAGCGGACCTAAGGAAGATGACCCAGACGATCTAACGAAGAGTTTTGGTGATATCGGTAAAGGGAAGGGGAAGGCTGTGGAAGACGAGCCAGCGGAGGCAGTGCAGGAGAATGACGACTCTGCGTTCGCTCACATCGCCTCGGACAAGCCTCATACTGAGCCAGAGGGTAATGCTGACACTGCTCGAATCCAGTTCAGGCATTCCAATGGTCGCGTTGTTCGCAAATTCAAGGTTGATGATTCAGTGCGCCGCATCTACGAATGGCTCAAGGCCGACCCAATAGATGGCAAGACGGGAGTTCCATTCGAGCTAAAGCTAATGGGCAAGGACTTGATCGAGTCGTTGGATGAGACTATATCTTCAGCAGGGCTCAAGAACTCTACGGTGATGGTGGAGTTCATTGAGGAGTAGATATCGGGATTGGTTTGCATTTGAGCGGTTGGTAGATACCAGAGGAATTTTACTCGCGTCACAGGTTCAGGTAATATTGGGTTGTTCACACGTGCAACCATATAGCCACTCTGCTGTACATCTTGGCTCGTCATTGGTTTTGCAATACTACGGGAAGTAGTATAGATTTAGAGGGATGGTCGTTACCGTCCCTTGTGCCTTGCTTCTGGCTTTCATCAATGCGCATAGAGTTAAAACTAGGATCTTACAGAAGATATTTCTGGTTGAGCGATCAAATAGATTACGAGATGATGAACATGAGAAATGAAAGCATTTAAGTTCCGACCAATCATGTTGCGTGATACGCTTTGACGAACAGAACTCTGGGAAGAGACCCTTAAGACGACTGACGGAGATCTCGATCGTAGCCATCTCGTGTATTAATATCGCGAAGTGATAGACGGCCAATCATTTGTCTATCGCTGAAGTAAATGGAGAAATTCACCGTTTATGCAATCAATGCATGCAGGTGATGTTCTTTTGTTTACCACAGCCGCCGGTTAACTTCTCGACCCCTGAATCAACAAGCGTTTTGACGAGTAAGATGGCGTGGGATTGGTTGGCTGGTAGACACGACAACAAAGACATCATCAGCTCTCAGAATAAGCAAAAACAAGACTCGTACGTAGCTAGAAGTTAGAATTGTAGCTCTTTTCTTCATTGTCCCGTTCTAGACCACATTATTATTACCACACGGGACAGACTCATAGTTTCCAACAGTTCATTTCTTTACTGTTCTTACCTTACGAAGCACGAAGTACGAGAGAAGTCGCTCCAGCGAATCGTGCCAAGTACTCGTACCTTCCCCAGATTAAACCTAGATCCGCAATGCACTTCTAGAATTATACGGACATACCCTTCATACATTCTGAGTACATTACCTTGCATGCCGCCTCCAAAAGGTCGCATTCCTTCTCCATACAACTCCCACTTCTGCTACCTTGGCCGTTTCTCCGAAGTCTATGTCAAACGATTTCTCTACAGCTTTTCTCCGTTTACAAATTCCACGAACTGCAAACGACCGGACGATATACAGAAGCCTCGATATTGAATCCTTGTTTTCCTATTTGACATAGCGACGCACCCTCGGTAGCTCTGGACCCCACCATAGAACTGACACACCGCGTACTAGACCGCGATTCCCTGCGCAGACGAGGCAGAGGCGAAGGAAAGAGAAGGGAACAAACGCCAAATCTTGTCTCGTATAGGTGAATGACGTGACGGACAATCTTATCTACTGCGGAACTCGACATCGAACGGGGCATATAACGACTCCATTCGCTCTTTCGCTGCACGGTACGGTCGATCATTGTTCGTTGGAGCTGGAAAAGTGATTGGCGGGGTGCTTCCAGTAAAACTCAAACACAACAAACCAAGACAACGCAACGGGAACCTCGTTCCATTTCTCCCTGGCAATCGTTGCATGTTTGATTTCGTATAATGGCTCATGAAGGTTCGATGATGAGTGGTGTTGTGGATCCTGAGACTATCTACACAAAGCAGAATTGCATCGGTACGTCTACACAATCCTGTGCAACTTTGCGCAATTGCTCATTGACTATATTTACAGGTGGTGGTAGTTTTGGTAAGGTTTACAAAGGGTATGTTTGCTTTCACCTCTTCGAGTCTCTATTTGCAAGCCGTTATACCACGCAGAATACTGATTTCGGACAGAGTTGACAAGCGCACTGGGCAGGCTGTGGCCATAAAAGTTATCGACGTCGAAAATGCCGAAGACGAAGTCGAAGACATCATCCAAGAGATCTCTATCCTTTCCGAACTACATTCGCCCTTTGTCACCCAATACTATGGATCATATCTTCGAGGCTCGGATCTATGGATCGTTATGGAGTTCTGCTCGGGGGGGAGTTGTGGAGACCTGATGAAGCCGGGACTGATACAGGAGGAATACATTTCGATTATCATAAGGGAACTTTTGCTCGGCTTGGATTATCTACACGGGGATAAGAAACTCCATAGAGATATCAAAGGTATGCAGGCATCTGCGGTAGCGATTTGCTTGGAGTACAAGGGCTGACTTTCGAAAATAGCTGCAAATGTTCTTTTGGGCGCCAATGGTCAAGTTAAGCTCGCAGATTTTGGCGTTTCGGGGCAGCTGTCTGCCACGATGACGAAGAAGAATACTTTTGTCGGCACGCCTTTCTGGATGGCTCCAGAAGTCATCAAGCAATCCGGATACGATCATAAAGCAGATATTTGGTCCTTGGGTATCACAGCTCTGGAGTTGGCTAACGGAGAACCTCCATACTCAGATATTCACCCCATGAAGGTTTTATTTTTAATCCCGAAAAACGCACCACCGAAGTTGGAGGGGAACTTTACAAAAGCTTTTAAGGAATTCGTCGAATTATGTCTGCAGCGAGATCCGAGAGAACGTCCATCAGCAAGGGAATTGCTCAAACATCCTTTTGTGCGAAGGGCTAAGAAGACGTCATATTTAACAGAACTGATAGAGAGATACGAGCGATGGGCAATACATCACAAGGGCGACGATAACGATTCGGACAACGAGCGCGAGGAGGTTCCTAGGCCCAGGGTAGTTAATGAAGACTTGTGGGATTTTGGCACAGTTCGACCGGTGGGTGGGAAGATGAATGGACGGGCTGGATTGAATACAATGGGCGAATCCGCAACGAATGCAAGGGCATCGAGATCCTCCGATCACGAAGACGATTATGCGGAGCGTCCGCGACAACAATCGCCCGCGAAAATGAAGGACTCGGGATACGTCTCGAGTGTTGACACAGTGAAAGTGAGCAACTCTCTGGCTGAGTCGCAACCACGGCAATCTTCCCCGCAAAGACGGCCAGTCCCAAACATGCAGACGAATATCTCACCTGCCAAAGTCCCTCTACCACCTTCTCCACAAAAAGTCCAAGCCCCTTATTTCGAAACTCCGAGAGCGCCCACGCTCAATTACCCCGATAGAGAAGTCATTGACAATCTTAGAGCGCCCCCGCTCAGCTACCCCGATAGACAAGTTTCTGAATCTCCAGATTATGATCGCACTCTTCAGGAACAGCTACAGAGGGATATGGGCTTTTTGAACCTCGTATCTCCGTCACCCCCACCGTTGCGAGTACCATCTACCACAGTTCCGCGCCAGCAAAACCAAAACATTCAACCAACTCAACAACCCGCACGACCACCTGTTCAACAACAATTACCTAAGCTTGGGCCTCTCACCTTACCTGAGATTCCTCCATTCCGTGGCGCCGGGTATGGCCCACCACTACAAAAAGTCACGAATCAGTCTGTTGCTGTGGCCCAGAAGCAGCAACCTCAGCAGCAGCCTTTACCCTTCCCTAATCCTCCCCCGGGGCTTCAGAACGTAAATCTACGTCAATCCGGTCAGCAGCAATTACCTGCTTTGCCAACAAAGAATTTACGCAATACTCCCTCGCAAGAAAGTATTTCATCTCAATCTTCACGGGCCCCATCTTCTATGCCCTCCCCAGCACCAGCTAGCCCGACTGGCGAGCTCGATGCTTTAAATGACGTTATTTTCCCAGCGCTGGAAGAAGCACTCAAACGTCGACAATACCGCCTACAACATGCTTTCAGGGCAACGGGAGCAACGCCCAAACAGCAACGAGCGCAGGCTGCGCATGAAAAAGTGCGAAAACTCGTCTACAAACTTGCACATGTGTGTAAGGAGATCGATCACTGGGATAAACAGGAACCGGTGGGGATGGGGAAGGATGTAGATATTTTTCTAGAGGGGCTGTTGGAGGAAATTTTGGTTAGGGTGGAGCCGGCTGATGAGGATGATGGGGATTTGCGGAGGTGAGTTGGGGTTTGGGAACGGGAACGGGAATTGGACTGGAGTGAAGGTTATGGATGATTGATTGGCGGATTATATGAGATGAAGTGCTATGAAATGATGGAAATGGGACGACTGGATGGATGGATGGATGGGAGGAATGATGGACGGATACATGGTTTGCAAACGACTAAAAGGAATCAATCAGTGCTAATGAAGTCATATGATACGGGGCGTTGGGCGGCAGACTTTCTGTTTGTCTTTTTGTGTTTAATCCGCATGATGGGAGACTGGGGAGGAAGGAATGAATGAATGAAGGGAGGGAATTGTGGTTCTTGTTGTTTTCCTGATCTCGGTCGATCAACCGTGGATCGTTAGAGATCTGCCAAGCATTAGTGTGTAAATAAATACCCTGCCTAGATCGTTATGCTGTTGATGAACTGGGGTGGATGATTGGTGATGTGAGTGAATGGTGGTGATGGCTGGGTGAGCGGGGAAGTCGCTGCTCATCTTGCTTTTTGGTGCGGTGAGGTGAGATGGATCTTGGATGTGCTCGGGTAGGGGAAGATAATATGCACTTTTCAAATATTATGATATATTCACTGTTCCATTTTACTTAACCTCAACCCTCAGCCACTAGTTCGTCCTATAGCGGGTCGCTCCTTCCTTTCTTGCCTATATACCTACATCTACCAAAACTGCTCCTTCCAAATCTCGCCCCAAGGTGGGAATCCGCGCCTTTCCGGATATGGATCAGGCAATTCACTTTACTTCAGTCTTTTTCAAACCTCTTCTTGAATTCTTCAACTTCACAACTTCGTTATTCTCACTTCTACCAAACAACCTCATCTTCCTTGGCTTCTATTGCATACAATCTCTTACCCCGCTTCGATCTGTTACTTATCTTCACAATTGCTTGCTCCTACCACGTCTCCAACTCATCCACTTGCTTCACAATTGTTCTCCACATCAAGATCGATACCGAGCAGGGAAAAGTGTTATTCTTGCTCTGCTGCTTGCTTCGTCTTCACTCTTCATTATTGCTACTTCGACTTTTAGGGTTCAGTTCTCTCGATCTAGAGAGAGAGCACAATTCTAGATCTATCAACTTCACGATCTATCTTGACTGTGACTCACTTCACTTTTAAGGTCCTTCACTGGCAACATTTGCATTTCTGCTATCTTATCTATCAAATTTTCTGCTCTTCGTTCGACGGATCTTCTAAAGATCGTGCAAACCTCGATATCAGGATTGTGCGGTTACGCTCTATTGTTCCCATCTATTTCACATTCCGCTTCCAAACGCATCGATGGGAGAGCCAAACCTCAATACCTCGCAACCTAAACAGGACTGACGTCTGCCTACTCGCCAGCCTTCCACACTTTTACAAAGGAACGCGATTTGCTGCCACGAAGTTGATTCTATGCCGCCTTGGATTCACTTTCAATCATTCATCTACCAGCGAATATTTGACGTCTTCTATTCCGCCATTTTTCACACAACTACATCCTTTCAAATCCGGCAACCAAATCCAGATCAGCAAGAACCGTCACATTCCGGCACAATGGTTCCACTCAAACTTCGTTCACCTGGTAATGCTAGCTCATCTTCTCGTGCGGCTGATGATGCTCCACAAGGCAGGAATGGACGACGAGGCTTGGAGATGATTCTTTCTGACGTCAAGGATCGTGTTTTGCGCAACAAGCTTGGAGAGCTTCAAACTGAGCATCCTCTTACTCCACTCTTGTTCCTCGTGTACACTTTGCTCAAATGCGACCAAGACCTAGAGTGTGCACGAATTTACCTTGGGGAGGATAACTCGCCGAGAAGAGATTTCACCGCTATTCCCGTGACTAGTCTTCATGCTATTCGAAATGTCAACATGCGTGAAAAGGTTCGCGACATTACAGAATCGCTGGGAACCACAGTATGGTGGACACTATATGCCTTGCTAGTATGCAATGGCTCTGTGGACCAGGCCAGTGGTCTGTTGACTGAGGGCGTCATTGATGCAACCGTCAATCCTTGGTGGTCTGGTATGAACGTGGATACAGTCAATGAGATTTACACCGGATCTGCGGAATTGGAGGTTGAAACTCCTGAAATCGATATAAAGCCAAAGATTTCGGCTTCGCCATATGACTCGCCTCCTCTTGGAGACTCGATTGCACCTCCTATCGGTCCTGATGCAAATCAAGATACTGGAAGAAAGAAAGAAAAAACCGGCAGTGTGATTCATGACAATTCTGATGATGAGATGACCTTTCCCCCTGCAAAGAACGAAGGTCCCGGTGGCAGCATGTCTCCCAGTACTGTTGCAACATCGGACATCGAAGAAGATCAGATTGAGAAGAAAATCAGACAGATGAGACAGGTTCTTCCTCACCTAACCCCTCCACAATGTATCAACTCGCTCGAACTCTCAGATGGTGATGTGTCAAAAGCGATATTCCTGGAGTTAGAGGTGAGCGAAGAAAGCCTTGTGGACCACCACCTTCGAACACGTTTCTCCCCTTCGAGCAATTCGGCAGTTCAGCCCCAGAAGAGGAAATCCTTGACCCCAGTAAGGCTTGTATATTTATTCATGATATCAATCCAGCGGCTTACTCTGTTCTAGGATGACGGCGTGCGCAAGAAGTTGTGCTTTCATGACAGCGAGAAGGACGCAGCAGTATTACCTGAAGCAGGCCAGTGGGTTAGGTACGAAATGAAAATTCAGCACAGGTTTTGAACTCTTACTGATTTCTCTTAGATCAATTTTCCATCAGCTCGCGGGTACAACCGTTACCATCAATCTGGCAGACGCGCAGACACGGGAAGTCCCACAGGGATTCCTTGTTGAGCATTCCGCATACTTCAAGGAGCAACTTGAAGGCAATGGAAAACAGCCAGCGGTTACTGAGATCGATTTCTCAGATGTTAAGTGCAATCTTTTCGACCTTGTTATCCAGTATATGATCTGTCGGAACGTATCATTTGGTGATGTACCAACCTTGACGTCGGGATTTATCCGCGATATCATTGAGCTTATGGTTTTCTCTACAAGGCTGGAAATCCGGGGCATGTCTACCCTTCTACTTACTATTTTGGAAGATACCCTCAGGGAAGCCCGCGAGAACCTTATGTCCATCTTAAAAGCAGTTCACATTCATACAGGTTACAAAAACTTCGGAAAGCATCACCCAATTCGCAAGCTTCTCGTCAAAGCATGCGTTAAGCCTTATATGAAAGAAAGAACCGATTACAATAATTCGGATTCTGATTGCGATTCTGATGATTCGGCGTCAGATGATGAAGAAGGGAAGAATCTCGACATTGATATGGACGTCATATCGAGACAGGATGGTCATCTCGCCTACAAGTTCAATCGGGCCTTTAAATTCGATCTGATACTTGCGGCTGACAAGACTCGTCGGAACAGAGAGTCGCGGCCAAGGAACCCACATAGCAGGAGTTTCACCAACGTTGTCACTTGGTATACGGATCCGCTTGACTCGAAGCAGTTTACTCTTGAGTGAAACAGCTACTTCCACCACAGATGAATGCTATTCACTGGTCTGGTGATGATTGGTCATCCTGTCAGGATTTGCAGTGATATGGACTGGGTTGATATCGTCGTTCGGGCTGTGCATGACTTTCGTGCATGGTAAATACTTGGATGCCAGCTTTTTCCGTCAATATTTTCAGAATCTCAATGGTTTCCTCTCAGTCATGGACAAATGGTCGAATTCTCGCATACTCTTGGCTATTTCTCGGGTCTTTTACTATTCTTCTTTTCTATCCTTTTCCACGGTGCTTTTTCGATTGGATTATTATTCTATTGGGCGTCACGTCGGTCACTTCTGAACACAACATGGGAGTCATAGGTAGCGAGAGGACAACCAGGTCTTGTTCACATTGGGGCGAATAGGATAGATAGGAATGGAAAACAGCTTTTGGGTAAGGGGCAAGAGAGCATAGGATTGGGCGTGGGAATTTGGTTGACTGGAAGCCTTTTGGTTTGGAATGGAAGGAAAATAGAAAGGTCTGGGTTGGTGAACAGTTCGATAGGATGTCTACGACGTAGATGGAAATCCCGTTATACAGCACGTACTCTGCTTCTAGTCTTAAATATTCTCAGGATTTACTTAAACAAAAGTCGTTAGGAGCTCTACTATTCATATACTTCACTTTAATCTCAATGCATACAGCACCGCACTCCCCCTTTCCTTTCGTGACCATTGAGACGAGGAACCAATCTTCTATCTTGCTTCCACCTTCCTCTTGTCAGACACTATGAATTGAAATATATCTTTTCGCTCCTGAGGGTCTGAAAACAGAGTGCAGTGACCGCAGAATAAAATAAGTAAATCTATCTGTATAGATTCTATACCACTGTGAGGAAATCAACCGTTGGGTAGATTTTATTTCCAACCACCACCCTACTAGGTATATTACATCTATATAATATATAAATCTCTCCAACAGCTGTGATCCAACATCTTAAATGATTCGAGTAGATAAAGAACCTGCATGATAACCTATCCAATCCAATATACAGCATGTCAGTCAGCAAGCGACTAGGGGTTAAATCTTGCAATGCGGGGTAAACGATGGATGGACCCTGCCTGCATTACGATCAGCTGTCAGCCAGGTCAAATCAACCACTCGGTTGCTACATCTCCACCTACCTCCTACGTAAAGGGATTTTTACCCCAGATTAAACACATCCACACACATACGCACGCATCCATTATCCCCCCTCCCACATAGAGATAGATATAGCCAATTACCACCCACCCACCCATTCATCTATACGTACATGCGTGCATGATTTATATGCACATCTCACTCTTCCCTTCCTACTCCGCATCTCCGAGTTGTGAGAGAGGGGAAGCAGGGAAGCAGAGGAAGGGAGGGGGAAAAGGTGGTATGATTATCCTGTACTGTAACCTATTGGAATATGAACTTCTTCTCCTCGTCCTCGTTGTGTTTATCTTCACTTGGATCCGAAATATTTTGTTCGGTGCATGAATGACGAGAGCTTCCTTCTACGCGGTATCCATCTCCATTCATCAGGCACATTTCCCAGAGCACGAACAAGCACACACACGCGCACGTCAAGGCGACCAAGCAATCATCTTCTCTTCTACATTCCCAACCCATCAACACCTCTCGAAGAAAGCACACAAAATATTCAGAGATCGATTAACAACACCTAACTAACAAAAGCAAGTTAATCTACAAACCCCCAAACGAAACCCATCATTTCCCTTTCTTCTCTAACACTTCCCTCCATCATCATCATCATCATCCTTCTTCCTTCCCCTCTTCTGAAACTACACACCTAAAAAGGTAGAAGATTTCTGTCTAAGAACAAGCATATGCGACCACCATCCATCTAATCTATCTCTAAAATCCGTCCGTCTGTCTGTTTGTCTTTCCTTTATATCTAATGCCCCGCCACCACTATTTTATGCCAGGAAGCGAATCCCTCCTTTCTAGTCTTTTCTATCTCGCATCATCATCATATGCACATAATTTTTCTTTTCCACGGGTATCAAGCTCCCCTCAATCTTCCATCCTCTCCACTCGCACTCTCCAGCTCACCTCATCAACTGCTAAAGAAATTTATGCATTGGTAGGCTTGAACTTCATTGGAGCAGCGTCGGTTGTCTCCGCGAAAGGAACACCCAATTCGAAGAGCTTGGTGATAACGGCGGCGAAGTCCTTGAAGAAGAGTTCCTCATCCTTGGCGTATTTCTCGACGTATTGCTTGAAGGACTTGTCGGACACAAGAGCCATATCGGTAGGAAGCATCATGAGGGACTTGGTGGTCTTGTCTTCGTACTGCGGGGTTGTTAGTCTCTTTCAGGAAAAGTTGACAGACATATCAAATAAGGCATGCTTACCTGCTTAGGACCATTCCACTTCTTCCATTGCCATTTCTCGTTCAACAAAAGCTTGAAGTACTCGTTGGTAACAACGGTGGGGGAGAAAGTCCATGGACCATCGAAACCACTGCGGTCAGTGTGGCAACGACCAAGAGCATGGGCACCGCTCAAGGCAACGATTTCCTGGTCATTGAAACCCATGCGGCCGAAAATAGCTCTCAAGTGCTTGTTACCTTGGGAGGCATCTGGAAGACGTCCGTCAGGTGTGCAAGCAGCTACGTCCTTGTCTTGACGACCAGGTCGGTATGGGATGATTGGACCTTGCATCTCTTGGATGGCGCAGATACCTGCGAGAATCCAAAGATCGGAGTAGGTGATCCATGGGTGCTTCTCTGTTGAACGTTAGTTGTATCCTGTTAGAAAGAGGGCGAAGGCAAGCTTACCCTTGATAGGTTGCAAGAAGTCTCTAGCAGCGACCAATCCGGCGTTGGCACCGTGGTCACCTTCAGGCGCAAATCTCATGGTAGCACCGTTGCTTCCACCAGTTCCAGTCTCCTTGTCATATGTTCCACTTGCGTGCCACGCCAATCTCACCAAGATAGGTCCGAAAGAGCCATCATCATAGTCGTCCTTCTCCTCCAATCGCGCCGCGATCTCATTGTAGACCTTCTCATAGTCCTCAAACTTAGGTGTGAAGATACCAGTGGTTTCCTTCGCAGAACCCGAGTATAGAGAGCCGTTGCTCTGCGAGACGAAATAGTATCCTGCACCACCTGCGAGAGCCAATGCACCGATACCGAGGTAGAGACCGGTGGAGGATTTGGCAGCTCCGCCTTCAGATGCGTAGCCTCTGCGGGATTGTTGACGGAAAGCTTGACGAGGGAGGGTGAATGCGGTGGTGCGGGTGGCGGGGCGGAAAGAGGATGGCTTAAGAGCAGCGCCTGCGCGGGCGAAGGCTCGTGTTGCAGATGCCATTGTTGGTATTGTGAAGGGTGATGGTATTATTGCAGGTGGTAGATCGGATCGATGAAAACTGATCTCAACACAAGAAAATGTCAGTTTCAGAGAAGCTTCAGAGCGGAAGGAAAAAGTGGCGTGAGATATTATTTATGTCTCAGGAACAAAATCTCAAGAGCTGAACGAGATTGCCGAAGGAGATGGAATACTTACAGCAGACGATGTGATGAAGAGCTCACTCTCTCAAGTGTGAATAGTTACAAAAGGAAGCGGAGATGAGGAGATGAGGAGATGAAGTCGTAGAAAGTAAGGTTTTAAGTCTTGCAGGGACTCGTTCTTCTTGAAACTTCGAAGTGAGGACAGGACAACTTATCTTCGCCAGCTACAAACTGCCTAATCAAGCTAGACTGTGAAAGGTTAACGTTAGACCCTTATTTGAAATTCACCCAATTCCACTTACACCAGCCAGTGCCAGTGGTGCCCGCTGCCAGCCGCCAATTGGGAATTTTCCTATTTTCGTTGTTTGTTGTCCCCTCCGATATTAGGACGGACCCACCTTTTGCTCAACTTATCAATCAGATTACCGTCTGCGCCAATGAGAATCGAGCAATATTTCCTGTCATAAATCTAGATAGCTAGCATGACTCTTCTGGAGTGTTCGATTTGACAAATCATTCTTGCGCAATGTGTCGACAACGTTGAGTTCGAGACTGCGAATTACGAATATACCAAGTATATCGATGGTGACATATTAGACACAAATTACCGTACGCAATCTTTTTTTTTTGTTACGGAAACAATTCCTTCGTTGACACAAGCTGTGGCTGCATAATTGTCATTGCATTGAGCTGCGAGAGCGGGTTCATTGGTCAGATCAATTCGGCTACTTCCGATTGGCCAATTGTTGTCCCAGCATAGCCGTGCCTGGTATCCGATCCGGAGCCGAAAGCTGAGCCGCCTGTATGAGCGGAATTGGTCCGATATTGACCCGGCTGGTTGAAATTCATACTCCTCCTTGTCCTTGATATATCAAGGCGTCGGCCTTTGTGTGTCTGAATTAACCACGGGCCGGGCAATAGATTGTGCTACTTGCTTTTCACATACCGGAGGCTTGAGTCTCGCTGAGTCAGTGTACGAGCTATTAAGTGATACGTACCATGCGTGGCTTCGTTCCCAATCTTTCGAGTCGACTACGAAGTAATCTGTTTGAGCCAGGCTGATACATACATATGTAAACATGGTAGAGCCATTCCTGATCTTTTACTCCTATGCCGCTATCCGCAAACCTTCCAAATGGACACCCCCGTTTAGTGAATACTGCCAAGTTCGCAGAGAGACTGCCAGCCACTCTATCGTGCATCTATGCGATAGGTGTATCACGAGCGTATTCCAAGCTCCGATGTGCCTCAACCACAGCAGAGTATTTTCCTAAATCTCAAGATAACCGCTTGCAATGGCACGGAATCGATATGATCCTGCCAATTTCACTTCAGCTTCTTGTATTTGATGATCAGTATCATCTTCGCCATCGTAGTCAAATAGCAGTGTTCCATCCAATCCATTTTATTCGATCCTATGAATCGCGAGATCTCAGTCTGAACCATTACACCAGCAGTTGCCAAATGGTATGGTCTTCAATAAAATAGCCATAGGCAGAGAAGAGAGTCTAACTGGAATTCCCCCCCGGAACTTGCGCCAGTCTAAACTGGGGCTGGTACTGTTGCTTGCTTCGATGCCCAATTCTTCCTTACTCTGTTTCTTCTCCGCTTCAGCGTAAAGATGTCGAATGCATGCAATATATATGCAAACAATTCGAAGAAGTCAAAAGAGAAAATAGGGATCCAAACAGCAATGATTGCGACGGCATATAGCAGCAGTCTTAGCCAATTTTCCTTGATGAATATGCGACGTTTTTCTGCATCGCCTCGTATACGCCAAAGCCAGCTGCTGAAGGAAAGGATCACTACTAAGGTGATAAAAATGGCTATAAGCAGCGAGACCAAAAATAAATACACCGTTGAACTACTGTGGCTAGTGAGAGACACAATATCACGGCAAATATTGATAACTAACGTGACGCCCACGACGGTTAAGTGAGCCCGTGTTGGAAAACCTGGATTAAACTTCGCACTACGTAAGAATAACTGGTATAATGGTAGGTAGAGGATCGGTAGTGCGATGGTCAAGACTGTAAAAGCAGTGGCGGAGACGAAATAGTATTTTAATGGCCAAAGACCGCCATTGATCTCTACAGCATTCATCCCAAAGAACGTCTGATCCGCAATTAGTGATTAATATCCAGTTCGAACGCCTCCAAATATAGACGTGACATTACTTACAGCCACTAAACTCACGGGCAGAAAGAGCGAGGCCAGAAAGGTAAGCATGGTTGTTCGGCTTGATTGCTCCGCAGCGAGCTGCTCCAGAATCTGCATCATGTTAGATTTTGCAGTGCAGTCCTTGTGTGTAGATAGTGAGAACAAGGCTCCAGGCTAAACTCACCATTTTTCGTACCCGGTGAACCTTTGTATATACCATGTCTGTCTCCGAGTCCAGTATCTGGATTCCATTGACGACTTCATTAGCCCAATCTTGCAGTGCGTCAGGTGGGAGGGAGGTCCATCCTGCTGGGTGGTGCGTGGCTTCTCGACGAAGAAGGCCAGATGCAATCTTGTAATGATCTATGTAGTGAATGTACATCAAACATGCATCGGCCCAGCCAGGCTTTGGAGTGGCTGTATTGTGGTAGTTCTGTGTCAATTGTAAGTCGAGAAACAAAATTCCTCATGGCATATATCCTACAATGTAGTCAATCCTCCTCATCGCATCTCGCAGAATAAGGCGGCTGTCGTTCAGCCCTATTCGATAGACAATTTTTGCGACGTCAAGAATCCCTGAAGGAACTTGAAGCGGTAGCCCGTTGGGTGAATTGGCCGCGCTTGCGCCTACAACTCTGCTTCGGATATTCCTTTCAAAGGTCGATGACATCAGAAGATTCTGGAAAACCACCACACTATTTCCAGTTGAGCCGTTTTCGCTAGTATGTCCCCAAACAGCACATTTGGAGATTGCATAAGGACGCTTTCCATGTGGTTTATATCTCTCCATATGCCGATTGGTCATAATAGGTAGAGGCAAAACACTTGGAAACCTGAGCATCTTTGCGGAAGTCCCTACGTTTAGACTTCGCTTCGCTTGTAGGAAGTCGATGGAGTGCCTAGGCTGCGCAGTAAACCCATGGGTGGGTTATAATGACTAATGGGTACCCATTGGGTGGGTAAAACCTCTTTTTCCTACCCAGTGGCTGTCACGGGCCCCTATAGGGGGCGTGACACCCCTGTTTGGGTATATGGGTGGGTTGAAGAGGTCGAAAACCCACCCATGGGTTACCCACGGGTGGGTTGGAGATGGTAATTACCCACCCATGGGTACCCATTTCGCAGCCTAGGAGTGCCACAGGGAATTTCCCTCATCGTCGGTAACGGTGTCATTCTTGGCTGGGAGTAAGTCGACTATGCACCTGTCAGATGCCGGAAAGTAATTAGGTATGGAGGATACCCACTACATTCGAGATCTTGCAGTGGATACATTCCATCCGTAGTATCATAGTCCAAGCCAGTACTCATAAATAGAAGCAGGTCGATTATGTCGTATTTAAAGACGGATCTGGCCAGGAAAAGGCTGGCAACAAAACCCGCCTTGTAAAGCTCTGACGACGAAAGAGTATCAGAAGAGAAGAGCTCTTGTACCAAGCACTGGACCCCTGGTAGAATCTGTCTGACTGGGGTGAATATGCTGTACTCATTTATCGTAAGCAAAATCGTTATCCGTCCTAGACAGCCCTGACATAACAGAAAAATCAGAAGTTCGGAACATACCATAATGAGTTGTGATTTGCATTAACCTATACGCATATAAGCCTGACCTTGTATTTGGGTGACGCAAGAAACTTCTGGACATACGTTCAGCTTCAATTGTTGCCAGAATTTCTCAAGATCTTCCATGGGGGTTGGTGTCGTGATGGTGCTTGCCACTGTACGAAGTAATATCAGCTGAGTCCAATTCGTGTAACCATTGGCGAAACCATACATCTTGAACCATCCTTTGGCCAGAACCGTAACGAAACCCACACATAGCCTTGATTCTTGACCCTGGATGATTTCCTACCGTTTCCCCAAAAGGTTTTGAGAACGCTCCGAGCGTTCTCTCCTTCCTGAAAGGCCCATCGCAGCTGGCGGAGGAGATCATATTTGTGTAGAGCATTCGCTTCGGCTCGAGCTACTCTCAGTTCTTCAACACAAGTTTCCAAGATGCCAAGAATTTCTTCTCTCAGTTCTGTTTTAGTCATGGTGTTGGTGATTTTTCCGCCTGCTGGTTTGTGGATTGCATTTCCGACCTTTTAGAAAGTGGGAGATCGCGGTATTCATATCCTCTTTCTTGCAGGAGTGGTAAGGCTGGGAGCCTTTCCTGGACGAAGTGGCTGACGCCGTCCAACTGTCCTTGAGACATGCTGGCAAAATTGGTATTACCCAACGAATTAGAGTGAACAAGAAGGTCTCGTTCTGGATATCTGCAACGCTTCCTGCATGAGGACCATTTATAGTTGTCATGAATGCGGCAAAGTGGAGTAATTATATTGAACGTTTATCACTATTCGTGCCTGGCACGCTCGTTTTGTAGTCTGAGGTCGCTACCCCACCAAGACGGACACACAGGGACAGGCTAGTGTTACATGTGACTTGCACGTGGTCCATTGTGTGTATTTAAGATCATTATATTTCAACGAGTTTCGCCTTGGAAGAACTAGCAATTGCAATGTACTCTGGGGCTTATTTCTCGATGTTCCTTCCTGTTTTAAGGGTAAATAACAAACAGTCCTGATGTCAGGAGAAGAATGAACAATCATTCGTCCCCCCTCTTGGAGAACCTTGATATCTTTCCGAGCCCTCATAGAATGTTTCGGTAAATATCCTCGATCTCTTGCTCATAAAGACTCAGACTTGGCAGTCTTGCCACGCTCCCCTTCACTGTACGTACAAACGGCTTCCCCGGCTGCGCCAGCAAGACTAGTTCAGGAGAAAGCCGCACTGATTCATGGCATTGAGCATTAACCTTTTCCAAATATGGCAGTAAGCTCTGTATAAATTCTTCACGCAGTTCTTCATCGTGTTTCCCCGGTACCATCTCAATCAACAGCACAGGCTTCGGCTTACCATGACCCCCAACCAAAGCTGCTTGGACGAGGTCATGACGTTCGATTTCTCGTTCCACAGTTGAGGCATACAAGCCATCTCCATGTGACAAAGGAATATAATCGTCGGTCCGGCCAACAATTTTCCATAATCCTTTACGAGTAGGATGCTCCATCCACAGATCATTCGTCTCGAAGCGGTCGCGATCAGGGTACAGGAAGAATATCTGCTGTATTGCTGCCCACTCAGGCTTACGGACAAACACTAACTCATGCAGATTGCCAGGTCGTGGCTCAAACTCGGCACCGACTTTTTTGTTGAACTCAACATAGTCCCAATCTTCCGTGTCATGGCGAAGCTTCGTGAAGTATCCACCCACTTCGGTGCTGCCAATGCTGGGAATGACTCTCACGTCTGAGGCTAACTTTTTTCCGCTGTTGACACCGAGAGAAGCACCGACATAATGGATGTACTGAAGGCTCTTTAATGCGGCTAGTCCAGAAGAGTCTCTGCATAGTGCATCAATAGCAGAGGGTACAAGTAGAGCACCGTCCGGACGACCATATTTCAAAATCTCGATAAGTGTCTCTGGGGATGGGAGACTTGGTGGGCCTAGGACGACCACAGTGTGCACAAAAGTAGTCATGGATAAGAGCATCAGCATTCCAACAAACTATAAACAAATATGAGTTTTGTTACCGATGATTGAATGCTTGAGAAACATGGCCTTAGCGACTTACGTGTATCATTGGCATAGGGGTGTACCATCTCTTGAAAGTAAAGTGATGTACATTGGACTCTTCGTCGTCTGCCAACTTTGCAACTACATCTACAATTGCCATCATTCTATGCGTATATGTGATAGGCTTAGGATATCCTAGATGGAGAGCTTATTCAGAAATCACTCTTTCAAATGGGAGTCTTGGCATACCTGTAGTTCCTGAAGTATGGAATACTAACCATGGGTCGTCCCTCGCCTCTTCCCACGACTTTTCGTACTTAAATTGTTGCGCGGGCTTGTCCTGTAGCAGATCTTCCAGTGCGGGTGCAGCAACTATCTGCAAACCTTCGCGGCGCTGGGCAACATGATCGACAACACTTGCCATACTCTCTGGTCTCAGATAAAGGTTGCACTCTTTCTTATTCAAAATGTGAACCTGTGCGTCTGGTGTCATCGTCGTTGAAGGCAGAATCATCTGTTCCAACACATAGCAGAGTAAGTATGACTCTTCCCATAGCATCCATCTGTATGGAACAGAGGAAATGATAATGTCTTGGACATCGTTGAAGGAACATAACATACCACCCTCCCCACTTTCCCCGCAGCCATAGCCAAGATAGGATATCGCAAGTCCTTCGGCCCAGCATAGGCAAAAGACTGAAACGGCTCCGTTGACGCAGGAAGATGTCGAACCAACCAATACGCAGCGTGATTGACGGCGTTCGCAAACTGACCGTAAGTAACATCTTTAAACCCCTTGGAAATATCCCCCTCATCTATCGGCATCGAGACCCAAGGACTTTGAGGCTCCGATTGTGCCCGCTCGTCAAGTATGGAAATCGACAGGCGCTCTCCATGCCGGACACCAGGCAGAGGAAGTGGTAGAGTTTTGGCCATGATGTAGGAAGTGAGGTTATAGATAGACGTGAGTGAGACTACTAGGGGAATGTTTTGGGAATGATTGTGAATTTCAATCGACGAGAAGGGGAAGTTATGAAGGCCTTACGCCTGAGTCATAACAAGCCACTGGCACGAACAGAATTCGTATTCACCTCCGGGCCCGCTTCACCAACTGTTTGCCGCAAGTGATCCACCATGACCTAGACTCGGCACTTGGATGATTGGTCTCAGCTTTCGAACCCTAGCACTTTCAGGGCAAAAGTTGTAACTTATATCCTCAGATCGCCGGCGCAGCAGAGAAGGATGTCAGGACGGAAGCAATTCACATAATGAAACGATTATATAATGGAAAATGCATACTCGGTCAGCTCGATGTTAGTGAAAAAGCCAGTTAGATTGTAGCCAGACTAGCCGGATATGACTCTTTGCGATGTATGTTGTATACCAACACCAAGCCTGTCATGCTATGATTCTTCTTCTCTTTTTTTCCTCGGGGTTAAGACACCAACGCGTTGCTTCACGGTAAAGCATCCCAGTGAGATTGATGGCAAGTTTGCGAGAATTGATGGTAGCAAATTATGCAGCATAGTCCGCCATTGCTGGCACCCCTTGACAAATACCAGCGCAACTCATGTTCAAGGTAATCTGGAGGTATCCGCGATCAGATGCCTATCAAGGATGTGATAGAGATGGCTTGAAAGGCTCGTGAGGATCTGGTAACTTTACGAAGGTTGTGATAAGTATTTTGGAAGAGATTTTCATCACTACGGATTCTTCGACCCAACTACGATCAACTTGACGACAAATGTGCCTGCCTCTTGAATGTTGATCGCCTGAATAATTGAAGCTGACATGCTACCTTAGATGATAATTAATTCTTCAATAAAACACTTGTTTCGATGTTAAATCCTTATGAAGGACCAAATTACTGCAAAAGTCAATGTATTTCCGTCATCACTCACTAAACTTACCCCACATTGTCCTACTACACACCTGCAAATGCTTGTTGGTCACTTAAACGGAGCTAAAGCCTCAGCAGAGCCCAGGACAAGTTACAGTGTTAGCCTACACTGCTACTGCCCTATAAGCGGACCCGTGCATATCGTATTATACGTACTGCGCTGTAAGATCCTCACGTAGTATATATATATCTGACATCTAGTTCCCAGCCTTTTGTCTATCTATCAATAAAATCCATTTACTGTTTCAACCTCTCAATTCAATCTACCCCAGTAAGAATTAACACTGCACTTGATGCGCTTCCGAAGTCGATTAGAAAGACTTCCAATCTAATCATGGCTCCATTTTTCAAGGCAATCGAACATGTTATCCCGGGCCAGCATATTAGAGAATATCCCAACGGGACCAAGCAGCGACAAGAAGATGTTCTTCAGTTGTCAATCAAACAGTACATTCCACTGAATTCCCCCAACCCGCCTCCTGAAAACTCTATCACCATTATTGGGGTGCATGGAAATGGCTTTCCTAAGGTAAATCTTTGCCCCTGTACCAATCAAAGGCCCGAAAGAACTAATGCTCAATCCAAGGAAACGTACGAGCCGCTATGGAATGATTTGTATCTCAATCTCCAGTCACGAAACGTACACATACGGAGTATTTGGATGGCGGACTGCTCCAACCAAGGTGCTAGTGGTGTTCTAAATGAGCATGTGCAGGGTGATGACCGTTCGTGGCGAGCAGAAATCCCACCACGAATTTGATGCTGACCATTCCGATTCAGCTTCCTGGTTTGACCACTCGCGCGATCTCCTCCAGATGATCAATCACTTCCGGAGCGAAATGCCACGCCCCATTGTGGGAGTAGCGCACAGCATGGGATGTGCACAACTGTAAGTATGTAAACTTCGGCATCAACGCTCGCTCACATTTGCAGGATAAACTTGTCCATCATCCATCCAAGACTGTTATCTACACTTGTCCTGTACGAGCCTATAATAATAAACGTACGAGCAAGAAACGGCGAGCCCAACCCAGCATCCATGTCCACCAGGCGGCGCGACCTGTGGGATTCTCGTGAGAAAGCCGAAAGCTACTTCCGCAAAGCTTTCCACGCCTGGGATCCACGAGTCGTAGAGCTTTTCCTGAAGTACGGCTTGAGAGCCACTCCTACGGCCCTGTACGACGAGACACAGAAGATTCCTGCAGGTGCCGTTACCTTGACGACGAGTAAACACCAGGAGTCATGGACCTATATACAATACAACTTTGAGCCAAAGGAAGCCGGATTGGATAGGCTCCTTCTTCCTGATTGGGACAAAGACCTCGAGATACCCATGCTGTACACCCGTGTTGAGTGTAGTATTACGATGAGAAATCTCCCCTATCTTCGTCCTAGCGTACTCTACGTATTTGGTGCAAAGAGTCCATTTTCTTCCACAGCAGCTCAGGATGAAAAAGTAGCCCTCACTGGCTCGGGAGTGGGTGGAAGCGGGGGCGAGGCCGAAGGAAAAGTGCAAAAAGTGGTATTTCCCGAGGCTGGGCATCTCTTGGTCTTCGAAAATGTGCAGGAAAGCGCTCGCGCTTCGGCGGAGTGGATTGACCGGTGGTTTCAGCAGTGGTTGGTCGATGAAAGGTTCTACAAGGGATATGAGAGTAAGAAATCGGATAAGGACATGCTCAGAGTATCGAAAGCTTGGGTGGCAACTACAAAGTCATCGAACTTAACGCCTCGGCCGAGTCTGATCAAAGAGAAGCTTTAGGGGTTGGTTGTTTGGAATCATTGCTGATATAATTGGGAATCTCATTTTTGTATGAAACGAGCTCATTTGTGAATGCCCTGGTGTTTTACAACTTTCGGTACCAACTAGCTTGTCATGCCCCCAAATAAAGTCCACTCGATTGAAGCGCATGCTGGCATGATCAGAGCACAAGTGGGCATCCACGATAACTAGACGATTTCCCAAATGAATGAAGAGATTCAAAGAAAGTACGCCTCATATATGATGAATATTGCTTCATTCCTGATATTGACCCCATAGATATTCATACAGTCATCCCTCTTCCCATTCATTTAATGTAATGTACAGTTAAAGAAATGCCCCATGAAAGCAACCCAAACCAATTCACCACGCTATGCGGCAATGCCCATTGATTCCCAAAAACACCAGAAGCCCCAACCACGTAAATACCCAGGCAATTAAAAAGTACAGAAGTGAAAAGATCTCAAGCCACGCAACTATGCCGCAGGCGCAGTCGCAGGCTTGCCCTCATCGTGGAACACACCTCCCTGACCAGCCTCATTAACCTTCTGTAATCTACCTCCTCTCCTCTCCAGATGCATAGCATCGGTATTAACCGTCTCGCCCAAATGTTCCTTGGTCTCCGCATCGAACTCAAATGCATGACTACCAATCGGTTTAACATGCATAAGATACATAGCATCGACCTCCTCCAACGTCTTCCCGCTCGACTCAACCAGGAAGAAGAAAACGACAAAGAAAGCCGCAAGATTGCATCCCGCAAAGACATATCCATACGCGTATTGGATATCGCCCGTGATGAAAGGAGTGAAGAACGCAAGCATGAAGTTCCAGAACCAGTTGGCGCTGGTAGCGAAAGCCATGGCGACGGCGCGGTAGCGGTAGGGGAACATTTCGCCAATGCAGGCCCATACTAGCGGACCCCACGTGGTCGCGAAACTCACAATGAAGAGACAGGCAAAGACGATCATGACGGTTCCGGCGTTCTTGGCTTCGGAGGATCCGACGGGTGCGTCCTTGAACTTGAATTGACCGACGGAGGCGAAGACGAGGAAACACATGGTTTGCCAGAGGGCGGCGATGTATAGGGATTCACGGCGGCGGAAGTGGCGTGCCATGTAGACACCGAAGAATGTAGCGCCGACGTTGACACCACCAAGGATCATAGCTGTTACGAAGGAGTTTTTGATTCCGACTCCTTGGAAAATAGTTGTACCGTAGTAGAAGAAGTAGTTTGCACCGGTGAGTTGCTGCAGCATCTGAAGAGCCATAGCAAGAGAAACACGGTATAACATACGCGGACCAGTGATGGCTTCGTACCATGGGTGGTCACCTTGAGTTGCGGCTCTGACCTTTTCGATTTCGGCGGTCTCTTGTTCGATCATAGGATGAGCCTCGTCAACACCGTAGAACTTGGCCATTGTTGTGCGGGCACGCCCGGAGTTTCCATGGTTCCATTCGTATCGAGGGGTTTCTGGGAGGAAGACAATACCGACACCGAGCATGATCGCCCAGATGAAACCGACGCCCATTGGGATTCTGTAGGAACCGGTATTGGTGTAGGATTCGGTGCCGTAGTTGATGCAGTCTGCGGTGAAAATACCAATGGTAATGAAAAGTTGGTAACATCTGCGATTCTCACATTAGCATTGGCTTCAGACATGCGTGAGGAATGAGCCGACTTACGAGATGACAGCTCCGCGGACAGGTACTGGAGAAGTCTCGGCCATGTACATTGGTACAAGGACAGAAAGCGCACCAACACCCAAACCAGCTACCCATCTACCCATTGCAATTCCGACCCATCCACCTTGACCCATAGCCATTTGTACAACAACACCGATGCAGAATACCAAGCACCATGGGGGAATGCATGTTCGTCGTCCAAATCTGTTTGCGAGTGGTCCAGCGATAAGACATCCGATCAAAGTACCGATGGAAAGCTGAGCAGAAAAGTTAGTAATTTGTAAGGACAGAACGAACAGGAGAATGAGGCACATACCAAGCCAACAATCAGACCCGAGCGAACATTGGTGAAGTAGTAGCCGGTGGGATGAGCAGTTAAGTTGCTTGTAGGTTGTCCAAATCTCCTTAAGAAGACTGCCATCTCCAAGAACCCAGAGATTTGTCCAGTATCATATCCGAAAATGAAACCACTAAGCACCAGGTTAGCATTGCCTTGCAAGATGCGACTCAATTACACATACCCCATGGCAACCAGAGTGGTCATGAATACCGTGCGCGCAGTGAGCGAAGGAACATGCATGTTCGCATGGGTTCTGGTGTGTTTCTCAGGGTTGGAATTGAAGGCATTCGGATGACCGTCCATGGAGTTTGCTTTCGAGCCGACTGCGGTTGTTGCAGGGCTCTGATCAGCATTGTGATCTCTGTTTCGATTGAACAGACCCATGATTGAAGAATTAAGATGCAAAGATATGGAGAAAAGAATTATTGGGGTAGAATAAGACACGATTAGAGGAACGAGGGGGAATGGGAACTATTATATGTCTCGAAGGAAGAAGCGGAACGAACGACTAGCAGAAGAAGTAGACGAAACGGATCAGCTCGGTTCACCGAGGATCACCGACATGTCTGGTGATTTGATGGCAGCCGCGCATGCGTAACTTGTTTGCAAGTCGCAAGTCAAGTACTTCGTAACTTAGCAGATACGATGGGAGCCAGGATGCGGAGCCTTCCATGGTCACAGTCCGGGGTGGGTGGTGGGTGGTGACGATATTTCTTCTTATTTCCTTCTCCATGACGACGGTGGAAAAGCGATTAATTCACTCAATTGGGAAAGGCGTGGTGTTTGAGTAAGCTGTGATTAGACCGACCAAGTCCCCGGATGGAGGAGAAACTGGAGTTCTCCTCACAATCCAAAGCTGCGAAGGTTGTTGACGTTGTTTGAACTATGACGTCGTCGGGTCGGACCCTGGCTCATCAAGCGGCAAAGAAGGAAAAAAAGTGAATAATTTCTACTGTACGAGTATCTAATCGCCGAGCCGAATATCTTCCGCCCTTGAGCCGTTTCACACACGTGATGCGACCCATCCAAAACTCCATAGAAAACAAATTGGTGAACCAATAATCGGCCTTACTTGCGAAATCTCCAGTTTTGAAAGGAGACTCCGGATATCAGATGGAGACAAAAAAGAGGAAAAACGGTGCCATCTCGGTGACACTCTCGTGCAAAGTTTGATATCTGGGTCAGGGACCACACGCAGCGTGGAAGACAGGAACTTGATTGATCATCGAGTATGCCCCGTATGGAGAGGTGGTTTCTTCGTATCCCATGGGCCTCCAGGTTTTCCACAGGTTTGGGTTGTTGTGGGATTTTAGGTGCGGTCGTGATGAGGGGAACGTGGAGGCGTAATTTGCGGGTGAGGCGTCCGCATTGTACGCCGTGCCATGACGAATGTTAAAAAGATTAAACACAAAAGAACAAGAAAACGCGAGATGTGCAGATGCGAAAAGCTTCTTTGTTTTGCTTACCTACGCAGGGACATCTTGTTGCAACCTCCCTTGCAGTGTTTTGGAGATGTACGGTACGAAGTACAGTACTGTGTGCCCATGTGCCCATGTAAATTATGGCTCCAATCACCGGTGTACCGTTCCACCGTTCCCTAGGGAAATTAAATGGCCAAGCCCCTTCCACCCATTCTTGGGGAATTCTAGCACGACTCAGCCAATGCCCGGAACAACCGGATCGAAGATTTCACCTTTTAGTTGTGCCTGGGTATTTCCGACTCCGATTACCGACCAGAAATCATGTGGCAGGAGTCGCACTTTTTTTCTGTGGTGGGGGAATTGTGGGGTGAGAGTGAGGGCGAAGGAGTAAGCTCAAAGTTAGAACTTAAGAACTTTTGAGAAGTTTCCAGATAAGAAGGCAATTCAGTCGTCATCTCAACTCCTGATCGTCTAGGGCGAGCCAACTAAGAAATGTCTCTTGATACTTTCAAGAATATCGCGCAAACTTTAAGGCAGTGTCCTACGAATGCTCGTTCACCCGGAACTAAATTGACCTTGACAGCTGTCACCAGGACTGAATGAAACATGGATACGATCGGAAACGGAACGTAGATACAATGCGACAGGCTAGCATTCACGGCAGGTGTGTTTGGACTGTCGGAAGATCTGTCTTAGCTACAGGCTGCACAGTCGTACATATACGATACAAAGAGTCTACCCACCAGCTGTGGACAATGGATCACTCTGGTACGGAAAATTTGCGAGAACTCTCTCAAGGCGAGCAGGCAAACGAACGCGACAGCAAGCGAAAACTCGCCGAACTGACCTCAGAACCTTAGACACTATTCGCTCTGTCGACTGATGCTCTTGTTGATTCGGCTTACTTAGAGATCAACCTCCAATAGCAGTGGAAACGTATTCTGCCATCCACCCATCAGCGGCCTTTGTTCGTACGAGTAGGACTCAGTCAATCTGGCCAGACTACTGCAGCTCGACAGGTCGTAGAATCGCAACTTGTCCGTCCACAGCTCACCGTTCGTCCGTTGAAATACCTTCGTTGCGCATAGGATTACTTGTCCACCTGCGCAAGGTCGCAACGACTTCGTGCTGATCACACACCACAGGGGGCGATGCAGTTATATTTCTCCGGGGGTACAAACAGTAAGAAGTATCTCTTTGCGAATGATACTTCCGTCTCCTTTGGAGTGACCGTTGTATGAAATATAAGGAGTCAGCCTCAAAGAGAGATGCAGCCCGAACTCTATCCCAAGCACCAGCCACTCGGCATTACCAAGACAATCAAAAATGCGACACGAAAGTACGAAGTAATATCCACCAAACAAAATCAAATAAATTGGACCTGGAGAATTCGATATACTCTTTGTATCTGCCTCGAGGCTGGGCTTTAGTCTGATTTTCATTTAGGCAAAATAGGATAAATCCTCCGCTGGAGTACATATTGTGGGTTACTCTTTATATCCGCCGAGAACCCCAGAGTCGATCATTGTATTAGTCCCGAGCTTCGTTACTTCGCAAGTTCGTCCAGAATACAGCTGGTTGCTCTAGGAATTGCTTCCGCACAAATGGTTATCGATCCAGTTCGAGTTGGTCTGATGGTTCTCTGTAAGGTTAGGTTACTGGATTGAGATGAGGTGAGGTCAGATGTGTAACATAGGCACCTCGTTCTTAACGGGATCTTGAGTCTCCTCCTCGCTCCTCTTTCCTCACTCACCTTATTAACCTCGTATATCTCTTCTCTCTCTTCGCTCCCTTTACTGCCTTTTCACTCTCTCTCCACTCCCTCAACAATCACCAAGCAACTCCCGTGCTTTTGTCTTTGTAAGATCTTACCCAAACGTGGATCCATTGACGATCATTGGCGGAAGATTTTGCGCCCCTGGTAACCGACCATTTTCCCCTCCACATAGGCAACTTCTCCAAATTCCCCATCTTTTCTCCCTTCACTAAGAACTTCCCCCCAGTTTCTTACCCCTTCATCACCACTCTTCACCACCAAATTGCCACCATAATTATATGCAGGGTCAGTCCAGGCAATAGCCAGCCAAAAAGAGCAATAGACCGCAGGGGTTAGATCAACGCACTTGCTTCGTCGGTGGAACAATCTATACCGACAAGACCGTTTCAAAGCTGTACAATTTTTCCATAAGCTTAATCGTACCATTGAATGCGAATAAAGTAGAAGCCCGCCAGAGGTACCTCGTCCTTCCCACGCCGTCCTTGGCATATAATTGGCGAATTGAGCACGGGGAAAGCGCAGGGGAAAAATAGAGCCAGACCAAACCAAAACGACTGACTGGCAGGACGAGTCTTCGAAAAGCGAAAGGGAAGAGCGCGACCAGAGCCGAGAAATCCCATCAACTGCCATTATCTCCGCTCACCGTCAAGGTTACATGTAGATGAAGAATTCCTTCCAATGAATGTAAGACTTTAAATCAGCCTTCTTTCTGAACCCTCCACTCCCTCACCACCCAAAACACAGAGGACCAGAGAGGAGAGAGAAAGACGCATCTTTCCCCGGCATTTTGATCATCGCAGCCCAGGACGCTGTCAGCAATCCGAATTATCGCGCCACCACCATTGACTTCTTGGAATTTCTTGGGATCAAACACTATACAATTGCAGTGTAGCGCATGTTGTTTTCCACGAGTTGGCTGTTCTCTGCATACTTGGCAAGCTCGTCTTAGAATCATTTCGCAAGTTCAACGTTCTACCACGGATGTCTACCACACCATCATCTGGAGATCACGGGTTGGCATGTAGGACAGCAGAATTGGGAACGATATCAAGTTTATCCTGACCATTGTATCATTGGATCATACACATCTACCAAAGTATATCACAACCCACGATAATCTCGGGATACATCCAACCTTAATTGCGGAAGTACTCAATATCGCTGCGCGTCCATAGTACTTCACAAGGGCTTCCGGAGGAAAGTTCGTGCCCGTATTGGTGTACTACGTACTTCCTCCTCACCAACTCTTAATTATCCGGCAAACCCCTTCAAGGAATCAGTTTGTCCGATCATTCAAGAACTTTTCCGCTGCTCATCTCGTCAAATAAAGCTTTGGTGCAGCCATCGAGTGGCCCACTGTCTCATGGCAACCAAACAACAACAATCCGTGCCGACGCCGGCTAGGCCGAAGAGCACAAATGGAATTATTAACGGAACCAAAGCTGGAGCGGGGGATACCAGAATAGTCGTCATCGTCTATGGTCAGGGTCAAGAAAACATTGTGTCTGTTTTTGCGGACGTACTTGGCAAACCACATCGCCAGGCTCCCAGCTTTTCGTCTGTGGGCGATGAAGATTATGGTACCGTCATTGGGATCGCGGCGCACGATGCGAAAAGCGATATTGAGTCAAGGAATAAGTCTCTCATAGTCGCCATCAACGCACATTGTGTGGCCTTGGGAATGCCGCCAGATCTTGATCTTTCGGCCTCATGCGACTACGAATTTCTTTACACAGAGACGCCGTTCTTCCGAAGAGACCTTTCACGGTTTATTGCGTTCATTCTAGGGCAAATCAGTCATCACGATGCGCTCATCACCAAACCAAGAACTTACTTCATATCGACCACATTTCCAGACGTCCGGACGGCATTGTCGAATCTGGATATTCTCTCGGTTGGATCAGACGCAGTAGAGATCCGCGTTGATTTATTAAAGGAGCCTTTATCAGACGGTGGTTTCAACTCAGTACCAAGTTTGAGTTATGTGGGAGAACAGGTGATGCTATTGAGACAACGTACAGAATTACCGATTATATTTACGACCAGATGTACCCGGGAAAATGGCCGGTTCCCCATGGATAATCCGGAACTTTACTACGAATACCTTTACCGAGCGATACAGTGGGGTTGCGAGTATATCGATGTAGAGGTCTGGTTACCAGAGGACATTCGACGTAGACTGTTCGAACAGCGAGGGAACAGTAAGATCATTTCAGCATTCCACGATTTCTCCGGAACATTCAAATGGCCATCTCCTCGAGCTCAAGAGATCTTCCAAGAGAGCCGAAAATACGGAGATATCGTCAAGATGATCACCATCATTAACTCGATGTCTGAAAACTATGAACTCGAGTACTTCCGGTCTCAAATCAAAGCAAATAATCCCGACGGTCCTCCGTTATCTGCGGTTAATATGGGCCAGCTCGGCCAACTCTCGCGAGCACTTAATACCGTCTTCTCGCCTATTACTCATCCTCTATTGCCGATCGTTGCAGCTCCGGGTCAATTGAGCGCAGCCGAAATCAACGGCGCTTTATCAACCATGGGACAACTGCCGAAAAAGAACATCTACGCGATTGGAAGTTTCCGCTCCACCCCTCAAGCCACCTTCTTCGAAAAATGTTTCAACGAACTCGGCCTCCCCCACAACTTCGCTTCCGTCGACCGCGGCATCAAAGGCACCGTCGAAGCCTTCTGTCTGCAACCCAACTTCGGCGGCGCATACATCAACCCTCCTCTCCCGAGCTCCCAACCCTACATCCCCCAGCTCACCGATGCCGCCCGCACCATCGGCGCCATCGACACGATCGTCGTGCGAGGCGAGGGCACATCAAGTACTTTCATCGGTGACAACGCCACTTGGAAAGGCATCCGCGCAACCCTCACACGTGATTTCGCGCCCTCCGCGTACAAAGACCGCGCAGCCATCATCCTCTCCAGCAACGGCGAAGATGCCGCCTCCGTCATCTTCGCGCTGCGCAGCCTCAACATCGGGAAAATATACACAGTGGGGTTTAAAGCGCAGGGTCCGCTAGCCGCAGGTGTCGAGCCTTTCACATCTATGGAATCGGTCACCAGAAGCGATATCCCCGTGGCAATTATCTCCGCTCTGCCTCCGGAGAAAACTCACCTCGTGCAGCCGCTGCTGAGGTACTTTAGTAATGGGAGAGATGCGGGGAGAGGGAGTAAGGGGAAGGTGTTTGTCGATTTGGCGAATGGGCCGAGGAAGGGCGATCCCATGGCTGTGGCGCAGAATTGCGGGTGGACGGCTTATGGGGTGGCGGATACGAGCGCGTTTACGACGGTGGAGACGTTGAGGTTGTTGGTGGGACAGAATGTTCCGTATAGTTTTGTGAGGTTGGCTAGTGGGAGGGGGTTGTATTGATGATGGGGTGGTGTGGGATGGCGGGGGATGAGGATGGCTGTGCATGGTGTGGTGTTCTTCCTTTTGATTTGATTATTTAATCAATCAATCAATCGATTCAATGAAGCTGGCGTTTGGTGGATATATTATATTGCGCTCACAATGTCTTTCTTCATTCTTCTTTGTCAAGTTAAGTTAGGTTAGGTTAGCAGAACCTTGGATACGCGTTTTAAAGGGGCGCGAGAGAGAGAGATTCGTTGGATAGCTAGGAGGAGGAGGAGGAGGTTGTAGATGAGTTGAGAATACGAATTGAATTGAATTGAGATGATATCGATTTTTGGGAATTCTATTGTGAATTTGTGCAGAAATGGGTGAAGAGAAGGGGAGAGAAATAGGTTTGCTTTGGTTAGTTTTTGAATGTTTAGACTTTGTGTGTGGTTTATGAGTGTTGGAATGAACTGAATGGGATGGGATGATTGAGAATGGAATTGGATTGCATGGACGTTTTTCTGTCATCCTACCGTTTCTATAGTATAGTATGAGTATATTCCATATCAATTCACTGACAAGCAGGGCAGTATTCGTAGATGTGAATTGTGTATCTATCTAGATATTCATCTTTGAGCAACTTCTTGCCCGGCTGATCGTCTGTGTCTTGAAGTAGCGCCAGCGTCACTTATGCTCATTCATACAGTTCTTGCGATACCTCCATTTCCCGCCCTCTTTGGCGTTAGAAACGTCGTAGAAGCACTCTTGGGCGTGCTACGAGCCTTTTGATGTCTTCATTTCCGGCCTTTAGAATCGATAAACCTTTTTTCCCACACTTATCGTTTGTGAATTATGTAGAGGGGAGAGAATTGAGTATAACTTCACGTATGGCAGAAAGTAAAGGAGGATTCGTATGATTCTCAGGGTCGAGGTTCCGGGCGTCGAATCATCCTGCTGTGATACTTGGACATCGATCTCGGCGGGCGCGCCGCGCAAGATCCGTTCGTTCATCTGTGTTGACTTGGGTTGGGCGTTTATTGAAAGTAGTCAGTTGATTCGATAGAGTATCATTACCATGGTGTTGGCTGCCTCTACTACTTGGGTCCAATTCTGCTGTTGGTGTCGATGTTCTGAGGTGTCTGGCGGTGCAAGGCGAGTTGGGTATTTGTCTGCACTTGATGCTGGATAAGTTCTTTCCCTACTGATTTTGGGAACAAGTTTTGATACTTAGGGAGCTGTGCTGGATGATGTGCATCGGGGAGTATGGATGAGGTGGTTCAAGGGGGAGAGTTTGTGGGCTATGAGTGCTGGAGATGAAGGGTGCAGAGATGGGCAGGAGATTCCTGGGACTTGGAAAGTGGGTTCGGGGAGGAGAGTGAGAAGATCATGGTGGTGAGGGAGTGCGGTGGAATGGACTCGTCGGTGGAGGGAGAAATGTGATGGCGAGGGGAGTGTGGGAATACACGTTTACTGTTATGTTGATACTTAAATCTTATGCTACAGCCTTGACGCAGAAATAACCGTCGAAGACAGCGACATCGGTATTGTTAGACCAGTACAGGAAAAGTGAGGGGAGAGAAATGATATGTTTATATTATTTTTCCGAATGCTATACTGACGTCTAGATACTGTACAAAAGCTGTGTAGCTACTTGAGGTGTCGATATTGGTATTTCTGAGCAGTGTTTTAGGTGTTAATTGGAAGTGTGTGTACTCTGTGAGATTCCTGACTTCATGGTGAGATTCCTGAGTCAGTGATCATATTCTTGAGTCGACAGACATTACTTTGTTACGCAAGACATGACGAGTACATCATTGAGTGAAGGTATCTGTCAGCACGTCTAACCCAACAACTCATTTACATCACTCAAAATCTTCTTCAAAGCTCGATCTAGAGTCTACTTACCAACAGACATCGCCATCTACTATGCTACTCATCCAACATCACTCCAAGCACGTAAAGAACGGCTTGACCTATAACACATCTACTATATACCAATAAACAACGGACCATCGCCCCCGCACCTCCTCCCATCATGAGGGGCAACAGCGCTATGTTTTGAAAATTTAGATCCTGCCCTGGCACTAGTACCCCCTCTCCAACTAACCACGCCTCATCTAACCGGACCAAACCGGCCGACTTCCCTAAACTTTCTATGCTTCTCAAGGACCGAATACCCAGTTCAGTTCGGCAGACCTACCACTGGGCCCGTCGTCCCGTGAGAAGGCGCCACGGCATGACTCGGCTCTTTGGGGTGATGCAGGGAAGAGGAGAGGGAAGGTAAGGGGAGTGAATGGATGGGATGAGAGTGGAGGAGAAGCAAACCTTGTGACTAATTGCTAACGCGGCCTTTTTCTGTGTTTCTGTATCTATCTTATTTTGATTCTTGTCGATGAGAGATGGCAGATGGCACATGTCAGGGAGAGTGAGCGATGACAGAGTGAAAGGGACGAAACAAGGAAGGAAAGGTGGGTCAGCGTTCGCCACAGGATTCTGCCTGATATTGACATTTGAAGTTTGCGCGAATAAATGCATGAGATGCTGTTGTGTATTGCGTTGCGTTGAGTGGGACGGTTAAGGCACAGGCATGGGGAAAGGGAAGGGGAGAAAACCAGCCCCCTCACCCATCGATCTTGTTTTCTTGGGGTAGGCAGCGGGGTGCAGATGAACTGCGGAGAGGTGGATACAGAGGAGTTACATGCAATACATGTACCGTGCAAGCTGAGCGGTAATCGAAGGGTAAGTCAAGGAGTCATTAATGTAGACTGAATGTACCGGATAGATCTACCCGCGGTATGTGCAGTACCTGGCGACCAATCGCATCCAGCGGCGAGCAACAAAGAAATTAGTTTGTCCTTTGTACTTCCTCTCATGCGAGGGCACGCAGTGGCTGTTCTCGGGCTAGGGGTGTGTTGTTATTGGCGGCTGCTATACGGCGCAAGCACTACGAAGAGTAGAATAGCTTGTTTGCTTGCACCCTCGGTATAAGTTGAGGCCGCTGCCGAGACTGGAAACTGGAGACTGGTGAGTGACCTCTTCTTCTGCGTATCGGAGGCACCTCCTTCTTTGAGTGATTGGGAACTTTGGGTGATATATCGGTAGTTCTGGGAATGTGATCATTGCCAATATTCCTCTTCGGCTAAGCATGCATGCAAATGCAAGAGAAGGGCTCAATCACTGGCGTAGATCTTCGGTACGGCTCGTCAATGGTAGTGGTAGCTCGTTCAAAAGAAGGGCCGTTTTAGGGACTACTTCGACATACGCATAGCATACACAGTAGTTGTGTAGTGACAGCGGCAGTGGAATACAGGTAAACATAAGCTTGCTGTGTCACCCCAACCCGCATAAGGTTTGGCTTTCATCCGATATTCATCCCATGTGGCATGTATAATGGGCAATATGTAATATCCGACCCAGCGAGAATTAACTTTACAGGTACAGACGCTTTTCTCCGGATACACAAACGGTGACAAACCAGAGCAGAAAAACGTGCGGACGACAAAAGTGGCGCTTGCAACTTTGCGGGGAAGGGGCGTTTCAGATATTCGCTGGAATAATTTTAATATATTACTTGTGCACTCCTTTCATTAAACAACCATAAGCAGTGAGGTGAGATGTCCGTCAATGGTTTGATGTTCGAGTAGCATTCTGTGGAAGCGACGTCTATCAGAGAGATATAGGGTCCCGTTATATCGAAAGCGGTATATGTGCCTTAGCGATCTTAACAGATGGTATTATAGATAGTAGTTAGATTACGGAGGTACTACTGTTATATGGAGGCCTCTTATTGTCAGGGGGTGAATGATCCAGCCGTGAGATATCATGACGGCGTCCGAAACATCATCGTATGATGGAGTATAAGAATTCCTGAAACGCTCTATCCTCACATATCATACCGTCAAAAGCTATCCGTCAATCCGAGTCAAAGAAGGAAGGTTAATCCTCGGACGAAGGTCTCGGATCACACCTATTCGTATAACATCCGAGGAGTGTTCGAGGAGAGGTACGAGAGGTTACTGATCAGCAATCAACAACGTCAAAACCTCAAGGGATCGGCACGTCAAGATCTAAACCTTAACCGCAGCAGGATCTTAGAAACCTTGTTGTCGTCGGCTTCAGTGAGATTGCAGTCGCTTTCGGAAAGGAACCCGTCGAAGATGCGACCCAATTTCTTCCTGAAGGTTCCTACCCGTTGGCAGTGGCATAAGTTTCACCATCCTCGGGCACTTACCTTTAACCTTACCAGGCGCTCCAATCATTCCAATACACCTATCTCTACTTGGCAAGACTACTACTGCAAGGACCAGACGGCTTCGGATTTGATATCCTACCAGCAGATTTATGCAGTCTGGAGAAGGTCAAGGTATAACCCCAGGAAATGTTAATGGAGATGGAATACGAAAGTAACTCTAAATTTGATGTGGGAAATTTGTGCCGACGACATGTTTGCACCAAGTAGTATTTGCACAATCTAAATTTAAATGCAATGGCGTTCACAACTACAGTGGAAATCTGTGTGGACAATGGGCTGGGCATGTGGTGGACGTGTGGGGATGAAAGTGGGTGTGTATGAGTGATGAAGGGGTAAGTTCTAGGAAATAGTTTACGGATCGCACAGCGAAACTAGCCACACTCCACTACAGTACCGCTACCGCTACTACTACTACCGCTTGTTGGCTCCGGTGACTCGCAAATTATGCAACAAAGCGCCGTGTATTACTTTGATGCGTTCGACCGCCTCCTCCAATTCCCCAAATCCCAGGTCTCTTTTATCCCCTTGGTATTGTTTGCTTGATATGTCCTTTCAATGCTTCATCGAGCGTGCATGGGTGACAAGCTACATGGGGTTTGATAGACACGGCAGTAGATCAGGGCTGATAATCTGCTGAGGCCCGCAAGGAAATGAATGCTACACTGCGGCACAACAATAGTATTGTCGATAGTATAACCTCTTCGGATTTTGTGGCCCTTCTCAAACCGAGAAATACTGGAGATGCTGGGTTGGGGAATCGCAGAAAGTTGATCAGTATCAACGGGTTTTCCCTTCTTTTGACCCCAGTTTTTTCCCCGGACCAATGTCCAAAATGGTAACTGGTCCGCGAAATACTCCATCTTTCCACCGGATTTTAGTTGACTCATGATCATTCATCGTTTAGTAATTCTTGTTCTACAGAGTAAGATTCTCTCTTCATTTACTTTCAACCGGCCCTTGAAAATAGACGAGACAGTTGGCTTACGCTGGGATCTGATGAATATCTGCAAGAAATAGCTAGATACGGTGCGGTGGCCAGATGCAAGACAAGAAAAAGTTTCAAATCCATGACCCAGCACAAGCAAGCTTGCAGTTCCGAGGTCCTTCTTTGCTCCTGGTAATATCCATACCTTCGCCTACCTTCGCCTGGGAATACACCATACACTACCCCTTGTTGCATGGCTAGAAAGCTTTTTAGCTTTTTATCTAGGTACCTTTCTCCCCCTCCCCGCAATCTTCTCTACCTATGGCATGGTATACCCTACCAGCTAACCCTCCTTCGCCGCTCGTTTCCTTCTCGAATCTTTTCCGTTCTTTGCTTGAGAAATCGATCACGCCCCCATTTTCTCTGTCCGATTTTCTTGCAAGGTTCCCCAAACAATACGCTATTTACTTTTCACCAGTCGCTACCTACCGACCTACCTGGGCATCACACTTTCTGCTTAGTTCATCAGTACTCTTCGTCCCCATCTTGTCCTACTCATCTCATCCTGTACTTTCTCCTCTCATAGACCGCCTACATATTCGTTGGAAAAGAAACATTCATCTGAACCCCTAGCCACTTTCGATGACCGCAACGCCACGTCTACATCTGCTCGAATTCGATTCATTACTCACATACGGGCAAGCTTAAGGTTAAAAGCATAACAAGCTTCGACACTCGTCAACTGATCAACGAGGACCCGGAGCACAATAGCAAAAATTGGGGGTAATTCGGTCCAGGACGGTCCGACACATATCTAATTGGATGACATCTGCGATTGGCGAATTCTATCTCACTCACCCATAAGCCCGAGAAACCTCATCAGATACGGTGTCCGCAAGATTAATAATTTACGACCGTACGTATCGTTGGATATTTTGGATTCTGCACCCTGAAGGCTAGATTGAACTGGAGCGCAGCCCTCGACCTCGGAACCCACACAACCACACTGCTACATACACACTCGTGATGTTTTGCGCGTCACCTTGCGAACAGCCCTTATGATGTGACGAGTTTGAAGAAGGCTGGCAAAATAAATCCTTCTTCTCGCGTTTCTTGGTGTGGAAGAACCATGTCTGGAAGACCGGCGCAGGTTGGCATTGAACGATTACCAGCACGACGCATGAGCAACGAACCGCGAGAATCAATGAATTGTAAATCGTGTAGGAAGCGGAAGGTCCGTCGACGTCCATTAAAGTAATTCCGGCATACTAAGAAATTTTCCAGATCAAGTGCAATCGGTTGCGACCGACTTGCGAGGCATGCCAGGTCTTCCAATGCCCGTGTATTTATGGTGAGCCGGTACCACTGTGCGCATTTCGAGAAATCCTTGGCTCTAACGTACCTTCATAGATGCTGTTCCGAAGAAACGCGGACCGAAAACAGATGTCCTGGAAGCTTTGTTGAAAAGAGTGGATGGATTGGAGAGGAAATTGAGAGACGAGAAGAAATCGCATTCTCCAAATAACGATGGAAGTGGCGGCTCGGCTGCGGCTGGGGAAGAAGAAAATATCGATAACGACGAGGTCAAACCAAAATTACCACAACTCGAAACAAGTACAAATCTCGCAGATGAATCGGCAGTTTACTCTCCTACACCGATCAGGTACGTATAATGGCCAATTCGGAAGTGGTCAATTTACTAATGCAAACTTTCAGCGAACCTTCCCCGTCTGTGCAACAAGATGTTCTTTTAGATACATACTTCGTCCGGTGCCATGGCAAATCATATCATATCGTGGATGAGCCCACGATTCGACAGCGAGTGCAAATCAACCAGATTCCAACGTATCTTCTGTATGCAATCTATGCTGTTAGTGCGAGGTACGTCAATAAGGGACTGGTTGCACTTGTTTAAGTCACTAACCCTTCCAAGGTATACCGTACACCCAAATGGATATCATGCCGCGGTTAGGCTGAGTGAAAACTACGCCCAGCGAGCAAGGACAGAGCTGGATATTGACGAGCCATCCATTGATACCCTGCAAGCTTTACTACTTCTTGCCATTTCATACACCGCAGCAGGAAAAGGAAAGAAGGCATATATGATGCTTTGTGAGTTAATATGGAGGAAATACGTATCTGAATTTATGCTGACTATGAGTAGCCAATGGGATTGGAATGGCAGTTGCATTAGAGCTGCATCGAGAGTTCGACCACAAGGTTCGAGTAAATGCAGTAGAGAGAGAAATGCGCAGACGCTTGTTCTGGACTTGTTATCTAATGGACAGATTCACAGCATGTGGATCCAAACGGCCATCTCTGATTGCGGACAAGTCCATTGTACTGCGGTTACCTTCGTGGTCACCAAATCCAGCCACACTCCCTGTCGAAGGAGAGTTCTTCCAAAGCGGGTCAAACTTACACTTTGGTAGTGGTAAGAAGAGTCAAGGCAGCAGTGGAATGCTCATTGATATTGTGCGGATATTGGGAATCACTAATCGATATCTGGCAGCTGGAGGAGTAAAAGGCAGGTTCAGCGATGCTTACCCGTCAGCTCAAACTTTTACTAATTTTACTGTTATAAATACAGGCGATTCCCACTTCCCATGGCATTCGTTATCGAATCTCTCGAAGATTCGCCAGGATCTAGACGTTTGGGCTTCTGGGACCCAGGACGTTTTCTCTTCCGTCGATACGTTATTCGGACAACCGGACAGTACTACCCTCGTCCTAAGCAAGTTGATCTATCATCTGATCCACTGCTTAATATACCGTCCCTTCTTGCCCATTGACTTGGCTGAGTTGGCCGGAACAGGTCAACATCAGTCATGGCAGATCGAGGCTACGAATTTATGTTTCCTACATGCGAACGCAATTGCGGAACTAGTGGAACTGGGCAAACAGTCAGCCTCAATAGAGTGGCCAGCTTTCGTAGGATATTGCATCTGCACAGCAGGAACTGTCCATGTACACGGAACGCATTATAAAGGTGGACGCGAGGGTGAAGTATTTTCCGCCAGCGCCGACTTCCTTGCCCGAGAAATGCAACAGCTTTCAGAGCTACGATATGCATGGTCTTCGGTTCAGCACCAGCGCGAAACATTACAGACGATCTACAGCTGCCACTCTGATCTGGTGAAGTCGCTGGCGAGCAATCCTATGCGATATAGCCCGGTATTCCACCTCGAGGATTTCTTCGATCGCTATAGCGACCTGGGGCAATTCTTCGACGGTGCACATATCTCTTTTGCGGATGTCGTGGCACAATCCCCTGATGCTTACCAAGGACAAAGCAGCTATGCGCCAAGGGTAAACTCGATTACCAGCAACGGCGCGTCATCATCGAACGATCAACCACCATCATCAGGGGGTACAAAACGAAAATCGGTCTCCTCGGCACGAAAACGAGCTCTTACAAACGGACTAAAAGACCGACCATTAATGTCACCGAACGGTCGCCCATCAATCGAACAACTTCCTCTACCTCAACACGGCCTACTCTCTCCAACACCCTTCCCCAACGAAGGACCCTCCCTATCCAATCTCTCCCAGATTCCCTTCTCTCCCCCACAATCCTACAATTTCTCCCCGCAAATGTCCCAGGACAACAACTTCGACCCGATGTTCGGCATGCCACAGATGGGTAATAACGCCGTCCATAACGGAAACTTCGGTTTTGGAGATCACACAGCAATGACGCCTGGAGGGAGAAGCAATAATGGAAGTACGGGGACGAATGGCGAGGAGAAAGATCCATTCCTGAGTTTATTGGAGCAGTTGGCCGAGAATGAACATTCGAGAGGAGGACCGAGTGAATTGGATTTCTTCTTGGGTGGAGGCCAGAATTGAATGGAGGACGGAGAGTTTGGGGGATTTTAACTTAACTTTATTGGTGTGTTTTATATCATACCGCAAACATTACCACAATCACCGCGTCGAGAAAAAGAAGCGAGTGGAGGAGGACAACAACAATAGCTGTCTTCTAGAACAAGGCGTTCACAGCTACCCAAAGAAGCATTGCGCAGCGCCACGCCCGGTCTACCCAGTCGAGTGAAATGAACTTGCGCCAAAACAAATGCATCCAAGCATCGGCCTCTGAACCAGGAGTTGGGCATCGGCGGGCAACAGGAGCACATATGGGGAGAGGAGTCAGCAGGAGCAGGAGTTCGGGGACGGAATCCAAAGCACAAGCACGGGCGCGGGGTGTTATTCATTCTCAATCTCGGATTGGAAAAAAGGGAATATGTATACGTATCATGATTATAGGGTCTACTGACTGACTGACTGAATGAACGAGTGATTGATTTGAGAGAATGGGAATGGATGAATGGGGTATATAGGTCAAGGTTGATTAATGGATTGGGATGGGATGGGATGGGATTGGATCGGATAGTAGGTACGGTATAGTACTACCTGTATTCCGGAGTATATATCTAGTATGGTAGTTCGGTGAAGGACGCCGAATGGAAAAATGTACTGCTGAATATGCTACATGATTTTGATGTTCGAGCATGATGTGTGATATTCATGTATGCCACGCTTGTAAGATCGCTATATCTATGCATATCTCCATGAAGCATACATCCCCAATCCATGCTCCCGCGTTCGTCTCGTCTCGTGTCCGTCTCGTTCTGCATTTTTCATGCCTTACGATACACCTATCGATTATAATGCACTTCTTTACTTACAATGCACTTCTTCACAACATATCCTAATTACATTACCCTGTTTATTCATCACAGCCCTAGAACATCTGCTTTCCTTCTCTCTCCCGTCCCTTTCCCGTCCTCTCATATGTTTAATCCATCTAGACCAAACACACAGACTTCTATCCCGCGTCATCCCAGAACACAATCTACACAATTGACACTCACTCACTTAACCATCTCATCACCCTCGGACTCCTCTCCCCTCAGCTCGGCTCCGACTCGGCTCGGTGATTTTTCATTTCAATTTGTTTCGCCGCCCAACGTAACCTTCAAAAGAAAAACAAAAGAAAAGAACCAAGATCGAGTCATGTCACCGCCTCCCAATCGCATCTCCAGAATCCGGACGTTTTTGATCCCGCTTTTTCTTTTTTAAAAGTTTCTTAAGAAGGTACCAGAGATCACTCACTGCCGACGGTGTGTCTGTTTGTAGTTACATTGAGATGTGTACCCTACCCTACCGAGGCACTGTGCTACTTAGGTTACTTTTCTCTATTTCCCATGAGGGGAGGATTTCCCCTCCCCCACAAATTAACAAGCTGCATGTCGCCCCTCATTTATCACGTGGACTGTACTGTGCTTGCTGTACAGTTTTTGTATATCCCACTTTGAAGTTGAAGAGACGCAATCGAGTCGGTCCGATTGTATTTCCACCAATTGGTGGTACGGATTGCGGGGGGAAGTCAGGTGGGAATGGGGGCGAGCGGGGGAGCGGCGGGAATTGGGGGATTAGCTCAGTGATAATGATGGGGATGGATGAGGCTAAGATGAGCGCTAGGAGTGGTTTTGCTGGGTAGATAGAGACTAGAGAAGAGTAGATTGAACCATCACCCCGCGATCTGGAGATTTGATGGGGATGGGGAATGGGCACGGATGAGGACATCAGATAGTTAGGTTAGATAATTGGGTACGGATGGGGAAGCTAAAGATAATGTAATATGAAAGAGAAACACAGACGACGACGACGACGGACGGGAAGATTGAGTTCCTTAGGCAGGTACAGTATTTGCGGGACATGGGGTTTGTGCCGAATCTCGATTCGTGAGAAGTGAGGCTGTTTCTCGTAGGTAAGCATAACCTTACCGGTACAGCTAAGGAAATAACGACATGGAGTGTGTATAGAATTGGGTTGTTTGCTCGGTAAAACGTACAAAGTTGTGTTGAGGCCCTGAGGGAAGGGTTGTTAGGGTTAAGTTGTTACGCGTACGTGCAATTTTATGCGATGAACGAACGGGATGGAAAGAGAGATCGGAGCTGAACTGATACATTGCAATGAGGATACGAGGGCGGAAAGGGGTCGGTTGTTTGCTTGTTCGAGGGAAATGAACGTGCTTGGACTGGGAGGGTAAGGTATTGCTATTGATAGACACCTCAACGGAAAGTACTTCGTACCTCAAAGATTCAAAGTGTACGGAGTACTGAGAGTATAGAGCACAGAGCAGAGTGCAGACACCAGAGATAGCGAGAATGGGGATGTACATCGATCGATCCATTTATCTTACCGGCGGTCAATCACAGTATGAAGGAAGCTGGCGGACGGTACTTCACCTGGTGAAGCATGGACATGTTCAAAAGTAAAGTTTCTCGGGACCAGGTCTACTTGAGGCAAAGCGAGCCAGACGTTTGAAGGGTCTAGTTCGTATTCGCATGCTGGTATGATGGCCCTGTGTTGTCTTGAGTTTGATTTCCAGACACGTCTGAGCTCTCTGCCACTCCAGCAATACAGCAGTGCAGCACAGCTACTGGTGTAGGGCGAGTAAGGTTATGTTTCAGTACCTGAGGTACGATGCCGTGGTCGTGGGTGGACAACGTGGGAAAACATTGATAGAGGTTGCCCATCGGCGACCGGAGCCAAGATCCTTGCTCCATGGAAGAAACCGATCTTTACCGAGAAGAAAGAGAAAATGGCCTCATATTAAGCGAGAATGCGACGTCATTACTCCTATGAAGTCAAATTTCTGCTCTACGAATCTTAATACGAAGCACTTGGTACACTCGAGACGAGCCACTCATATACTTGCTGTCCTTCGATTGGATGACACAATAGATCTTCTCATAATGATATGCCAAATAGCTACTCAAACGAGACTTGGCATCTGCAACTGCCCCAGCCACTGGTCGCTCGGCTCAGGCAGGACCCTGTGATATAATAGATGTAGGTAAGTGAAATCGATGAAATCTTTTCACTCGTCCTGTAGCATTCCATGGGCCGTGGCATCCCAACATCGCAAGAGAGCAGAGTACATTTTGCCCCAGAAAAACTTCGGCTCGGATATGGCGTCCGAACTACTGGAACCACTGGGCACTGCTGGGACTACTGGAACTACTGGAGCTATCGAAATCCAAGCATCTTCCTTGAACGCCGTCTACTTCCCAGTCGTTGACGGGCTGGGCTGTGCGATGTAATGTCGGGGTAAGGTAAAAGTCTTAGGGCAATCAGTCAAAAGGTCAGTCAAAAGGTCTAGTTAGGGTCGAGATCGTCCCAGGTTGAAAAAAACAGAGCAACGAACTTTTCACCGCACATTCCGGGTTTGCTGAGTACTCGATCTTCCATCTACGATTTACTTTCCTATCGATCAAACAAACAATACTTGGACGAAGGAAAATTTCTGGCTCGTGTTCGGTCGTTGCGCTTTGCTTGTCGTTGCGTTGTAGGAGCACAGAGAGGAACGGCACGGGCGGACGGACGATATTCGAGGACGGTCGCTATTTGATACTCGGGTTGAGTGAATACGAAAGCTGCATATCATATTTGCAAAGCAAACAAGCCGACGTGACAGATACGATTCGATTACCAAAAGACGACGAACAGGACAGCGAATCGTGCGGTATTTAAGTAGACAAACGAGGGAGGGGTATACAACGCTATCGTGCTCGGATTTGGGAATACAATTGAGCGCGGGACCCTTCCAACGGCAACGCCACATTCGGCAGAAGAATAGCCATCGCCAATTTACGGAAAACTCACCGCGGAGAATGGAATTGCGGAATTTGTCGTTCGAATGTCTAGGTATGACTTGAAGGATCGAATTTAGAAAGAAGAATAAAATAGTGAAAGAGAAAAAGACGAATGCCTATCGTCGCTAGATCCGATTTCCAGATGTCGTCGACAGACGAGACAATAGCGCAGTTGCATTCGCGCAGTAATACGGTTTTTGTCGTTACGACGGTTACTATTATCTTGTCGAGTGTGTTTGTGGCGGCGAGGTTGGTGAGTCGGTTCGCGATTGTGAAAAGCAAAACTTGGGACGACTGGTTTATTATAATTGCTTGGGTGAGTTTTGATCCCTCTGTTGGAAATTGGAAATTTTATGAAGGCAATGTACTGACGAATTATTTGGTGAAGATTGTCGCATTCGCCTTGAGTTTTGCCATTGATTATGGAACAACCAAAGGCTTGGGGAAACACGATGTTGAGATAGAGCCGCAATGGCTTCCTTCTTTGAGAAAATCCGAATATGCCTTCACGATTCTCTACGTAAGTGATGATTCCAGACCACCGTGGGTGCATAAATACTTATTTCGCGGCATAGAATCCCGCTTTGATGGCGACAAAGAATTCAATTCTTATATTCTATCTTCGCATGTCAAGAAATACTCAAACAGTCCTTCGAATTGCTTCATATGTTACACTTGTTGTCGTCAATCTTGCTGGCGTTGTCCTCACATTTCTCAATGCTTTTCAATGTTCTCCTGTTCGTGCAGCATGGACTGATGGAAGCAATGTGAAATGTCTATCGATCATCACACTCTATTCAGCATCTGCTCCCGTTAATATCATCACCGACCTGGCTATCTTGGTCTTACCAATTCCCGTCTTGACAGGAATGCGTCTTCCTCATAGACAAAAAGCCATCTTAGTATTCACATTTGCCATGGGTATTTTCGTCGCCATCGTCGATGTCGTTCGGATTTACTACCTACAGCAAGCTTCGAGGGACTTCGACTCGGCTGCCCTGAAAAACTCGAAGTTGGGAACAGGAGAAGATTTCGCCTACAATGCATCTTTAGCTTTCATGTGGTCGGCTGTCGAGGTCAACGTCGGAATTATTTGCGCTTGCATTCCCACTCTTAAACCGCTCATGAAACGCATTCTACCGGCGATGATTACCGATCGTACTACGAAAGCTCGTACACACTCGGGCGAGAAGTACCAATCTATGTCGTCGCAATTGGGTGTGAGTCCGCAGCTGTTCCGAATGGAATCTATCCCGCAGGTATCCACACCACCTCAGGTAGCTCTACCTCCTCTTTCGCCCATGGGTGTCCACTCCCCATCGATCGATGGTGGCCATAACCCTGCTGGGCATCGCGAAGAAGAAGAGCAGATGGACATGATGGATTTCTTAACCACTCCAGCCATGAGGCGAACAGCAACGGTTCATACAGGTGCAACAGAAAACACCACCTATTTCGGGTTCGTAAACATGAAGAAACCCAAAAGCATGATGAAGACCCATGGGAAGGAATCGCTGAAATACTGCACCATGGTCACCATTCTGTTCTTCCTCTGGGGCTTTTCCTACGGTTTACTTAACACCCTCAACGTTGCAATTGCAGAACTAGCAAACATGTCAGAAAGTCAAACCATCGGGTTGACCAGTGCGTACTTTGGTGGATACCTTTTGGGCCCATTGACTGTGGGCCAGTGGGTCCTGAGACATAGTGGATTCAAGTCTACTTTCATCACCGGACTGTGCATCTACGGTGTGGGCACGTTAATGTTTTGGCCCTCTGCAGTTCTTACGTCATTTCCCGGCTTCCTCATCTCCAACATCGTCGTCGGATTCGGTCTTTCGGTTTTAGAAACTGCTGCGAATCCTTTCCTGGCCCTATGTGGACCGACGCATCATGCAGAATTCAGATTACTACTCGCGCAAGCCGTCCAAGCAGTTGCAAGTCTTCTTAGCCAGCTCCTTGCGGAGAAAGTCCTCTTTGCAGGTATCAGCGAACGGCCCACACTTATCGACGTACAATGGACCTATCTCGCCGTCGCTCTCTTCACCGTGATCCTCTCCCTCTTCTTCTACTACACCCCCCTCCCCGAAGCCTCCGACGCCGATCTGCAGGCGCAATCCGAACATCTCGAAATCTACCCCACGCGCAAATTCCCCCTAACCGGCATCTCCGTCATCTACACCACTCTCGTCTTCGCCGTGCTCTCGCAAGCCCTGTACGTCGGCGCCCAGGAATGTCTCTCCTCGTTCTTCACCCCGCTCCTCGATTCCCGTGTTCCTGCTTCGGAGACTTTCACCCAGATCTTCACTTTCACAGAGGATAACTGGCTGCTTCTCGGGCACGGACTTTTTGCCATCGGACGCTTCCTCTTCGCACCGCTGTGTTTGCTTTTCCCGCCACGTACCTTACTTCTTATATCAATGATCTGCCTCACCGCGCTCAGCATCCCCATCTTCGCCATCGAGTCCCTCTCCCCCACCGCCATCGCCGGCCTCTCCCTCATGGTCTTCTTCTTCGAAGGGCCCGTCTTCCCCATCATCTTCGCCTCCGCACTGCGGGGGATGGGCGCACAGACCAAAATCGCCGCCTCGGCGCTCACAGCCGCCGTGTCTGGCGGCAGCGTCTTCGCGTTTGTGATGTACGGCGTGCAGAAGAGTCGGAGCGTCCAGTATAGTTTTGTGGTGTTTATGGTGCTGAATGCGGTGGGGATGCTGTTTCCGCTGTATTTGAACTTTTTTGGGGGCGAGGCTGTCAAGCATCAGGTGGATCCGAGGGATATGCGGATTGGGAGGGGGGTGTGGAGTAGGGGGGATAGGAGGGAGGGAGATGAGAGGCCGGATACTCCGATTAGGAGGTTGAGTGAGAGGGTGAGTTTTTTGGTGCAGAAGATTGCGGTGAGGAGGAAGAGTAGTGCGGAGTTGCCGGTTGTGGAGCATAGGGAGAGGAAGAGGGGGAGTGGGGAGGAGGGGGGTGGTGGTGAGGAGGAGGTGTAAGGATATTTGGAAATGGATAAGGATAGGATGGGATGGTAATGAATGGTTTAGGATTGGGTGGATATTTGCTTCTTTGGTTATTCGATACCAGGTCGGTCGGTCATTCGGTATACTGGGAGGATGAACAACCCACTATGGACGGATGGATGGGTGTCAGGGACTGGGAGGACGAAATCTCTTTTGCTCAAATTTAGCGCGGCGTTCAGGATTCTCGATGCGAAATAGGATGATATCATATCTCCCAGCACCACATATACATATATACATAATATAGTGCGCGAAGATCAAATTTCGGCAACGGGGGAAAATTCAAGCTGGATTGGGAAACTAGGCTTTGAATAATTGGAGTTATGGCTTGGGTCTGCTGATATATGGCAAAAGTTTGGGTCTGTTAGTATACGGGACGACTACTTGGATGGGTGAATTGATTGATGGATTGAGGTTTCGAGAAGCTGTTGATTCAGCTGATGGATTGTTTATCTGTCTTTTATATATATGGATAGTTGTCTATTTATCCTAGGTACGATAATTGAGAAAGAAGTAGTAGTAATGTTAGTATTATGGTTATGATCATGATGGCTCTGTTAACTACTTTCTACTGCGAAGTCATGATGTTGGGCCCAAGCTCACTTCTTTTATCATGCCTGCTGTTAACTTCCATTCCTATCTATTTCTATATTGTCACACGCCTTCGCTTCGTCGTAGCACACCAAGCCAAAGATCAAATTACAGTGAGAAGTTATTCGATGCACTTTTTGTAACCTTCTCAGTTTTGATATCAAAATTATCCAAAAATTTCCGTATACGTTCTTTTCGTCTTCCGAATCAATGACGGATTTTAGATCTCAAATTTGATAATTTGGTAATTTTGTCGGATTAAAAGTATCTGGCAAATCTGTTTTGCAGGCGAAGGCGCGCAATTGCCTGAGGCGAGGCCTAGAAGCCTTAAATTCATCCCACGAGCCTGCAAGCGTTCTGGACATAACCTCTAAGTGGAATGAAAGAGTTGATGCTCCCCCGAATAGAAGAAGTATCCATGTCTGTCCCTCGATCTATCCATATAGATGAGATGAGATACGCGCGGTACTGTGCGCCGGGCGTCAGGCGTCAGGCAGCCAAAACTTGAGGTTGCAGTACATCGACGGGACAAAAGCTTCAACGAATCATATCGTTGTCGCACTGTAGCTGAGAGAAGCGACTCTGTGGCTGAGTGAAATGCCTCATTTCGGTTATGAGCTTCTTCAACAATATTTCCCTCGCCGACGATAAACCCTCTGGAATTTGTGTTTTTGACTGCTTGCTATTTGTCAGACCGACGCAGACGCGCAGCGACAGGAAGATCGGATGATCATGTTGGTTAGTTGCCTCTATAGAAGAGCCATATGCCCTGATTAAGAGGAATCAGCGTTAATCCCTCATGTGCCGCGCCACGAAAATGGCATCGTGGCACCAGACTTCCTGCGCAACGCCAGATGTGTTTATTGAAGGCGACGACGACACCCTGCGATGCCGAAGCTGCGACGTAGTTGTACAGGTTGGGGATCTCATCGCTCAACAAGCCAGCCGATTTTCACCCATCGCTATCCCACAGGATGAACCAGTGGGGCAGATGAATCTCTGGTGGCCTCCCGGTGTTCCTTACTCCCGGGAGTCTCAGGCCGAGCAGCAAGCAGCTGGAAGTTGGCAATCGGGTTCTACTGCAGCGGCGGTTGCTAAGAAAGACCTTGTTGGGGACAGTGTCTACTTAGGTCCGGAAAATTTGGAGCTGTCGAGGGTTTTGCCTCATGAAGATTCTCCCTCCTCCCCCTCGACAAGTCCACCAGCTGGAGCAGCCCAATTTCCGCCTATATACGGTGCCACATTAGCTATTGACGAGTTTCGCCTGTTATGTCTCTATGCCGCCGATGATGTCAGCTCTCCCATCCACACCACCTTAGAGGTATTCCGGCACGACGATTGTCCCGTGTACGAGACGGTGTCTTACGCATGGGGAGGCGAGGATGGCGACAGTACGCCGTGCCGCCCCGTTTTTGTCGGTCCGTACTGGGACATTTTGCTGCAGACGAAGAACTGCTGGGACATGCTGCACTACATGCGGCCCTGGAGGGGCATTCGGATGGTGTGGGTGGATGCCATCTGTATCAATCAGAACGACGCGGTGGAGAGGGCGCAGCAAGTGGCGAAGATGGGAGCCATATACCAGAGCTGCTCAAGAGTGTTCGTCTATCTCGGATCTGATATTGTGTCCGCTGATGGATCGAAACGCCACCATCCGTCTCATCGTGGCCTTCACGAGTTTGACCAAGTGATGAACGGCAACGCTGCTACTGAAAGAGCAACAACGACGACCTTGGCAAAAATACTTACTCGAAGATATTTTAGCCGCGTCTGGGTCATCCAAGAGCTGGTTCTTCCGCGAAACGCCGTCATCCCGGTAGGGGGCGTGCATTTTTGGACCAGCAGTCTCACACCAAAGTATCTGGCTTCGTCGTCCGGACAGGATTCAAGTCCCTGGGATTGGAACTCCACCGTCGCGCCGTGGGTACAGTTTATAGGCGGCACCTCCTTTGACGAGGATGGTTTGTATCAGATTCTTCGCCGTACCTGGCAGTCCAAGGCGTCGGACCCCCGAGACAAGCTATTTGGGATTCTAGGGCTTCTTCGGTCCCACACAGACAACTCGCTGCTCGCGATGAATGCGCATCTCTCCGGACCTAGAAAGCTGGCACCGAACTACCAGCTCTCTACTCTACATACTTTTATCGGTTTTTTTGCCCACATTCTGATAAACCTTGGCGTGACAGATGTCCTGATGAGCGCATCAGGGCCAGCTGCATTGCCCGGCTACCCTTCATGGGTACCGGACTGGCAAACCAGAGACACCCTCCGGGGGGAAGACGATGTTGATGAAACGTACACAACGGGAGTCCAATCATCGGACGCGAGGGTGCATGCCAAAAGCAGAAGGCCCTCTGATAGAGGTTTCTGCAATACCCTCTCCCCACTCAGTCTGCAGCCCTTACAGCAAAGGGAAAATAGCGACTCCCGATTCTATGACTCAGGCTGGCGACCGTCGCTCATTGAGCGGCTTCCTCAGGAGAGGTGGGGGAAAAGACAAGAAAGCAATCCTAAACTATACGACATGAACTCATGGCGTCGCACCGCCTCTATTGACCTCTCGACCGGGGCACTCTCAATCAAGCTCCACCACTTGTTCCGGTTCAATGCAAACCCAGTGCGCACGGAGGTAGCAGACCTGTACGAAGTGGTAGAGGAACCATGTGCGTTGTATATCATGACCCAGAAAGGCGGACCTCCACTCGACAATCTAGTCCCTCCCGGACGGAACCATCTGTTCTACCTTGAGAAAGAGAAAGAAGATGGCGACTCAGAATATCTCCTTCTCTTTCTGCAAGAACTGGATTGCAACTCTTTTTCGCCCCGGAAGTCATTCAAGCTGCTTCTCTGTTGCGCTTATGCCGACATATTCCTTCTATCTCCGCCAACAATAAGTAGTGAGGGCACTATGTTGACCGATATTCGCGACATTAACCTTCAACTCAACTTGCACACCGTCATCAGCAAAGCCCGGAAAATGATTGGGGGGAAGCAGGTCCTAGAGGCCCGCCTACATGACGCTCTTAAAGACCGTTTTGGCAACTACAAGGGTCGTAGTATGCGTCAGATGTTTCCGGGGCATGGAATTACGGTGCGCGACGTCCTCCACGTTATACAGGGCTGCCTCAAGGAATCACGCAATCAAAAGCAAAACTTTGCTGAAGCATATGCCCGGTGCATTAACGAAAAATCACCGCAGTTCCAAGTAAAATTGACGCTAGACTACAATGATGATGACAGCTGGATCGAGCTGACACTGACGCCGCAGGACTGGGCCGATTATAACTACTATTACTGGAGCGGAGTTGAATTTCCGTATTACCTGCCCAGAAACGAGATAGGATGGGAGTGGCGCTATGCGTCGGCAGGTACAAGCCAGTTTGGAGAGAAGTGGAAGCCTTGCAGAGATGAGAGGTGGGATCCGTGGAAGCCAGATAAGGCCGTGTCGGTAAGGGCGAGAATAAAGAGCATCATCGAGTACATAGAGCACACATACCTTTACCGGTCGCTTCGAAAGCTAAGCTTTGCGGTTGCTGCTGCTGCAACCGCCGGCATCAGCGAAGACGAAGTTACGATCCTGACAAGGGAGCCGCGATGGGAGGACCATTTCATTCCGTGCCGCGAGTGGCCGCAGGACTTGATTGATAGCTTTGCCGCTGATGGAATTCCTTGGCAGGTGTACATTCTCTAGATAGATGAAGAGGGTTTTTAGGGGCCATACCGAGGTCATCTCGGCCATAGCTCATTACAGCTCGACCATCTTCACCACTTGATGATAAACCAGAGCCCAGAACAAAAAGATAAGCATCGAAGACGGAATGAGGAGAAGCCTTGAACCCGAAAGGATACAAGAAACATAACACATAGCTAATGCCACTCGGCTTCACTATGAAGAATTAGAATCTGTGTTACATTGGAAGAGTTCTACCTCTTTCCTCCGTCACGCTCGCTCTCCACGCTTTCTCTCTCCCACTCTCATACCCAAGTATCTCAAACATAGCTCCACAATAATTATTTGCTGCATGAAAATCTAAAAATCTTATTCCTTCGAAGTCTGCAAAAGCGATCTTCAAACTCCCCGAGAAATCTTTCTTAAACATGGTATAATCAAAGCCGTTTTCTTTCTTACAAATCAATCAATCAATCAAAAGGTATATCCCCCAAACTCCCGCATCGTATCCTATTTCAAAAGTCCGACTCAAACCACTTCCTACAAGCCGCCGCCTCCATCAGATCCCAACATTCATGATCGCGCAATTTATACGCCATCTCCAACTCATCCCTAAACAACGGCAACCTAAAATTCTCTTCAAAGAATTCCACCCTCGGCACCCTTCTCTGCATCTTCTCTCCCTCCCTCCTCTCCGCAAACAACCCCCTCAGTCTCCTCTCCGCCTCCCTCCTATTCCCCACAACCTCCATCCCATTATTCCACCCCTTCTTCCACCTCTGCCCCACAAGCAGCACCTCCTCCAACCTCTCCAACCCCAACAACCCCCTCAACCTCTCCCGCACACTCTCCTCCCCCTCCTCCCACTCCGCACTCTCCAGCACCACCCTCGGCAACACCACACTCCGCACCATCCCCGCCCACCCCGGCGCATACCCCGCTAACACCTCCATCCTCTGCGCATACGAACGTAGCATTCCTCCCCCCTGGATATTCCTCTCCTTATTACAATAAAACACCGCCAAACTATCCCTCTCTTTACAAAAATACACCGGCCTCCCATCCCCAGACAACTCACCCCCCGGAAACAACTCCCCATAGCACCTCAACGTCTCCTCCCTCGCCTCCCTATTCACCCACAACGTGACCGGAAAATTCGCACTCAAATTATCAAAATAGTTAACCGGCGCCGCGCGCAGCGCTTCAGGCGATGCGCCGGGAGTGAGAGAGCCGAAATCGAGGTTTAGCGCGACGATCCGTCCGCGGAACGTGTGTTGCCAGATCTTGAGACGCAGTTCGATGGGGAGGCGGGTGAAGGGGTGGAAGGAGGCGTGAGGGTTGGTGGTGGGCCAGGGGTCTAGGGGTGCGAGGCGGACGGCGAGGGTGGGCCAGTATTTGGAGTCGAGGTGGCTGTTGGACATTGTGTGCGGTTTTTGGAGTTAATTGTCTATGGTTTTATGATTTTGCTCTCTCGTGTACTGTATGGTATTTTTCTGGCGTGTCCTTTGTGTACAGTACCGTACCGTACGATATATTTATCTTGCGTGCTACCGTACTTATGCTGTACTATGCCTTCTATCCGACGAAGAAGAAAAAAAGAAGGGTCCTGCAAGCTAATATAGTCTAGTGAGGTGTCAGGGTAAGGGGGGCTACTGTACAAGTGCCGGTATACACGGGAAGGTAAAATGAACGTTTTGGGGTCCCTTATCACTCGAATCAATAAAAAGCTGGAGATTGTGTTTCAGGGGGGATCCGCCCAACGAAGCATCGAAAACTATTTTTGCACGAGTCAGAATGTCGGGGAGAGTCGCCAAGAGCTCACGATCCCACTGTTTGCGAGTAAGGATGGGACGATAATAGCATGAACATTGACCAGATAAGTGTTCAAAACTCAACGAAACATTGGGAACGGACAGCAGCATGAGTGAGTTTGGACGGAAAATGGACAGAAAAAAATAGAAATAAATTGATTGATTAGGTAGCGCTCGTAAAGACCAATTTCTCGTTCCCCACCACAGTCTGATTTATTTTTTCGTTAGCCTTATCATTTCCGGGGATCATGGCAGAACAGGGCGGAATAATTCGTACCTTCAAGACATTCCCTATTCCTGTAACTTGTCCCGACGCATTTTGCCCTAGAATATTCGCATAGTTCGTGGACATTAATTGAACCCCCGACACGAATCCCTGGCCATCGAAACCACTACTGCAGGTCAGCACTTTCAAATAGCCGCGGATACGGTCAATCAAACATACCAATGTCCACCGCCATTTGGTGTGTTGTCTACTGTCAACGATTGACCAATTTGATCAGCTGATAATCCGGCATCAGTAGCCAGTTTTTCCCAAGCTGTAATTGCATTTGGAATAGCAGGCTGTAATAGGGCAAGCTCATCCTTCGTGCTCTGGAAATGTATTTTTGTATTCTGCATCAACGTTGCCGCATCCACGACATCGACTTGTGGTGTCAGGGCACCGCAATTAAGAACGACGCCTGTCTTATATTGCGCTCCGAATGCAGGCATGAAAAAGCCAGACATCAATAAAGACCCTCCCGAGACGCCTGTGAAGAAGACATTTCCGCTATCGAATGCCACGTCCTTGGGCAATTGGGTTTGAATGAGGGTGTTTACTGCTGCTGCGTGTGCGACGCCGTCTGTTCTCTGGAGCCCGGATCCGCCGCCCCAGAATAAGTTCTTATTTGGAGCAAGGACAACCACGCCCATAAGGTTATTCTGTACTGCTTGGTTTGGGAAATCAAAGAACGATTGGCCGCCGTCGCCATGCAAGAGAACATTGAGACCAGCTGTGCCCGTTGTGTTGGCAGACGCTGTAGCACCTGTAACGCCAGAGGCTGCTGTGAACATGTTTGCTGGAGCACTAATCTTATACCGAATCGAGAGGCCACTGATAGGTTAGTATATTATATGAAATGGACATAGATATCAATTTACTTGATTTGGACCGTCTTGTCTAAGATCGTTGATCCATCGGTTGCTTTGGATACTCCGCCCGCTGCTGGAGCCTTTGCTGAGCTGGCTGTTGAGGAAGTAGAGGAAGATGCACCTTTCTTAGGCAGCGCATGGGTAAGTGTAAAAAGATTGAGAAACAGCAATAACAAGAAACCCCGAATAGAAATCATGATGAAGGAAAACCAAACGCCCAGCGCTTGAAAAGAGAACGATTGAATACAAATTTCCGAGCGTGAAGAATGATTGCAAACGATGAGATGAATGCAGCGATCATCTTTAAAGGTGCAAATCGGTTGTAATGCCCAGGAATCAGTTATGATCTTTTTTGGTCGTCAAACAACCAAGCAAATTCCCCCAGGAATTTTCCTCCTGAACTTGGATGGTGAAGCACATTGAGGTTTGACTTGGCGGCCCGGTTGGGGTCGAAAGCGTGACTTTGGACCGAAACTTCTTGGCAGGGCGAAATGATTCGCCAACGGTAGATCACAGATGAATCTTATGGTTTTGAATTCGTAGTACAAAGTACTGCACATGATTGAGCTCAGAAGAGAAATGAATGAGGGATCAGAAACAATATACACCACGTGATATTGCAAAAGACGATCATATACATCGTAGAGCAGAGGCAAATACCCGATGCGTTGTAAGCAGCGCGCACTCAGCTGAGTACGCAGCTTGCGCAGTAAGCTTCCCTCGACATATTCGAACCTGCCGTCATCATAACGAGGCTTGCGTGGGTGGTGGCATCCAGCTCTTCGTACGAAGCGATGACTTCGTAGAATACCTCACGTAACCATGACAGCGAATAGACTTATAAATAAAAAAGAACTGTATTTTCCCAATGTAGAGCTTTGATGCCAATGATGTTATTTGTGTCTCATATAGACCGTGCCAGGATGCAGGAAGAAACGCGGAGAGTGCGCTTCAGGACGGTTTCGTGTTTGAGACTTGGAAGGCAGACACATTGAAGCGGGAGGTTCGGATGGTATAATTCAGATCGAGATGCAAACAGAGTACGTCCGAACAGTCTGTGGTCTTCTTGCTCGAATTCGTATTGCTTTCATATCACTTGATACAATGGCATCATGACTTTGAGCGGACAAGAGCTCGCTGTCCCATCATAGAACCGAAGGCAGCACGACATGAGTTTGTGCTACTCAGTAGAGCGTATTTCGAGTCGAAGAGAGGGAAATTCCTTGCGAGAGCGGTGGAAATCTTGACGTGATCACAATTGAGGCCGTCGTACCAGATGACTATAGTTTGCGCAAAAGTTTGTTTCGATGCGAACTATAGGCAAAGTAGGCCGTTCGAAGTTGATGAAAATGGGGAGAACTTAAGCTTATCGCGGATGACATCCGGATTGGTAGTTTGATAATGCTGCTGTAAAACCTGAGAAAGTTTGTCATGTCCACCTGCGAAGTTTCTTCGATATTTTGCACTATTGCCAATACTCTTATATCTCGTACTCCTCGGACAAGGCCAGTATTGAGCATGTGAGTATCGCGAATGGAATCTACTTACTTTCATGGAGGCGGATAAGTCATCAAAGCATCGTTTCCGTGGGTATTGAGGAGATAGGTGAGCCGCCGAAGCACCGAGTACAGTATATGCACCGCCACAGATTCTCCTGAAACCGTCTCCATCGGCCATGCATGCATGCTTGTTTAGCCATACACAGCGATCCATATCGGTGCGCAAATGGAATCAAGCTGAAGAACCCAGCCAAAGAAAGCTTCGAACGTCATCCCAACAGGGGAGACGCACAAATGATCAACATTGCCTCGGCGGACCCGAGCTTTTCGTGGATGTTCTTGGTTATCCATTGCCATTTGCCATTTGCCATTTGCCAAGAATAGCCATGGCAAACAGAAGTTGATGCGAGGAAGAAAGGTTTGTTTGTCTGTAGCGGCACCGCAGAGAACAGAAGCCATGAAAGATCGCCATGAAAGGCCGCCATTCCAGCTGTGAATCCGAATCACACAAAGAAATCGGCATGGATGGTGGGCTTGCTTAGCATAGCCTCACATGGAGAGACAACCGGTACTGTATTGCTGCGCCGGTAGATAATGGATGCAACTGCAACTGCAGATCTGACACCTGGAGCTACTCGAAGTAGCTGCTTGTCACCGATACCGTAGAGAAAGTAGTATCATGAAAACCGTCGTAGTAAGGTTACAGGCGGCTCGGAGTTGTGTGCCTTTCTAGGATTCCTGGGTTCATTCATGGATTCATGATTCGTAGCCTTAAACTGCCCCTCTTCTGTCGCTCCTCTATCCCTCCTCTATCCAGTCTTCTCTCATCAGTCGCCAGAAATGGTTAATGATACGCCGTGGTGGAAGCTCGGGTTCTTTGCGTCATAGCCGTGGTGATTAATTTCCATTCTTCCCACACCCAAGTGGTACCTGGACAGTGCTGGACTCTGCGCACATAGAAACCAGGAACCCGTCGCAGCTCATAACCTCACAACTCAGAAGAATCTTTCCCATTATAAACACGTTCGTCCCACATTTGATTTACATAATACAAACAAAAAATACAAACATCGTATTATTCAGATCTGCGGTCAAAGAACTCTTGGGTCTTTGCCGTCTTATCCTCTCAATCAATAAGAAGGCAGCGCAAAAAGCTTGTGTTCCCATACACTACCTTAGAAATAGTGGCGCAGCTGGACTTCTTCTGACTTCTTCGTCTCTTCGCTGCAGCTTTCCCTACCACTCACAACTTCTAAAGTTCGACCGACCAAAACTACTTGCGCAGAGAAAGGCTTTCATTCAACGATGGATGGAAATGGTATGGTTAGGAGGAAGGACACTACGAAAGGTCCTCCTCTACGTATATTGTCTTTAGGTAGGTAGTCTTGCCCGAACAGCCCCTCCAAGCTTCGCGCGCATTTTACTATTTACTAATACACCACATTACAGATGGAGGAGGTGTACGAGGATATTCGATGCTCATCATAATACAAGAGCTTATGCACCGAACGTATGTCGAGATCGAAGGAAAGGCGCCTCGAAGAGATCAGATTCCAAAGCCCGCCGACCATTTCGATTTAATATGCGGTACGGGCACAGGTGGTTTAATCGCGATTATGCTTGGCAGACTACGTTTAGACTTGGAGACATGCAAAGAAGTTTACGTGCGGATGACTAGGAAAGTCTTCGAAACGGATAAAACGATCGCTGGTATACCATACAGGTCGACTCTATTCAAAGCTTCGAAGTTGGAGGAAGCCATCAAGGAGTGCGTAAGAGAACATACACTATTTGAGAAAGAGGGCAACGACGGGGAAGAGGAACCGGCTCTCAGCGCATATCCGGGAAGCCCGGTCAGCCCTTTCAGCCCAGTGAGCAGCAGCGGCAGAACTCCACAGCGACATACAAGCAATGCCAGTGTCGCAAGTTTCAGCAACAGAAATCCGGCCACATACCAGAGCAGACCCTACATGTTGTCGAGGTGGGGTAATCCCAATGCTAGGTTATATGACAATCGTGAAAACAGAACTAAGACGTGAGTGTTTCCTAAAACAAATTTGCCATAGTCAGCTAACAATTATAGCGCCGTTACTGCGACTTATAAAGGCACACCAAAAGGTGGTGCGCCAGCTCTTCTACGATCCTACGATTCTCGAAAGGAACCATCACCAGAATATGACTGTAAAATATGGGAAGCAGGACGAGCGACTTCGGCCACAGCTCTTGCATTCAAACCCATTCAAATCGGACAATCAGTATTCCTTGACGAGGGCGCCGGTCAATACAACCCAGCGCCTTATGTCCTTGATGAAGCTACGGTTAATGAATGGCCTGGGCGAGAAGTGGGTGTCTTTGTAAGCATAGGAACAGGAAAAAGACCACCAGGAAGCGATCAAAATTCACACATTTGGTATGAAGGGTTTATGGGCGAATTTGCGGAAGCACGGAGGAAGTTGATATCGAAGATCGAAGGATGCGAAGCCACACATCAATATATGATGAAGGAACATCTGAGCAAACGCGGGGTCAACATCGAGAATTATTATCGACTGAATGTGGAAATTGGTGTTGGCGAATTCGGTATGAATGAGTGGCATCGTCTGGCAGATATTAGTACCGGCACAAGAAGATATCTTGGGAAAAGCGACATCCAACGAATGAACCTTGAAGCAGCAGCGAAACTGGCCAAAATCCATCGAGCAAAGCTAAGGTGGGATGGAAAGACACACAGAACAAGCTCCGGGTCCAACAAAGCTCTTCCAGATGTCCCGGAAGCCAATCCTCTAGCTGTGGAACTTCCTGCTGAAGTCGTTCCATTGACTCCAAACTCCAACAAATATAGTCCTCCACCTCGGGCCTCGTACGAATCCGGACATCACGATACCCTCGAGGTTCTTGATCCCGCTCGACCGCTCTCACCCCGCTCTTCCGGAGATTACCAGACGGTATCTCCTCACTCCTCGCCTTTGAGTCGACCAGCCGACGACAGGTTGACCGTCAACAGTCCCACCCCATCGCAATATCGAAATGCATCTGGTGCGGATAAGATCGCCATAATGAGTCTAGACGAGTTTCCCCGCCCGCAATACCAAGAACCTCCGGCACGAAACCCAACGAGAAGAGTTGAGCCACCACCACTACCTCCCAAAACCCCGATCAACGATCCGGGAAGCATGGCCAGACGACCATTAGCGCCATATCCATTAGAAGATGGACCACCGCCTGTGGTGAACATGGCGAGAAAACCTAACTACGGGAGGTGAGGATAGAATTACGTGTTTGCTGAGGCGCGGATGATGATGACGACGACGACGAATAAAAAGAGAAAAAATATTCTTGATACCATGGCAGGGAATGTGATTTCGGGCGTTCGATACCAAGAGCTACGATTATGCCTATTACTACTATTAAGTATATCATATCATTTGTTTGGGAACTCGAAGATTTGGGGAACGGAGTTAGGATGGATTGCGGGTGATACGATACCTTTTTGATAGTTATTTTTCTACCTCTCCTATAGGGATTGAGATGTATACCGTTAGGTACGGTTTATGCATGCATGTATGCACAGGTTATGATGAGGTTAATACTCAGAAATGTCAAATGTTTAACTCTTTCTCTCTGTGGATCTCAGGATGATTTATCTGTACTGTCTAGTACACTTTTACTGCTCTGTTCTCTCCCTCAAACCAGTGGGGATTGGGTTGTAGGACCTTTTTTGTATAATGTATAGTATACTTTACCATTTTCTTAAATAAATATATCCTATACTCATACTCTCATCCTCTTGTCCCGACTCTCCTGGTTTTGATCGATTTATGTTTTCTTCTCCTTCCTCTTTCTTTCTATCTCGCTGTTGTACTATTTAGTAACGGTGCATTAATACCACTCCATCTATCCGTCGCGCCCCCTCATTCCTCTCCCTCCTTGTCTATCCACCCATTCCCTCCTCATCCTACCCACCGTTCCCTTTTATCCCATCCCAGCGCAGCCTCCTCCTCCCCAGCGCACTACTCTACACCTCTCTCACCTCCCCAAGATATCCTGAGCTCACATCCAATCCCACTCACCCATCATACACGAGCAACACACGAGATAAGGACCCCCTCACGCATAACCTTCCTATCACCGAACTCCGAGCTCAGAGAGAGGTAGGTAGATGCATATATATATTAAGCTACATTTCACACAAGTAACTACCATATATCAAGAGTAATAGTCACAGTGCTATCCATCCATCTCCTTGATTTTTATCCATCTCCCCAATTTCTATACTTGCATGATGCACTTTTCTTTAAGTGGAGACCATATCATTCACCATGGACAACATTTACTCTTGCCATATTTTTCTGGAAACTTATGCGCCTAAAATCCATCGCGTCAAGCCGAGCAATCAGCATCGCAAACTGAAGATTCGAAGCAGTGAGAAATGTTGAATGAGATGGAGCTCCATCAAGTTCGAACACTGAAATTAGAAATACAATTAGGTTTTTTAATATCTCCACATTCGAAGTACATACATACTCGAATACGAATTTCCAATCAATATGCATGTCCTCCGATGCAACTAATACAGCAACTGCTCAATAACCTCCGGACTATTCAAAAACCCGCACCTCTCCCCCAACCTCTGCTTCACCAACGCCTCATTCGTCCCATTAGCCGTAACCCCACTCATCCCATTATCCCCACCCCCAATAATATAAACCTCACCCTCCCCCTTCCCATACGGATACGCGCTCGTCCACCCCGGCAGCGTTCCATTCCCCTTACTCGGCTTCCCACTCTTCCCAAAACTGATCCAGGATCTAGGCAAGCTCTTCGCAAGCGCATAGTCGCTTTCGGTCGGCGCGAATGTATACCCTGGAAGATCTTGATCCGTGACGTTGAAGAGATCGAGGTCGCTGAAGAGGTAGGCGAGCTCGGAGGTGTGGATTATGCCGAGCCCGGGAGCTCCAACGGACTCAAGGTAGGGGGTGAGGATTGTTTGGTTGCCGGAGAAGAGGTAGGTGGGCGGGGAGGGGGTGTTGTATTTTTTGGCCATGGAGGAAACGAAGAGGAAGGATGGGCAGGTGAGGAGGATGTCGCGGAAGATTTGGGCGGTGCGGTAGAATTCGGAGGAGAGATTGGCTGATGGGTTGGCAGCGAATGAGGAGGATGGGTATAGCGAGAGCAGATCGGTCAGAGTCGTTGAAGTCAGGTTATTGTAGTACAGAGAGATGAAGTTCTTGGTATCATTAGCGGTTTCAATTGCAGTTGATGTGAAAAGCGTAGCGTCATCCTCCTGCCATCCTGCCATGACTGGGATTTTTGGGAATTTTCCATCTGCTAGAAGTTTTGTCGCTTTTTCAGGGAGGAAATCCTGGTCAACGGTTGGAAGAAAAACGTCGCCATCGTTGTTAGATGATGTCGAGTCGATAGTTTGGATGGTGAAATCGAGCAAGCTCTCCATAGAAAGAGATCGAAGGCAAGCAATAACTTCTGGAGACTGTGAATCGGTGTTGTTACAACCGGCAAGGTTGGCAACTGCTGTAGTGGTATTGAAACTTATGTTTGAAGCCATGGTTGGTTCTAGGGCTGTACTTTCCATGATCGCAGCAGAGAATGGTATGGGCTTGGAATTGCCATATGCGAGCACTTGCATGCCCACACTCAATCCTACACAATGTCAGACCAAGAGTCCAAGGTAAGAAGAGGAATCTTACCTCCGGAAGATTGTCCATAAATCGTGACTTTATCGGGATCCCCTCCAAAAAGCTCAATGTTTTCCTGAATCCATTCCAAAGCCAGTCGTTGATCTCTCAGACCAACATTGAGAGACTTGTTACCCCTGAGGGCTTCAGAAGTGGCGAAACCGAAAACTAACTCCAAATCAGCCAAATATGAGTTTGAACTAGGCAGTGTACTTACTGTTCAGGCGGTAATTCATACCCACATAAATCACAGGTTCGCCAGCCTCAACTGATTGCCTGATGAGTCCATCCGGTGCCGTTGTCCTCTCGCTTGCCGTACCCGTATTCAGTCCGCCTACCCTGGTCAGAACCCCACAGCTGAGAGGAGAGAAAATGACTCACCTCCATAGATGTAAGCCATCACAGGCAACTTTGACCCGGGTTTGGCGAAAGAAGGTCTACCGAGGTTCAGATTTAGACAATCCTCGGAAATGTATGTGACATTAGTGTGGAATGAAAACCCCCCACCAGACGTCTGAGGGCAGGAAGGCCCAGGAGCGGTGACATTGAAATGAGTTCCTGATTTTGGTTTGAATGCTTGAGGAGGTGCAAATCGACGCTCGCCACTGGTGTCTAAACCATAACGGATGCCGGAGAACGTTTCGACCCAGGGGCTCGTCGTAACTCCTTGATATGAAACTTTGTTCTTTGAGTCCACGACGTATGGTTTTGCTGCGGCATAATCTGGGAACGCAATTGTGGCGAGAAGGCCGACCGCTGCTGAATTGCCTATGTGCATGGTGTATGTCTTATTTGGCGAGAAGAATGAAGATTGGAGTCCTCACAAGAAGGTCCAGGAAAGCACCCGTCCCTTATATATGATAAAGGCATGTCGACGTAATCTGTGTATCCCACTTTGCTAGGCTAGATTGTAATGGGTACCCGGCAGGAACTTCCCCGCTTCTCCCTGCCACCAGTCCGACCTGCAATATCTCAAGGTTTGCATGTCGTTTTAACAAAACTATGCTAATGCCAAGACCCATAAATGATAAGTTGGACGTGTATTACTACAAGATCTTACATCCCGAAGTTCACCCCTTGGCGGTGCTTTGGTGCGAAATGTAAACTCCTCGCCATGTGAAGGCCAGTCCCACGCGTGAGATCAGAGAGGTGATGACAGAGTACAATATCCCATAATGATGGGTATGTAGAATAGTGCTGGGGGATTGATGCTCTGGATTCAGCCCCTAAATAAAAGATGATGTTCGTTGCGGTTGAGCGAAGAAACGTCGGGTTGGGGCTAGTCAAAGCGCCCGACCTCCCGCGTTCTTATTGCAGCGAAAGATTTTCAGGATTCTTCCACACAAAGCACACCAGACTAGAAACGAGACAATTAAAGATTAATATCATCATACCTCGTAGTTGATCATTTCTCTCAAGCTCATGAGAATAATGCAAATGCAGCCTAGTAGCCAGTAGGCAGTACACGGCGAGATAGTCATACGACTCTGAGCAACTGTTTCTCCGCACGTAAGCAAGCCACTCTCGTCGGAATTCCACTCCTCTGTAGGGTTACGATTGTCCACCAAAGCAGTTCTCGCAGATGTATGGTCAAAAATTCCATTTATATCCTCAATGATTGATCAGCCGTTGCCAATTCCGCAAGTTTCAACAGCACCTTGATTTTGGTAGAGTATGTTTGCTGAGGTTGTCAATGCAGCTTCAGTCAATATAAATATAACACAAAGGTGATGTATTTTCTATCTCCTCTGTACCTTCCATCAGTTTGTTTCTTCTCACCTCTTTTGGACTCAATTTCAATATTCCAATATCCATGACGAAAACAATCGCAGTGTTAGGTGCTACCGGAGCTCAGGTATCGTCAAACTTTCCCAACAAGGGTCAAGCAGACTGACTGTCTCCTAGGGAGGATCCGTAGCAGAGAAATTTCTTTCGCTTGGATGGCATGTCCGTGGAATAACTCGCAACGACACCTCTGATGCAGCCCGCACGCTCGCATCCAAGGGCATTGAAGTTGTCCCAGCAGACATTGATGATCCAGCCACCCTGATTCCGGCCTTCTCTGGTGCGGAGGTGATCTTCGCTGTTACTGACTTCTGGGCTCCTTTCTTCACCTCATTCAGGGAACTTTCCCAAGTCAGCGACCGTGCAACAGGGGAACATGCCTTGAGCATTGAGCTAAAGCGTGGAAAGACCATCGTTGATGCCGCAACCGAAGTTCTAACCAAAGAGGGGAAGTTGAAGAGGTTCATCTGGAGTACTCTGCCGTCTGTCAAGGAATTGAGCAAGGGAAAATATACTTACACCTACCACTACGAAAGTAAGGCACAAGTATCGAAGTATTTGCAAGAGAGAAAGGACTTGTGGGAGCGGAGCAGTCTCTTGTATATGGGTTTCTATACAACGAATATCAAAGTCTATAAAAACATTCTGGGATTCGTCAAGCAGGTTCGTCTTTGCCAAACATTGTAGGTTCTATGTACTGACTGCCCATCAAAGGAAAATGAACCAAACAAATACGTTTACCGCAATATTGGGTCGAAATTTGTCTTGCACCCATTCGTAGTTCCAACCGATACTGGAATTTTCGTGGACTTGCTCGTTCGGGCTTCACCGAAGAAACTTTTGATGGGTGTTAGTGAAATGACGAGTGTAGAGACCTTAAGCAACACCTGGAGCGAAGTTACAGGCAGACAAAGCGAGGTGAAAGAACTGGCAGTGGGAGAATTGTTGATGGAATGGCCAGACAAACCTGTTTCAGGAAGTCTGGTAAGAGAAGTTGCCAAAGGTGTCGCTGCAAGCGCAGAATTTGGCTGGGGCGATGTCGTTCTACCTAATGAAGTGAGTCTTTTTAGAAGCAGTCATGATGTTAAGCAGGACTGACGAGTTCAGATCGATCCCAAAGTCAAGACCACTTCACTGAAAGAATACTTCCAAGGTGAAGACTGGACGGAGTACTAGCGAGAAGGAGGAAGCAGAGAAGAAAGTTGATTTGGTTTTCGGAGTAGATCGACGATGGGTTTCCACTGATGCTTGATTAAACGTTTAGGAGGCGGAGCCGTAACGGCCTAGACAGGAAATCGTCCAGCGATTTCAACCTCATCTTAACGTCTAGGTCCGAATTCGAATTGATGATATTTTCTCTGCATCAACGGAGGTGGAGACCCGAAGGCAGAAACTTCTTATATTATCCAAATTGACAGTCGTATATGGTTGCGTCGGAGATAGGTGTGGCAATTTTCATTCCAGTAGCAAGTACTAATGAAACCCATTTTTATTGAAAGAGCTCCTGCATCGCAAAAAGTTTTCTATGCCTATCTACACGATATGCATGATTGCTTTGAATTATTTCAGTCCAGCATGCTCAATTAGTCGGAAAAAGCAGAGGTGACATTGATGCCTTTGCAATTGAAATGCGCGGGGTGAAATTATGACACACATCCACTACTAAACAGGTCCTGTTTGCCTCTTCGCACCTTTCCTGAATTGGACAGGTAGCGACAACATGTCATTACCACGATTTTCTTCATATCCATCCACAAAGTTTTCTGTCCGATATTTAGAGCCGAATTCTTTGCATGTTGCAGCAGAATCAATGGCCAATGTCGCCAATGCAAGAGCCACTTTTAGCGTATGCGAACCCGAGGTCGGAGTCGGCAGCTAACCTAACGACGAAGCATAACATGGAGAGAATGTCTTATCTTCGCACAGATATTGTAACCTACACGCATGCTTCATCTCCGAGCTCCCATGCTGAAACATTCCGAACTATATACAGAGTATGAGTGTTGATTCGTTGCAAGGCTGAAGATGAAAAGCTTCATCTAGGCTCAACTTCCATCACGTATGCAAGGTCAATTGCATTGACGAGGCGAACATCGTCGGCCTCAAACCCATGCCTCCGCACAAACCTTTTGATATAGCTACCGGGCATATCCCTAGGTAGGTTATTCGCGTGTGGCGATGCTATCAAGTGTTCGGAAAGGATTACAGCATGAGATGTTGTCAATTCAATATGCTTTTTCAACTTATCGACAAATGGAACGAACGGCGTTTCCTTAGTTGATTGCTCTTCCTGCACGATGGTCCTAGGACAGTGCCTCGTCGCTTCTTTAGATCTTGCATAGTGGGATAATCTCTGCTCGGGGTCGTGCTCAGGACCGAAGGCCCAATCGAGCCGGTGCGGTTGCGAGGTCACACAGTTATCTGGCGCCACCTTCCTTCCTAGCCCTCGAATTTGAGAGTTGGTCCAAGACGTCACTTCTCCCCTCAAGAGACGAAAGGGTCGCTCAAATATGCTATTGAGATATCAATTGGAATCATCCTGATTGGTGTAGGCATACGGCTTTGCATGTCGGATCTCCTACGGCTGGCACAGTTGGGTTCTGCTATCCAACCATAAACCCAACTGTTGACATCAATATATTATCCAACAGCAGCCCTCCACAACTTGGGCGTCTTTCCCTACGCAAGAGATAACCAAACCTTAGCTCCCGCTCCCAGCACGCCGAACCAAAAGGCCTGTTTCCACAATTTCAGGGGTCGTTCTTATCTTCGCCCACTGCGCCCTGTTGCGGCCACCCACACCCACCACCCTATAAGGTTATGCACTAACCAGCATCCCCGGATCGCTTATCTTGACAAACCAAAATTCTTTCTTTATCTTTTATGAAGGGCGAGGGCAAGAGCTAAAGGCTAGACTTTTTCATTTCTCGTCGTGCACAATAATGGAAATCGATTGCATTAAAAATAGGGATGACCTAATGAACCAGGGCGCTGGTAACCAACCTTTTCATTGAAGTTGCTTATCAGGAACTCTGGGTGGTGGACGGAGGGTGCGTTGCAAGGCAAGATCGTTGGTACGTATCTTTCTCTTTTATAAAAGCAAATTGGTACCCATACACCTGGACTTCGGACTCTCATATCGAAAGAGACGGTTGTACATTGTGTTACCCCTCTACACGTGGAGATTAACTCCCACCGCGAACTAAAATTTCTCCAAGATCTTTCTGTGGAACCCTCTCGGAAAATTCCCCAAAATATTACGAGAACGTATCCATCCATCATCCGAAGCCGTCATGCTCGAGGAAAAGACCACCGGGTCCGAAAAGGGGGTTCAGGGTAGCTCTGACCCTTCCATCTCGCGATCGGACCAGGTAGCTAAGGCTGAGGATATACTGGGAGTAGAGGAAGGACAAACAATCTCGGCCGATGATGAGTTACTGGCAAGTTTGGGCTACCGAGCCGAATTGAAGCGAGAGTTCTCATATTTCACGGTTTTCGGTCAAAGTTTCGGAGCTATGGGGATTGCTCCGGCTATCGCTGAAAGTATGGTCTTCAGTTTGGGAAGTGCGGGAAGCGTGGGAATGGTATGGACCTACTTGGTCGGATGCTTGATGTTGATTCCAGTTGCTATGAGTTTGGGAGAACTGGGGAGTAGTATGCCAACTTCGGGTGGTTTGTATTATGTGAGTTCCTGCAGATTTTCGGCTGTAGAACGGCTTGAACTAACCCTCAGTAGTGGGTAGCACGCCTGACACCTCCGAGACAACGAGCTTTTATGTGCTGGCTGGCGTAAGTTCTTACTAATAAATGGTTTAATTTCATAACTAACGATACCTCTAGCGGATACATGAACGTCCTAGGATACATCTCCATTTATGCATCCACGATTTATGCCGCAACACTTATTCTTGGCGCGATATGTAGTATAAGCACGGAGGGAGCATTCACAGCCACCAAATACCAAAACTATGGCATATTCGCAGCCACGACTTTCTTGACCTTTGGAATGACTTGCGTGCCTTCGCAAACTCTCTCTCGCCTCAACTTCTCCTACATTTTCCTTCAATTCTTCATGCTGCTTGCCCTCATCATTGCTCTTGCAGCTGGCACGCCATCCGAACTCAAGAACTCCGCAAGCTTTGTTTTTGCAGACTTCCAAAACACTGGTTTCTGGTCAAATAATGGATGGGCGTTCATGCTTTCGTTCCTCACTCCCGTTTGGGTTGTTTCGGGTTTCGAGAGTTCCGCAACGATTGCCGAAGAGGCAAGCAATGCCGCCAAAGCAGTACCATTCGCAATGGTGTCTTCTCTTGTGACAGCCACAGTTACCGGATGGGCTGTCATCATTACGATTGCCTTCTGCATGGGTCCCGACGTTATTGACATCGTTACATCTCCTCTGGGACAGCCGTTGGCACAGATTGCGTTCAACAGCTTGGGAAAGAATGGAAGTGTTGCACTATTGGTGTTCTTATGGATTGCGTCGATTGCAAACTGCTCGATTCTGATGGTTGCTGCGTCCAGAGAAACATTTGCCTTTGCTAGAGGTATGTTTCCACTTTCAGAAATATACCGTGAGATTCATGACATCAGGCTAACATACCACAGATCACGGTCTTCCAGGCTCATCCTATCTTCGCGTTCTCTCCTCCAACCAAACACCCGCTCGAGCCGTCGGATTCGTCGCCGTCTGCACATTAGCTGAAGGTCTCCTCATGCTTGTCAACACAATTGCAATCAACTCCATCTTCAACTTAGCTATCATGGGTCTCTACTTCGCCTACTGCATGCCCCTCGTCTCTCGTCTCTTTTTCGGCCACTTCAAACCCGGAGTATGGTACATGGGCGACACACTATCCTATATCTCTGCAGTATACTCCGTCGCATGGATGACCTTCATCTTCATTATATTGCTATTCCCGAGTTATCCAGACCCTACTCCGGATGAGATGAACTACGCGGTGGTGGTGCTAGGGTTCGTCTTGATCTTCTGTGTTGTGTATTATTGGATGCCAGGCTTTGGTGGAAAGACATTCTTTAAGGGACCGGTCAGGACGATTGATGAGGTCTTGAACGAAAGAGAGGATGTGAGAGAAGCTGTAATGGATAGAATTCAAGGCGAGAGACAGGTGGGACCGCATGGGAGTACGGATAAGGTAGATCTGGAGTAATTGGTTATTTCTGTATAAGCGTACTGTATTATATTCGATTTTCAATTTCATTCTGTTGATTTTTACCATTTACATGATTCTCTGCGTCTTGAACCTATCATTGCATGTTAGTCCAGTGTTTTGAGAGCTTCTTTTTGGTTCATGAACGTTACTTACTGTCACCAGATGAGCCAGCCCTCATATGCGGAGTCTTGCGAGGGCACAGTCAGGATCGTCATCCTAGGCTACTGTGACCCACGTATACTGTTCTAAGCATTGCAAATTGGTGGTTGATATGATGCCTTTGATAGCAATTCAACACTCGAACCTTGGTGTAAGCCCACTAGCCCGAAATTCACCACGTTCGAGGTATGGTGAAAGGTGGATCAAGTTAGGCGTGCATTAAAGAAGTGGCCCTGTTATACCGATTTAGGCTCTCAGCTGAAGGCGATGAACTGAAGGTCTCTATATTATGGATCTAACCGCTACGAAGATATCCTCGCGTATATCATTTCCCCTAGAAAGCTCACAAGGCTTTCCTCGGAGAGTACTGTCTGGTCGAATAGCGGCACAACTTACACACCATCATTGCCGAGGCTCATTCTGTATATTTTGCCTCATTGTTTACAATATCGGACTTTCCATGGTGATTATATTGCCCTATATTCTCACAACAGTCGGGTATGTCGCGACGTGATTACTATTCACATCAACTTACAAATTCAGAGGGCTGAATTCCACGACTTGCGCCAGTAAGCTCGCTTGAGCCATCTGTTCCCCAATGAAGGCAAAATACTCAGCTTCATGGCTTATTAACATAGTAGATGCATGGAAAGCCGACGACTAGCAATGAATCGAGGAAGGCATGATTTGTAGTCAAAACCTTCGCGGAGTTAATGCACGGGGGACAACAGAATATGTGAAAGTTTCCGCAACACAGCACCGCGTCGCGGATCTGGTTGTAATATAAAAGGTAGGTGTCATTCTTAGAAAGTTGAGAAAGCATCTTCATCGAGCAACTCGGATATCTAACGAAAGCACAACCATCATAAAGACAATCATCATGTTATTCAAGCTCCTCATGACGTTTTCTCTAGCTTCACTAAGCTTAGCTGAAACGCTCCAGCACTATCCTTCTGCCTTGCATTGGGATGTCTACAATGCGTCGCCAGCCCCAGTATATGACCCTCCTAACAACTACACGCTTTCCCCGACAACATACACTCTCATCCACGGCGATCACTCCGCAGTCCTTGTCGATGCACCCGTGAACATCGAAACTGCATCCGGTCTGGCAGATTGGATCGAGTCCACCATCCCCAACAAGAAACTCACTCACATTTACATAACACACGGCCACGGCGACCATTTCTTCGGCATCCCAGTTCTCCAACAGCGATTCCCCGGCGTCGTAGCCGTCGCCACACGCCGCACTATTGCACATGTAGCTGAACAGCTGACCGAAGGGCAGCTTGTCGATTTCTGGGGCGCTGTATTCCCCAACCAGATTCCAGCGCAGAATGAAACTATCCAGGCTTTGCCCCCGAATGGAAAGTTTTCCCTCGAAGGACATCTGCTGCAAGCTGTGGAGGTGGGCCAAAGCGATACTTACAATACAACGGTTCTTCACGTGCCGGACCTCGATCTCGTCGTGACTGGCGATGCAGTCTATGGAGAGTGTTTTCAGTACCTGGTCGAGACGAACACTCCTGAGCTGCGGGCACAGTGGATTGCAGCCGTTGATAAAATCGAGAAGTTGAATCCGAAGTTTGTGGTTCCAAGTCATAAACAAGCTGCGGATGGGTATGGGACGGAGCATTTTGAGAAGACGAGACAGTATATTAGAGACTGGGCAAAGTTGTTAGAGGTCGCGACGAGCGGGGAGGATCTTCATCGGAGAATCACGGCTCTTTATCCGCAGCGTGTGGGAGATTGGATCTTGGCTATTAGTATTGAGCAGGCGTTTCCTTCGGGAAATGATAAATTGGTCAAGGCGAGGGATCTTTTCCCCATACCTCTTATGTAGGTACTCAGTAGTAGGCTGGCAGCTCTTCCGCTTAGAAGATATAGGCCGATTTGGGACGATATGTTGCAGCTGGTTACTATTGTCAGATGAAAATTCTGAAGACTCTGAAGTATTGTCATGTTTTCATTTTCCAAGTTTTCTGGTAATATTGTAAGCCTATTATTGTTGCATCGGAGTGGCCAGGTAGAACGAGCTTGTAGGACTCAGGACTGTTGGAGAAGTAGCAGATACTAGCCAAGAATTAAATATCGTCAGCTACAGTACGCATATTGCTAGCAATGTAAATATGAGCATGGTGTTCTGTGAGAAGTGTATAGAATTCAAAAGGTCAGTTTATCTAGGGAAGGAAAACAAGCCGATTTCGGACAATGTGCTGCTCTTGATTACTGCTGTCAGACGAGTATTCATCGCAAAGAATCTGAGATACTATAAATTTATCATTGTCCAAATGTCTTTGGCGCGTCGTTGACGGCCAGTTGGCGAGGTTGACGCCAACGACAAAGCTTTGGCATTAGGCGGCGCCACAGCAGCCACATCCCGCGCTACAGCCTATAAGTGCTTGCTGACGTCAAAACTTTAACTTACACGCGCTGAACAGTCAAATACGCGTATACTGACGGTCATTTACGTTTTCGCAGTCATGATAATTTGAGCTTGACTTGGAGGGTCATTGAAAGATTTCAGTATGGAAGTTTGGAGGAATAGTAGACGCGAGTTCTTTGAGCAGCTGAGGAAGTCCTGCGATAAGTACGAGCAGAGCCTTGCCCATGGTACATTTTATTGCGCACCTTCATCGATTGATCTGTTCATTGATTGTGTCACTTACAGAGCTTCAAAATAATGGCCACGATCAGATTTCGCACGATGAGGTAGAAGAGCTGCGTAACAACTTGAGGAGGTTGGAAGAAGACGCTGAAAAGCATGGCGGCCAGCTACACGAACAGCGACGAGTGCTCGACGAAAAGGAATCGAGGATAGGAAGTTTGCTGGAGGAGAACTTGCGATTATCTGCAGATCTACAACGGCTTCAAAATACTTCTGAAGCAGCAAATCGACTTGCTGAGGAAAAACGGCTCGGCCAACTCAAATTCGATCAGCAACTCTTGGAAGAGAAGGATGCAAAGATCAGAGCCCTAACTGAGGAAAACTCGAAACTTCTGGAGGACTCCAGCCGTCATCAAGACGTTCTATCACGAGCTGACCAGGATCACCGGCGCCTAGAAGACGATTGGAAGAAGTACCAGGCACAAGTTTCGCGTCTGGATCAGCTGGAGAAGCAGAACAAACACCTCTCGACAGAATTGAGCAATGCGGCAATACGAGCTAGGGATAGCATCACTCCTAGCACTGATAACCTCGAGAAGCGCGACTCTCCTGATAGGGATCTCCCCAAGAAGCAGCATAACAAGATCTATGTACAATGGGCCATGCAAAAAGATCGAGCCGACAATCTTGCTAAGAAGCAGCGTGAGCTCTACGACAGACTCAACGAATGGCAGAAGTGGAGTAACGAGCAGGGTGTTATGTTCAGAAAGAAGACAGAGAAAATCCAGAAGCAGGGCGAGGAGATCCACAGATTAAGGGCAATTGTGCAAGAACTGGGAGGTGGTCAAGCTGCATTGTCTCGCAACGCCATAAGTAGAGACCCTAGCGAAGGAGGTCTCCCTCCTCGCCCATCCAGTGTGGATAGGATGAGTCCATTACAGGATGTCCGACTAGAGGATTCAAGGGCAGAGCAACCCAAAGGCATCGATGTTAGCGATATTGACAAACTCGAACAGGCACGGGATGCGGGATATAAATCACCAGAGTTGCCAAGACATGAGACAAGATTGCATGGCGCTCACGAGACTCAACCGACGCAAATAATAGTTGGCGATCATCATCATTCAAGTTCTACGGAGGGAGATCCCGAATCTATCATTTCGCCAGCCAAGGCAGACGTTCCTAACAACAATGTCGATGCCGAAGCCCAGCGAATACCTTCGTCTGATGATACCCCTGTGGTTATATCTGCTCGGTCGCTGCGTAAGAGGAAGAGAAATAACAATGAGTTACAACAAACCCCAGTACCTAAAGTAAAGATCGAAGACGTCAGCTCCAGTAGTCCTCTTGCCTTGTCGAGGTTGTTTATGCACAATGAGAGTCTCGACCTAGACGCCATCGGTGAGAAGGTAGTTACTCCCAGAAAACGACTTCGAACAATCGAGCCTGATGTGGATGAAAATAACGAAGAAGAACTGCTACTTGAGAATAGCATACCGCAAAAAGCGCCCGCTCCAGCTAGAAGCCGGCCCCAAAATCCGGTTACTCCTGCACGCCGTTCAGTGGGCACTGCCCTACAACCACTCAGCCCAAACAAACAGATACTCCCTACCACAACCGATGTCAGACTATCCAAGAGAAAATCGAGACTTCCCGACGAGAAATTTGTTGAGGCACTTATGGAGGATGGAGATCCACTGAATCCGATCAAACTTGGGGAGAATGATAGAAGATTGCACAACCCCAGTTCCGAAAATGTTCTGACGAGCCTCCTTACCAGCCCCGCACCAACGAAGCCAGCTATTGGCTCACCTAGGAAACCCAATGCACCGGATCGAAAAACAAGATCGAGACTATTCGCAGAAGCTAGGCTGGAGCCTACTGAAACGGAAATAGGCTCAGCAGAATCGAGAGTTCAGCAAGGAAATGGGGCCAGCAATGTTCAACAAGAAGATCCAGCAGGAGGTATACCTAAAGTGCGTGGCAAGGAGAACACTCATCTAACACCAAGTGGCGTTAATCGATCCTCGACGGTAGAAGCGATCTCGCGGCCAGCTTCCAGGACTTCTGGGCGCGGTTCAGCAACGCCTTCGCGATCCTCTTCAAAAGGACCCGTCGACCTGTTTCCAACCGGTGCAAAGACGCCTGCTGCAAGTGTTTCGAAGCCTACCCCAAGGACACGGAGAAAGCCTCGTAGAGATGCAAATGGTGGCTTAGATTCCGATGATCCAGATCAAGAGCCACTACGAGCCCGGCCTTTGGAGAGACTAAGTCTCGAGCACTTCAAGGTCAATCCAAAGTATAATGGCGGTCGCAGTGATGCATTCACGGACGTCGTCCGGGGTAAGGAGAATAGGCGATGTCTCCAAGGTTGTACAAAGCCAGAGTGTTGCGGCAATAAATTTCGCGTGATGGCCCAAGCATTACGCGATCCAAGCAAACCAGTTACAGGGTCACAAGAAGAGAGAGACGAAGATTTGCTTGAAGAATATCTGGGTGACAACAAGCACAAGCTACACAATATGTCCAAGAAAGAGAGGGCCGAGACATTGCTGGCTGCCAGAACTTGGGAGTTGTCGAACAAGTACGGGAAGCATCGACACAGATACGAAAGGAGAAGCACTCCACCAGGGTTTTGGAATGCAGATTTCCCAACTACACAGGAGGATCAAGCAGATCGTGAAGCTGCAAAGATATTGGAACGGAAAACTGTGGAGGAAAGATATCAACAGGCCATGAGACCAGGAGGTGCATGGTTATTTAGAGACGAGTAACAAGTAACAGTTCGGTACACTTTCTATAGAATGTGTGTGGAGTATAAATGGCTGGTGGTATGGTATATTTTGTTTGGAGTTGGAGTAATGATTGATAGGCTTGTGGCGCCAATATGGGGTAAAACTTCACGGGTCATATACATACGGTAGCTTATCCTTGTGACATGAAACAAAGAAATAGTAAAATTCCTACATCATAAAACCTTCGGGCAACTTGATCGAGTGTTTCATCCTAAACAATGAACGCATAAATCCATGCTACAGTTTGGAATCGCATAAACTGATGAATATCTTTTACATGATGTGGCTCAAATATACGAACTGTGGCTGTGCTACCTTACAATTAGGGATCTAAATTTAAAACGGGCGGAAACAACGGGGTCGAACTGCGCATAAGCATCATTATTGCGACGACAACTTACAGATTCATAAGTCAACCACAATCTGAAATCGCGTCGGAACGCTCCACGATCATCACTCATTTAACGATTTCACGCCGCTCTTCCAGCTCATGATCTGCGAAGGCTTTTAGGATGGCTGATCAATCACCAGCAATGCAACACGAGGATTCTATCGATTCCCAGGATCCGAACGCACATGGAGGAGACAAAGGAAAGGTCAAGAGCAAAAGACCCGCAAGTCAGTAGCCAGGACGGCTCCCGAATACAGGGAACAATTACTGATTACTGTGTGTAATGTGTAGATACGGCGTTCAGACAACAAAGATTAAAGGCATGGCAGTGAGTAGCACACGATGTTCTTGCGCTGGAGGAAGCTGACACGATGCAAGACCAATTCTCACGCCGAAGACCGTACTTCCACTATTCTTCGCCATCGGTATTATATTCGCACCGATTGGAGGCGGATTGTTGTATGCCAGTAATGAGGTCAGTAGTCATGGAGGGTTGAACATCAGAGCAGGCTGAGGAGTGGAAACGCTGATGTTGCGGATTTAGGTCCAAGAAATCGTGATCGACTACTCGAAATGCCATACGGACGCGCCAGTCGGGAATCCAGTGGACATACCTTCGGATAATGTCCATTACTACTTCAAGAAACCGTACACTTACCCCGGCAATAATGCACAGTGGTCAAGAATCGATGTAAACCAGACATACTACAACGGCAGCACCTTAGGTGCTTCAGTTAAGGCCGTGCAGTGCCAGCTTACATTCCCTATATTTCATGATATGGAACCCCCGATACTGTTTTACTACAAGCTTACGAACTTCTATCAAAATCATCGACGATATGCCAAGTCCTTCAACTCTGATCAGCTTTCCGGCAAAGCCGTTTCAGCAAGCACAATTCATTCCGGTGACTGTACGCCTCTCACTACCACAACGATCGATGGTGTTGATAAACCATACTACCCTTGTGGCCTTGCTCCGAACTCCGTATTCAACGATACGTTCTCCAACCCGATTCTGCTCAGTGCGACGACTGGCGACAACGCAACTTACTACATGAAAAACAATTCGGACATTTCGTGGGGTAGCGATAGGGAGTTATATGGCCAGACCAAATACAACTGGTCAGAGGTCGCTGTCCCTCCCAATTGGGTTGAGAGATATCCAAATGGGTATAGCGATGACTACCATCCGGATCTTGAGAACGACGAGGCATTCCAGGTTTGGATGCGATTAGCGGGACTGCCGACATTCAGTAAATTGGTCCAGAGGAATGATACTGCTAAACTAAAGGCTGGTCAATACCAGGTGAATATCAACCACTGTAAGTGTTCCTTGTCCATTTCCATCAGCATAGCTCACAAAGGAATCAGTGTTCAATGTCACCGAGTATGGCGGAACCAAATCCATCATCATCTCGACTCGCACTGTGATGGGCGGAAAGAACCCATTTCTCGGTATCGCCTATATTGTTGTCGGAGGTCTGTGTATCCTTCTAGGAGCCCTGTTTACCGTTACCCATCTCATCAAGCCGCGAAAACTCGGAGACCACACATATCTCAGCTGGAACAATGAGAATCCATCTACTGGCACGACTACTGGCCGACAAGGAGGAGACATGAGTTAAGCATTTACGAGAATAATTTGAGAGGTTAGATGTAAAATAGTTTCGATAGGGGCACAGAAAAGACACGATGTGGTAATTGTATCTTCACCTTCCTGCTTTTTCCGGGCAACTTCATGAGATTCACGGGCGTTTGGGGTATGACAAGCTTTTTTTCATTACGGCAACTTTCTTGTTTTTGATCCCGTTGCGTACATCAAGAATTATGCACGGGAGGCAAGGAGGGTAGGAGGATCACTGGTTTTGGCGGGGGGCAACTGGGTATATGACTGCTGCTATACTTCTTTGGTACGAATAGATCAATTTGACTTTTCAACGTCTATTCTCCGTGGCTATTCTTATCGAGCGTCTTCCCCACGTGGCTTGGCAACGTTTCGGCAAGCGTGTAATTGGAGCATTTGCGTGCCTCCGTCGATTATATTGCGTTGGGATTATATGGTGCAACAATAGACCAACGCACATCCATCAAGCGCGGGGTAAAACTTTACGAATGCTGTTGCGACGGCAATTTACACCCGGATTCGTGCAGCACCAAGATTGATTGATATGGAAAGTTACTCTTGGGGAATAGTTCGAGCTTAGTAGCTAGCGGATTGGGCGCGCTTCTTTATCGATGCCGTTCTGGATCATCCGAAATAGTGACTCAGTGCAGTAGTTCGCTGCACGCGCAAAAGATGCCAGTCCACATTTTGATACATATGCAAGAAATAGCTAACTTAAGTTACTATACGATTAGATTAGAATTGCCAGGTTCTCAGTCAAGTCCCGAGCAAATGAAGCAAGCATTCTTCGTCAACTCATTTTCCATTCTCTCGACACGTCTATTTGATTGATTAGATATAAATGAACATTTTTTTGTCCGCCGTCCCGCTCTTCCTCCACATTACATAAGCTCATGCAGTCAGTCTTGTATGTTTTTCGTGACGCCATGATGGAACCCTTTCCCTGCATCACCTGTTCTCATCCCGTCCTCCCCTCCTGATATGCCCGTCTAGCATTCACAAGTCAACTTCCCGCTTCCGTGATACCACCGTGGCTCCATAACACCCGTGCCTACACACTGTGCGCTCCCGCCAACAGTCAAATCATATGTGCTGGCGGGGGTTCCGCTGCAGTCAGTTACGCCGCGCCAGAGAGTGAAGACGCAGTTTTTGCTGTCCGAGGGGAACACGTTGACGCCCTGGGTCACCATGTTGGTGCATACGTTGGCGGTGATGTTGCCGGAGGAGACGTCGACTCCGCAGTTGCTGGGCGACATGTAGCCTTGGTAGTAGTCCATCTTGACGATGGTGGTGCTGCTGCTGCAGACAGCTTGGCGGGATGTGATGGGGGAGGCGAGGGAGAGGAGAGGGAGAGCGAGGAGAGAAACGGTCTGGGAATTGGTTAGTGAGGTATGTGAGATTGGAATGAAGGGTACGAACTGTGAAGAGCATTTTGAAGGTTGATGGAGTTGGCTGTAGTAGTTTGTGTTTGTGCGAGGTTGTATGTGAAGAACAATTGATAATGCTGAAGATTTGGATCTGATTGATGCGATGCTTGAACTTGATATAGAAATCTGAGATGAGGAGTAAAGTCCAAGAAAGGAGGCCAACTCAAGGTTTACTTATCCCCTCAATCGAACCCACCCTCCAGGTAACGTTCACTCAAGCTTAACCTCCAGCTGGAAGTACCCCAGTGCAGAGAAACAGCATGGTATTGATCTGCGCCGCCTTCCAGCACAGTAAGCTGCATCAGACTGCAAGGCAAGGGAGGGGGAAAACGCAAGCCAAGTTCGACCCATGGTATACGAAGTCGGCCCGCCCTCGAGAAACGTTCAGTTATACAACAGCTTCGTATCTGACGATCGCTGCTGCGGTGTATGTTTCCATAAGAATCCATGCATTATGTCGGCACTGCTGTGCAGCTGAGGAGATATCTACGGAACACTTGGGATGACGTACAAAAGCTTTTGATACGTTGAACGTGAAGCCTTGCATAATCTCTAGTTAGGCTTTCGTGATCAGAGCCAAGTACGTGATAAGAGCACCTCCATTTACATGTTGTAGTGGATACTCTATACAGACAGGATGAGTATCCCAACAGATAAGAAATATCTTCAGCGGTCGAGTCCCTGCAAATAAATCCATTGACTCGGTTGCGTGCAGTCGCCCCCCTAGTAGTATCCCTAGCAGTATCAATTTCTCGTATTTTCCTAGCCTTCCATGCTGGCCCATGCTTACTTATCATTCCGGAAGGGCACCGATTGGAATTACGGAAGATCATTGCATGGACCTGCATATGCATGGGCGAGCTCGACTGTTTTTACTACTGTATTGCAGATTATTTATCGAAAGTGGATCAACCGGGTGGTATTCTCAACGGGGCGTTTGCAAAGTCTAGAGGCTTCGGAGAATTCTGATGGGTGTGGGTGGTGGGTGGGCTGACCCAGCGACAAGCGATCCATGATACTGGACCTTAGCAACGTTCGCATGGCATGGCTTGAAAGGCTGACTGTGTACTTGGTAGGACATGAATTATAAGCCGCAGACAGAAATAGAATATCTCCGAGCTGTTCCGTTCAAATACGAAAAACTTGCAAACTTATCATCGCCTTCCGCAACGTTACGGAACGAAAATTTCGATACGATTCTGGTATGTTCAGTCAACACGACATCTTTTCGGGATCTTGGAGTAGTGGCATGATAGTAAATCTTTACCGCATCACGTTTAATTGCAAGAGCTTTCTCGTTACGGTGCGGCCCGCGGCGAGGGGTTTTCTGGCCCTGCAGACCACTCGGCGCATTGTCTAACAAAACGACCGAAGCCATTGTATATAAAATGTATAAGATCTAGAATATACTGTCGCTGTGTTACCATTAGATACGAAAGCAGAAAGCCAATAGCTTAGATAACCAACCATACAAGATGAATAATATGAATACGTGTTTGCGGCACCCTCCTTAAAAATCTTCTAATTAGTGTAGCTAAAGTTGCAGTGCAGGCACCCAATCAATAGACCTACACGCAAAAGCTTGTTGGGAATGGTACACAACATTTCGCGAGTCCAAAAGGAGTTACCGAAAAAAGCCACAATGCTGTCATGAAATTCAACCCGCGCTACTACAACCACTAGGGGAAAAGCACAGCTTCACACAGGGTCCTCGTCAACAAGAGCATGCGATGAAAGGAACTAAACTTGCATAACTTGATGCTATTGAATGGTGAAAATGGTTGAATGCTCTCTGTTTCTGGATATGATCTCGCTAGGACGCCTAAATGTCAGTATACACTCCAAATCCACCCACCCAAAAAAAATCATGCAGCTCTTCTAGCTGTTGTGCTCATTAGGGTTATCTTCTTTGCCTTTTTCTTCTTTCCTCCCTGAGACTGAGGGGCCGCATTCGAGCTACCTTCTCCATTTAATGAAGCAGCTTGAACTTGTGCTATCAATGCATTCTCCGCTTGCAGCTCCTGTTCCCAAGATTGTAACCATCCATCGTCACCGGTGTGTTCCGGTTGCGGGTCAAGGCCAGGTGAAGCTGGAGCTACTAAAGCTGTTCCCCAAACAGTTCTTGGCGCAGACGGACTCGTTGATGGAGATGCCAGAGCTCCAAATGACGAGCCTTGGCGAGAAGCCCACGGAGGTGAAGCATTGAGTGGATCCATAGAAGCAGTCTCAGACGAGAATGGATGGAAATCCGCATCCGAATAACTGTCCGGGCCGAAACCCGGCTCTTTCCTCCTTGCACTTGCCCAGCGCGCGTCATCCTCCGCCTTTTCCGCACGCTGCCGATCTTTCTCTTCCCGAATATCCTTATCTCTATTTCTCTTTCTCCTTCTTTCTATCTCTTCTTTGAATTGGTCTAGTATCTCCGGTTGAACAACGTCTGTCCAATTACATTCTAAGAAACCTACTTCACAGCCGAAGGGTAGGTGTGCAAGATACTTTGTCCTTTTGCGCAACTCTTCATCCATAACATGAGTCGACACTCGTTCTACGCGGGGTAGCAGTGTCGATGGGAATGAGGCGAAGTTGCCAAAGGCAGATTTGAGAATTCTGATGTCCAACGGAGCGAGGTAATAGTGAAGCAATGCTTGATAGAAGAAATATGGTGCATCTGGAGAGTGTGCGTCACCATGACGGCTGTGCTTAGGACGTGATTTCGAAGGGCTTGAGCTTGGTAGAGGCGGAACAGAAGCTGTCGATTCGACGGTGCCTGTAGGAATTTCTGCAGGAGGAACAGCAGCATTCGAGTCGAGTACGCTTGGTGACGAAACGGAAACATCTATTCCTGACTTGGAAGCATGCTGTACAAAGTACATTTCTGGAACATCTTCATTGGCAGAATTGAATTCTATCGGCTGTCGCTTCGGCTTCTTCTCCGATGGTTGAGTCGGTGCAGCGGGAGGTTGTCCAATTCCTTTTACTCTTTCTTTCGCGTCCTTCACAGCGTTCACGGCCTTCCGAGTCCATTCAGGCTCTTCCCCGAACAACAGCTCATCCTCATTCTCCTGTCGCTTCAATTCTTCAATCTCCAAATCGAATTGCTCCATCATGTAGTCTTCACTGCCCTTCATGATACGAGCGTAATCGGTAACTTCCGCCGCAAAGTACCATGGGATATCCTCCGATTTCTCCAGTACGTCTGCGCCGTCTCGTGGTAATGCTAAAGTGCTTCCCGGTCGACGCATGACCAATCGAAGCACAACATCGTCTCCTTCGCGAGGGGTTGGCCCTTCTTGTCCAGTGTACCATCGCACCGGTCTCGTTTCGGAAATAAAGACGGTGTCCCAGCATATTGGACACTTCTTCCACCGCGCCTTTTTCTCTGGCAAAGGATTGGTGTCGTCTGTAGAATGCATGTAGCGAATGAGGCATGGCAAGCAAAATATATGACCGCATTTGGCCATGCGCGGGGCGACCGGACGAGAGAGACAGATTGGGCATGATGCATCTTGAGATTCGGCAGAGGCGAGTATTTGTAAAACATCGTTCCAGTCCAGGTGTTGATCCGCAAAAAGGGCTTGCTGCCTGTAATCACCATTTGGTCGAACGATGAATCTATAATTTGCGTGAATGTATCTGGGGAAAAGTCAGCCAATTAAGCTACAGTCTAGACTCGGATCTCAATTCAAGCATACCTCGCCTTGTCGCTTGAATGATGGCCAGAACCGATGCCGTATATATTTGCTCTTCTTGTTCCTCTCTGTATTGTATTTCGATAATCTTGGGGTCTGGGAGCAAGGCTAAAGTTCATCAAGTGGGTAATGGATGTTTGCCCTCTGCGACTATTCGCGTTTCTCATGGCCGCCTGGAAGAACTCTTATCAGCATGGAGCGAACAAGCATTGAGTAATGGACTTACGGATTCCGCCATGGCATCCTCATCCGCGTATCTCGGCTTTCTTGAATTTCTATGCTGCTTCCTCTGGTTTTGATTGTTCCGACCCGCAATTTGGGCACCTCCACTCGAGAGACTCCCGGAGCGTCTTGCACTGGATTCAAAGCTGGGGGATAAGGTATGACTCTGTTGTTGCGAAGCAGTGTACGACGGAGAGGAAGTGGTGCTAATAGATTTCCCGCCAGATGAAGACGCGTTCTGCGGTACTGGATTCATCGTTCAAATGAGGTTTATATGGGAATAAAGCAACAAGACAATCAGACGCCACACAGGACGCTGGTGTGATTAGCATAGAGGGGCGATCGTGAATCACCAATCGACGTAGGTAGGTTTAGAGAATTCTGGCGAGCATTAGAGACCTAACAGGCAAGTTTTCCCTGGTACAGTACATGGTACTTCCGTACTTTTGGGTGCTTTATGCTAGCCGTTACTGTACGGAGTAAGCGTTCGAGCTTTCTTCTGGCTATCAACGGGTACAGTTCGTCATCGCAGAAGCTTCGGCACGTTGTTAGTAAAACTTATACAGAGAACGAAGACGACGCTGCCCTCAATTGAACCTGCATAGGGTGTCCTGTGTTTCTAACGGCTTTCCAACCGCCAAACACTCAGAATCCGCGTCTGCACAGAAGAAGCACCGAGGACGCACACAATAGAAGCGATAACCATACAGAGTAGAGAGATATCTCGACTCTCGAGCAAACAGCGCGCCCACGCACGCACCACGCACCCCAACTTCTAGGCCCCAGAAAGGTCTTGGCACAAGGCTCCGCACTCACTTCAGTCCAAAAGAAATTAACGACAACATTTAATCTGTTGATACCAGCACCACAACGCCAACAGATATCTACCAGCATTTTCTTCTTTTGTCTTAATGTCAATCATCATTGGTCGTTCTTCAACTCAGTTATCAATGAAGGCCACGGTTCGACATATTTCTTAGATCAAAGGAAATAGACCATCAATGACCTAACCCTCCGAGAGTCGTCGAAAAAAAGTTACACCCCCATCCGCCGAGACCCCCCCTCACCCCCAACCTCGACTCGCTCCTCCCCCCCCCCCGCCGCGTATTTCCAATTCGACCTTGGAAACGGTCGGCTTGGAAGTATAATAGCCGGCATGATGAATTCCCGTCATCTGCCGGCAGGACAAGGCATGCAACAAGAAATGGGAAGGAGGCGATATGGTCACCAAGCGCATCAAGCGCATCAAGCTCACCAAGCTCAGCCATATCCGCCGGCGGCACCTTTGTACAATGGCTACATGCACACCTATAATGCGAGTTACTATCCTCAACAACTACCTCCACAATACCATCATAATGCCGCTATGGCCCAGCAATATAATCCATATCAGCATTATGGACGTTCTCCTCCGCCCGTCATGCAACATTACGCTCATCCCCCTCCTCCTCTTCAACCGCAGGCTCTACCTTTCACTCGACCACAACCTTCTCCTGCGATCGCCGCTTCTCATCCGCCTGTAATTGCTTCATCCTATCAGCAGCCTCCTGCTCCACCGCTACCTCCCCAAACTCCATCGGCACATTCATCTAATACACAATCCGGGCCCCTAACACCTCCTACCCCACAGCCAACAAAGCTCACCACTCCCCCTCAATCCCCTCCGCCAAGAACCACGGAATTCGAACCGTTTCGACCTCCTGTAAGTCTATCATATCTGTATCGCGCTTCTGCCTACTAACGATTTGCAGCTACCTTGGGTTACGCCGAATGTCGACTTACCTTGGCCAGCTAGGCGAAGACGGAAACGCAAAGCCCATCCCGCCGAGTCGATATCTACTGCGGTCGAGCTCCCCAACACGGAGAAGGAGGAAGTGAACCCAGCCGAGGACGAAAGCAAACTGCAGCAAAAAGAATCGGAATCGCTATTGGCTGAGGAGAAGACACCAGTAGACACACCCGAAACGCCTACCACGATTAACGCTCACTCTGACGATGCCGGGTCTATCATGCCAGCCACGCCCTCCTCTGCAAGACAGCCATCTCTTCCTGTCGACGGAGAGACCACACCAGTCGCAACTAGACCCCAGCGGTCCGCCATACCTGCTGTGCCTGTCTTGCCCGTCATTCCCAAAACTCAACCTAAAAACAACCCAGCAACAACACCACAGAAAGTCAACAACGGCGAACAGCCTCAAGCTCAAGCAACATCAGAGGAAAAAACGACCATAACCGAAACAGAGGGTGGGGAAGTGAAAGAACCTGCGACTGGAGAAGCAAAAGCTACCCCGCCACCGCCAAAGGCCTGGGCGACTCCTAGAGCATGGACTGGGCTTTTTGGATCGTCGGGTGCCGCTTCAGCGAATTCGGCCGTCAACGGTGGACAGCAGAACGGGTCAGCAGGGTTTGGCAAAAAGAATGCGGAGTCATTAGCAGAAGCATTGCGCTCTTTCAACGCTGAAGCAAAAGACTCTAAGATTGCTTTTCTTGAACCTAGAGGTCTTGTCAACACTGGTAACATGTGTTATATGAATTCGGTAAGTCGCATATTTTTGCTGCATGCATATCTTGCTAACCTGTGCACCAGGTTCTACAAGTCCTCGTCTTCTGTACACCATTCTACGATTTCCTTGATCAAGTGAGCAAGAAAGCCGCCCATAGTTTCAAGAGTGAAACACCTTTGATTGATGCGATGTAGGTAATCTTTCCTAGAGTTGATATACACAACTAAATTCTTCTCACAGGATCATGTTTATGCGCGAGTTCACTGTGATTGACTCGGCAAAATCTGTCGACCAACTCAAAATGCGGCTGAAAGATGGGGAGCTTGAACAGTACGGAGATGCTTTTACTCCGGATTTTGTTTATGATGTGATGCGCCGCCTGCCAAGATTTGTGACTATGCAGGTTCGTTCTGACATTCATTCTTTTTGTCCTTCGAGTGTATTATAAACTAACAAAACTGTAGCGAGGTCATCAACAGGATGCGGAAGAATTTCTCGGATTTTTGTTAGAGGGTTTGCACGATGAATGTGTTCAGGTAATGAAATCGAGTGACTCGACGAAAAGCTCGGCCGTCGCAACACCAGCCAATGTGCCATCATCTCCTACCAGCGACAGCTTCAGCAGGCGCGGATCTATGGAAGGTGATGTCTGGCAACAGGTGGGACCGAAGCAGAAGGCCGCAATCACAAGATCTTCTGGGACTATTCTCACCGGTTCTCCTGTAACCAAAATATTCGGTGGCACTCTCCGATCGGAACTCCGAGTTCCAGGTCTAAAGGACTCTGTCACTCTCGAACCATACCAGCCATTGCAGCTTGATATTGGCTCACCAAACATTAACAACATTGTCGATGCTTTGAAAGGCCTCACGAGATCCGAGACTTTGCATGGAGATTTCAAATCACCAAAGGGTCCTAACGTGACTGCCACAAAACAAGTTTTCATCGAAACAGTCCCACCTGTTCTTATCTTACACCTAAAACGATTCCAGTACGACAACACTGGCGGCACACAAAAGATTTGGAAGAAGGTAGGGTATCCTTTGGAGCTTGAATTGCCCAAGGAGGTATTCCCACGAACTATGCGAAGTGTACTTGCGCATGATGGATATCCCAAATATCGACTTATCGCGGTTGTGTATCATCACGGGAAGAATGCTAGTGGTGGCCACTATACTGTAGATGTTAGGAGACAAGATGGCAAGGAGTGGATTCGACTTGATGACACTGTCATTCGACGTGTTCGAAGCGAGGACGTAGCTGAAGGTGGAAGTGAAGAGGATCCAAAAGTCTTAGCCACCGCTTTGGAGGCGCACAAGAAGGATAGCACGGCATCTGGAAATATATTCTCTTCTATCGGGGACGAAGACGGAGAAGTAGATGAGGATGGTTGGAAGCAAGCCAGTGGATCTGGAAAGAAATGGTCCAGCGTGGTTAATGGCTCGACGACTCCAAAGGCCAAGGGGACAAATGGGAATGGGGCAGGCAAATTCTCACTTATGGACAACAAGGTTGCATATCTTCTCTTCTACCAGAAGATTTGATGGACGGAACGATGCAACAGTGTGGGTGCTGGCCAAGGTGTATGACATGAGGAAGACCAATGATGAAGATACCAATCATGTTTGGGTTCTGATGCAGCTCTACGTCGTAGGAAGTTCTTCCTCGGCACCCAACCGTTTCTGCGGATGGACGGGTTTGATGTCAGATCCGACTATGACGTTTATGGAAGGAGGTTATGATAGCTTCATGTACATCAGTTCTTCGAAATATTTTGCTTTTTGGCATCATTCCATGGCATGAGCGACTTGGCGCAATTGGAGGTTGGAATTGGCGCGCAAAAGTATATGGTGTGAGAAGTTCGATGTACAATAGTAGTGGTATTTCCAACATGATCTTAGTGATAGTGATATTGATCAATGAAAATATACCATGAACTGGAAAGGACCACATATGACTATTGCTGTGAATTCCGTACCATGATTTTGTTTGTTTTCAGTCAGTAAATGGTCAAGCCGACGAGATGAAAATGACAAGGAGAGCCCGAATAGGTCTAGAAGCATCTGAAGTTCTTTGTCTTGCAGGACATATTTTTAATATATGAATCTAGATAATGTACACTTTCTAGTCATGTAGATATAAACAGCTTCGTTGTTAGAGTGAGAATATGTCTATCACAATAGCACGTGTAGAGGGAGATCCTGGTGCACAAACAGCGATTTTACAATATAGATCCTTGAATAGAGGGTAAACGGCCCTTCACATCCAACAATAGAATAGGTAACATGAAGTGAAGGTATATATACATATGCATCTTGCCTCAGCCGTATAAACAGCCAAAGTAGAATAGCCGACTGCTCAAAGTTCCATGAGTATTCAGTAGGCCGTGAGAGTAGCAAACCAATCCTTGACAACTTGAATTTGTGCTTTAGTGCTAGCAATAGGCAATGCTCCCCAGCCGTCTCCAACACGTTGAACAACTGCGGAGGAGTTGACGACTGGATTCCACTGCGTAAGATTGTTTCCATTCGGATTACCAGTCTTGATGAAGTTCACCCAGTAAGTGACCATCTTCTTCGCAATTGCATAGTCCTCTGCCGTCCAGGGAAGGTCGGTGTCGTATAGATTGTTCATAACGTAGTTGATCTCTGACTCGTGGTAAGCTCCTTGAGTCTGTCCTGGAGGCGCATGATCCCAGTAATAGTTATAGACGGGGGAGGTTTTCGCGGTAGCCCAGAGTCCTGACCACGTCCATGTTCCTATCTTGGACCGGTCGGTCCATTGTGCATTGTATGCTGCCGAGGCAGTGGTCGAATCATTTGCAGGGTACTCCGCGAGGAACTTTGGCGCCCACTCCGCACCATAGGTTGTGTTCAGATCAGAGATGTAGGTAGCTAGCGATATATTGAGTCCGTATGTGGCACCACTCTCATCCTTCGTGTTGCCGGTCATGACAGGAACATCCGCTGCAAGACCTTTGACGAGTGTGTTGTAATAGGTGTCAGGCATGGCATAATAATCCAGTACAGCGGTGAAAGAAACACGATTAGGGCCGGACGCAGCCGTCAAGTCAGCCAAAGGAAGTGCACGCATCTCTTCCAGTGTGGTGACGTTATTTGATGCAAAGAACTGGATGCCATTTTCCAGAGCAGTGTCGAGGGTGATGTAGTTCTCAGCTAGACTGGAGCAGAGAGGATCATGAGGATCACGTACACCACTTTGAACGATGGCGCCAACAAAGAGGCCCTTGGTAAGGTTGCTATTGAGAATATGCTGGCTAGCTGCTGAGCCAGCGGACTGACCCATGACAGTAATGTGATCAGGATCACCTCCGAAGGCAGCGATGTTCTCATGAATCCATTTCAAGGCCGCAAACTGATCGAGCATTGCCCAGTTACCAGAGCTGTTTGATCCTGTTGCGACGTAGAATTCCTCGCTAAGTTGAGGATGAGCGAGCCATCCCAGAGAGCTGGCTCTGTAGTTGTAGTTGACAAAGACAACCCCTGCATCAGCCATTCCTGCGCCGTCAAACAAGGGGTCTCGAGCAGTCGAAGCGGCTGGATAGGTCCACATGACAACAGGGAGTTTAGCAGTTGTAGAGTTTGCCGCGCTCCAAATGTTGAGGTTCAGACAATCTTCGGAGACGACATAGTCTGTACTACTTGACGAACCCGGGCAAATGTTGCCGAAGTCCTTGGCGTCGAGGGTAACATTCCATGGACTAGCAGGTTGAGGAGCTCTCCAACGGTTGTTCCCGGCAGTAGTAGCAGCAAAAGGAATGTTCTTCCAAACTGCGATATTTTGCCAGTTCGTAAGATTGCCGGAAGGGCTGCTGCTGAAGGCGGGATAGCCCTGAATGAGTCCATAATCGGTCGAGACTGGGGAAGAGTACAAGGCCGCCGAGGCAATCGGCATGAAACTCGATGCTAGAGCGCCAAGCCCTAGCTTGAAAGTATTTGAATTCATGCCGTGCTCGGATTCGTAGAAGGTAGTGCAGGTGAAGCTAGAAGAATGAAAGATGAAGTTCTGGTCCGGTGAATTGACAAAATAGACCAATGGACCAGCATTTATAGAACCAGACCTTCTAATCCCCAAGCTCTTGCCTGCACATAACTTCCATAAGTTACCATCATAATGATACAGGAGTGGATGGTGATTCGCAATCAACGTGACCCGGCGACTCTCCGTGCAATGTTACAGTTGCCAAGCCATGTGTAGATTGGAAAATAGAGTAAGAAAATCAACGATCGCTACTATTATCAGCATGTCGGCATGCGCGTCCCTTGCATACGCATATTCACCGGCACTTGATTGTGCTTGTTACCTTATTGAGGGGCGGGTATATGTAAGGTTACCGGGTCTTGTCTTCCGTTGAGACCGACCAATGCCAAGCTCTTCTTAGAAGATGTTTGCATCTGTTTGAAACAGTGAAATGAAAACAAGAACCACGGGATCTGCGTTTCCTGTAGGCATGCGGGCGATGAGCGTCCGATGTACCCCCAAGGACATGAGAAAACTTCCCTCGTCATCTCAAACACTTCTAATAATGCGGGGCTACGGTTTAGATGGTCCAGAAGTGAGAGACGATCATGTTCTGGATGTCTTCAAGTTCTGCGGTGGGTGACGGACATTTCGGAGGTTATCTTGTGGTGAGCGGACTGCTATAACCAGCCTACGCATCAAGTGACGTGGCTTTGACGTAGGTGAAATTATTTTGAGGATTATACCGCCATGTTTAGTGATCCGGTTCTCTAAAAACCGTCAGTGGCAGTTACGTTCATCAGATGAATTAGATTACCGAGTCAGTTTCTCTGTCACTATCTCAGACTTACATAAAGCACGACACCGACGTTCATCAAGCTGCGAATTCCCTACTACTTAGTCTCAGCTCTCCTGTTTTCCTTCAACAAGCATTACGACATGCTCGCTAATAATCGTTCACTCCATTCCGTTCTCTAGTTGTTCGTCGATCCTTTGCTTAACATGCGGCCCATCGTGTTAATGATAATCGGGATTTTCAAACAGTCGTCAACGTTGCGACTATGTCTCATGGTTGCAACATCTCGAACTTGCGGAACATTTCACTGGTACCCTAAACGACGTTGAGTCCATTCCTTCTTCAAGTATGGCTGGCATGTTCTATGTCAGCAGCCACCGCCATCCTGGCCCACCCCTATATTGAACGCCGTTGACGCGAGTGCAGGTCTAACGGCGATCGAGGAGAAATGTCACAAGCCCGGCGATATGGCGCTCAGTATGACGGTATTCTCGATGGTGCGCCTGTGTTCCGTCTTGCTCTCCAGCAACCCAATAATCTGCACGCTCACATCACAGAGAAAAACTTTGGACTATTATCTCACCTTGAGAGCCGGACAAGATAGTAAATGTAACAATTGCCAGCTGTAGCCCTCCCAATGGAGGGGTTGAAAGTGTCGTATCTCGTAGTGATCTGTGTCTACTTACAATTAACTTCTGCTCAACCATGGGCGAGCCTTACTATTGTAAAGCCGAGACTAGCGCATCTGTAAGATTTGGTTTTGGCAATAGGGACTAGACCAGTCGTTCGCACCTAAACTACCAGCCAACGTAGAACGGCACGGTTTCAGCGAAAGAGCCCAGCGAGTCTATGATGGTATGGTTAGCACTATTGGCGGGCTTCCCTTGCATCCTTTCAACTTGCCGCAGGACTTTTAGACGCTGCAGCTGAATATAGGAATGCCACCGGTTATTTGGAGGTCGATATTCCCTCGATTGGTGGAAGGCCTGCAGACTCGTGGAACTCGTAAATCTTGACATCCCTTCTTCTCTCGGCGATGGCACCTACGACGCAACCCTGGCTTGATGGACGTCGGGCAGGTGAAATACATGGACTGCTTACAAACCACCACCCCTGACCTTACCGAATCCATAAAATGGACGTAAAATGATCCACTATCACGGCGAGGCTGGTGCTAGTTTACCCAAACCCTCTTCAGCTCATCACAGCGAGACGGCAGTGACCTTCAATGCCAGTGGTGAGGCTCTGGGCGAGTTGTATCGTTTCTTTCTCATCCATGGTGCTGCTCATTGCAAGCGCAATGAGCCTCAGCCCGACGGACCTTGCCCCGAAAGCGATATGAATACAGTGACCCTCTTGGTCGAATGGTACCTTCATGAGACACTTAATGCTACTGTCCAGAAGGTCCTTGCGACAGTGGATCCAGATGCTCTGTCGTCTTGAATGGAGCGGGAAAGGCACTTGGAAGATTTGTGAATAACACCGGGCTTCCGCCGTTACTTTAGCTATGTCCTCGTTGCAGCAGGAGTCAGGATGTTCACTTGGTAGAAAGACCGCGTTAAGATTCATGTAGTTAATCCCTTACTCCCAATTTGCGTGGTGTCTGTTGACGTCTGAGGTATGATGCCACAATTCTTTCTTCATCTCTTGATCCTCTTCATACAAAGGAAAAGGGAAAAAAGGGGGCAAATACAGGTTTTGTAATCTGCCTTGAAATCACCACAACTCTCTAAAATCTGCCCCGCCAGTTCAGTCATTTGGGGTCAGTACAGGTTTCTTCTCATACCGGTGTCGTGTTGATTTTATTCTGCAACGTGGCCGCGCCGGCAACATTACTGTACTGTAGCCGAAGAATTCGAATAGTCAGCAGCTGCTATCGACAGCACACGTCGCATACGTAAACGTCGTCTTTGGCTGGACTGGGTATTCCGGCGCTTTGATGTTGAGGATTCTTGCGTTGAGGATTCTTGTCAGTTGTCAGCTTCGCCGCTACTGCCGGGCCGGTAGTTCTGCAGCTGGTGCGTGAGATCATTCGTTAATCTTACTCAGTAACCTTGCAGTAAAAATGATCCCCAAAACCTAAATGGGAGTCGAACACGAACACGGTATGTACAGGGGCTCATTTCATCTGTGGCGTTGCAGCACGACGTTTAATTCGCCAGTCTTCTGCGTACCTGCGCACTACTTGAGTAGGCAATTTTATTTTTCCACATCCACTTGACAAGTAGCAGCTCCTCTTTTCGCGAGTCGATTCCATTGTTGACAAGACATCTGGTCGTGCATTGCAGAAGTTATGCCAATGCATTCTTGCTAATAGCGCTGTCCTTTACCAGTGCTTTCTTAAAACCTCCTTATACCCCGTGCTTCTCGCGACGTTCATCTCCTTTCTCCCCCGGAGTTTTTTAAGGTTAAGTACCTCATTTCTTAAAATGTCGGAACGATATTCTTTGCGGCAAACTCCAAAGTAAATATTCACTTGATTCACCATCTCACATCTGCCGAGCACTAACATACATATAGAAAAACGGAGCACGCTGGGTTCGTGGAGACTCCTCCAGCTCGTCGAGTCAGCTCCCGCCGAAGGTCACAATATATCGAAGACACCGACGATTCTGCGACAGACAGTTCCTCCGCACAACCCAAGGCAAGATCTACAAGCAGGAAGGTTAACATGGTTGAAGCAGCCATAGCCAATGGCCATGCCAGCAATGGCTCAGCTGCCAATGGTTATTCTTCTGTCACGAACGGATCTCCCAAAAATGGCTCCATTAGCAACGGACACACGAAAGTCAAGGCCGAACTAAAAGAGAGGAAAGTGATGGAAGGGTGGGAGGTCGGTGGAGATCCCAAGATCGACGCCTCTGGAGAATTCGATTTCGGCGGCACCTTGGGTGTCAGTGCGATGATGGTTGGATTTCCTCTCCTCATGTATTACATGTGGATTGGTGCTACATACTACGACGGGAAGTTCCCGACTCCCAAAGAGGGTGAAGGAATGGTCGATTTCCTTAAGCACCTGGGAGATTTGGTTTATGAAGGCGCATTCCCAAGTCTGTATGCATGGAAGATCTACTGGATCTTTTTTGTTTTCGAGGGCGCCTGTTACTGTCTTCTTCCAGGAGTGTGGACCTATGGGAAACCACTTCCTCACGAGGGAGGAAAGCAATTACCATACTACTGCTCTGGAATTTGGTCATTCTATGTCACCATCATCCTTGCTGGGGCCCTGCACTATTTCGATATCTTTAAGCTGTATACTCTCCTTGACGAATTCGGACCAATCATGTCTGTGGCTATCTGCTCTGGCTTCTTGGTTTCGATCGTTGCTTATTTCTCGGCACTTGCACGAGGAGCTCAACATCGAATGACCGGATATCCTATTTATGACTTCTTCATGGGAGCAGAATTAAATCCAAGAATGTTTGGTATCCTGGACTTTAAGATGTTCTTCGAGGTCCGTCTGCCTTGGTTCATTCTTTTCGGTCTCTCATGTGCTGCCGCCGCTCGACAGTATGAGCAATATGGGTATGTTTCAGGCGAAGTTGGATTTTTGGTGATGGCTCACTTCTTGTATGCGAATGCCTGCGCGAAGGGCGAGGAATTAATCACCACAACATGGTACGTTCTCTTAACGCAGATACTCAGTCTATTACTTACTCTTCTAGGGATATGTACTTTGAGAAATGGGGTTTCATGTTGATCTTCTGGAACCTTGCTGGTGTTCCCCTCAGCTACTGTCACTGTACTATTTACTTGGCCAACCATCCACCTTCTGAGTATTCCTGGAACAAATATTTCCTCGTCTTCTTGTACACCTCTTACTTGTTCGTTTACTGGGTCTGGGATACGACCAACAGCCAAAAGAACCGTTTCAGGGCCAGAGAACGTGGCGGGGTACCTGAACGAAAGGCATTTCCCCAGCTGCCATGGAAAGAAGTTAAGAATCCCCGGACCATTCCAACCAAGACCGGCGATTCTATCTTGGCCGACGGTTGGTATGGAAAGGCTCGAAAGATCCATTATTCGTGTGATTTGTACTTCGCCATCTGCTGGGGTTTGATCACTGGTTTCAATAGTCCATTCCCGTGGTTCTATTCTGTATTCTTCGCTGGCATGATCTCCCATCGAGCATACAGAGATATTCAGAAGTGCAAGAAGAAGTACGGAGAAGCTTGGGACGAGTACACGAAACTTGTACCATACTTATTCATTCCAGTAAGTCATTGCCATTATGCGTCCTCATGCTCATCACTAACAAAATTCAAGTACGTCTTTTAGGGCAGTTGGGAAGAGTGCTGAGAGATCAAAGCTAGAATTGGTCACAATAGATTAGAGATTTTGGGGATGTAGATCGCATTTGTTGTCGGGCTGTGATGCCACTTTCTTGTACATCATTCCCATAGCTTATTTATATTGTGCTTATAATAAACCATAATGTCTACATGATTTAGATGCCACTCTTGCTTCGCTCTCCTTGCAGGTTAAGCTTGGTTCGATTGATCCTGACCCGTGGCATCATTCAGCCATTCAAAGCTTGCAACATGCCAAACTAGAGCTCAATATGATATCTGGATGTCCTACGTGGCCACTTTGTTCAAGAAATCGTCAGCTCCTCTCGCCAGTGAATGAGATTGGAAAGGGGCTCTTAAAAGTCGGAATTCACTCTCGTGAGCTCCGTCATCAGTCCATCCCCACACCAACTACGGTTACCCGAAAAACCTTAAAGCGCACTCTCTCAATTTCAATCAACGCGAGTTTTCGATCGCGTCCCTCATTGACGGGCGAAGCTCTTTTTTTTTTACTTTCGACAACCTCCAACTTCAATTCTCTGCCATCATCAAACAAGCTCACTATCATCATGGCAGAGATCAAAATTGACAAGAGCTTGTTCCAGGAACGATTATCGCATTTCATCTCTGCATGGAAAGCTGATAAGAGAGGAGGCGACGCGGTCTTTAATGGCGCAAACAGCATATTGATATTGATGGGAAAGACAGAGGATGCGGCGAGCTTTCAGAAGAACAATGCTATTCATGTAAGTCTACTCGATGCGTGGGTGATTCGTTGAAGTTCTAGATCTGTTGGGCGAAAGATACTGATGCGATGAATAGTTCTGGTTATTAGGCTACGAGTTCCCTGCGACGCTGTTCCTTTTCACCCTCGATACTCTATACATCGTTACGACCGCAAAGAAAGGTATGCAGTGGCAGCAAGCTTTGCGCTGACAATAGAGAAGCTAACAAGGTCCAGCAAAACATTTGGAGCCTTTGAAAGGCGGCAAGATCCCACTCGAGGTTCTGGTTCGAGGAAAGGATGCAGAGCAAAATGAGAAGCTCTTCACCAAGATTGCAGATGTTATCAAGTCATCGGGCGTAAGTTACGAGCAGTACTACTATTTTCTCAAGCTTTTAACCTAATGCTTGGTGGTTATAGAAAAAAATCGGCATTCTTCCAAAAGACACCTCAAACGGACCTTTTATCGACGAATGGAAGAAGGTTTATGCAGATGTGAAGGATGTTGAGGAGGTCGATATTGCGCCAGCTTTGTCCGCTGCTGCCTTGGCTGTTAAGGACGAAAATGAGTTGGTAAGTTTTCCGGTGTATGCGAATGATCGGTTGCTGATATATAATATAGCGTGCCATGAGAAATGCTTCGAAGGCGTGTATCGCCCTTATGAACCCCTACTTCGTTGAGGAAATGTCGAATATCTTAGATGAGGAGAAGAAGGTCAAACACAGCGCTTTAGCCAACAAAGTCGATAGCAAATTGGACGACAACAAGTTTTGGACCTCCGTCGAGCTTCCTAGCAAACAGAAAATGCCGTCCGATTTCGATCCTTCGCAGCTCGATTGGACCCATGGACCAATTATACAAAGTGGTGGGAAATATGACTTGAAGATGAATGCGCAAGTCGATGATGAGGTTCTTCATCCTGGTGTGATTATTTCATCGATGGGCCTTCGATACAAGTCTTATTGCTCTTTAATTGGGCGCACATACCTGGTCGATCCCAATAAGTCTCAAGAGAGCAACTACAAGCTTCTACTACAAGTACACAATCTGGTTATGAAGGAGATCAGGGATGGCGTTCATGTTAAGGACATCTATTCGAAGGCCTTAGCCCTCATCAGGACTAAGAAGCCGGACCTGGAGAAGCACTTTTTGAAGAACGTTGGAGCCGGTATTGGTATCGAAACACGAGACAGCACTCTTTTGCTTAATGCTAAGAGCAGTCGCAGTCTTAAAGATGGCATGACTCTCTGCGTTACAACGGGATTCAGCGATGTCGAGAACAAGGACCCCCAGGACAAGAAGAGCAAAATATACTCTATGGTGCTCTCGGATACCGTACGTGTAACACAGTCAGAGCCAGTTATCTTCACGGGTGATGCGCCTTCGGATCTGGATGCCACTTCATTCTTCTTCAAGGACGAGGATGAGGAACCCGAGCCAGCACCGAAGAGCAACAAGGCCAAGAAAGACTCAACTGTTGGAGCAGTTGCTGCTAAGAACATCACCAAAACGAAACTCCGCGCTGAGCGAACGACCCAGGTGGATGAAGGTGCCGAAGCCAGACGCCGTGAGCATCAAAAAGAGCTTGCCAAGAAGAAGCAAGAAGAAGGTCTTGCTAGGTTTGCTGAAGCCACCGGCAACCAGAGTGGCGTTGCGGTGAAGAAGTTCAAGAGATTTGAGTCTTACAAGCGCGACAACCAATTCCCTCCAAAGGTTCGCGACTTAGCCATTGTCATGGACCAAAAGAATTCTACCATTGTATTGCCGATCATGGGTCGTCCGGTACCATTTCATATCCAGACTATCAAGAACGCAAGTAAGAGTGACGAAGGGGAATTTTCGTATCTCCGTATCAACTTCCTGTCACCAGGTCAAGGTGTTGGGCGTAAGGATGATCAACCTTTCGAGGATGCGTCAGCACACTTTGTGCGCAGTTTGACATTCCGCTCCCATGATGGAGACCGTCTCCAAGATATTGCCAACCAGATTGGTAACATGAAGAGAGATGCTGTCAAACGTGAACAGGAGAAGAAGGACATGGAGGATGTGGTTGAGCAGGATAAGTTGGTCGAAATCCGAAGTAAGTTCTTCATATCCTCACACGGTAGCACTACTAACTATTTTAGATCGTCGCCCTGCTGTTATGGACAACGTCTTCATCCGCCCCGCTATGGATGGTAAGCGTGTTCCAGGAAAGGTCGAAATCCACCAAAATGGTCTTCGATACCAATCACCTCTTAACCCGCAACACCGCGTCGACATCCTTTTCAGCAACGTGAAGCATTTGTTCTTCCAGCCATGTCAGCATGAATTGATTGTCATTATTCACGTACATCTCAAGGACCCAATCTTGATTGGTAAGAAGAAGGCTAAGGATGTCCAATTCTACCGTGAAGCTACCGATATTCAATTCGACGAGACGGGAAATAGGAAACGCAAGTACAGATATGGAGACGAGGAGGAGTTTGAGGCCGAACAGGAGGAAAGAAGACGCCGTGCAGACCTCGATCGACAATTTAAAGCATTCGCTGAGAAGATCGCCGATGCCGGTAAGAACGAAAACGTTGATGTCGATGTTCCCTTCCGCGAACTTGGTTTCAACGGTGTTCCATTTAGATCAAACGTCTTCTGTCAACCATCAACAGACTGTTTGGTTCAACTTACCGAGCCACCATTCATGGTTATTACTCTTGAGGATATCGAAGTTGCACATCTGGAACGTGTTCAGTTCGGTCTCAAGAACTTCGATCTGGTCTTTGTTTTCAAGGACTTCCATCGGGCCCCTTACCACATCAACACAATCCCAGTCGAGTCGCTAGAAAACGTCAAGGAATGGCTCGATTCGGTCAATATTCCATTCTCCGAGGGACCACTCAATCTTAACTGGCCTACTATCATGAAAACCGTTACAGTCGACCCGCATCAATTCTTCGCAGATGGTGGTTGGTCGTTCTTAGCGACTGAATCCGATGACGAAGATGGTGATGAGGAGTCCGATGAGAGTGCTTTCGAGATGAGTGATAGCGAATTGGCTGCGAGTGACGAGAGTAGCGAGGAGGACTCTGATTTCGACTCCAACGCCAGTGACGATGAAGGGGAAGAGGACAGCGAAGATCAGAGTGAGGGTGAAGATTGGGACGAGCTGGAGAAGAAGGCAAAGAGGAAGGATAGGGAAAGTGGTTTGGAGGACGAGGATGCGCCTAAAAAGAAGAGAAAGCATTAGGCTTACTGTACGTGGACACGATATTATGGGTAGAGGGGAATTCGGAGGGGAAGGAAAAGGCAAAATTGTCATCGAAGATAATAGTCTCGGTCGTTGGCGGAGACGGAACGGAAGAACATGCTTCTTACATTGTATTTTTGGAACAGTTAATCTTTGGCTTGTTGTCGTTCGATGAAATATTGCCCGGGCGTCTATCTAGCGGGAGGTTTGTTGGGGGACAACGAGGAAATAAATTACTTATGGGGTAGTTCGGGAGAAAAGTAGTCGGGAAGGAACGAATCAGAAATTTAAATGGTCGTTGATTTACGAATTCGTCTTCTGCATCGTGCATATATTTTGTCGTCAGGTTGCATTGATAGCTGTTCCATATCTTTGTAATATCAAGTGAGCGTGCTGGAGCGCGTATATCGTTTATTGCTTGTGCAGCGGGTTTCGCTAGATGTTGGCCAGTGAGTTACTCATCTTGATTATCGATGGAATTTTGTACTTTGTGGAGTCTACATCTTGCGTAGACATGGGACATAGACAGACATGCTTGCTGGGCACTGGAGCCTGGCTACTCACTTACGCGGATGCACTTACACTTAACTTGACAGCTGCTGGGTTTGCTAGGAGACAGTCCACACACTAGTGGGTGGGTAAGAGGAGACAGGACTAGGTAGATAAGATTACATAGGGGGCTGAAGTGTGAAAAGTAGTACTTTTATATTCTGGCTCTATGAATCCGCTCCGAGTTCTATTTTCTGGGTTTCTTATTCCTTAGCCATTCGACGGCACCGTTATGACATCAGGTCATGCAATGCAGTGCAATCTGCATCATCCAGCACAGCGGACTGATTGAGATGGTGCGATCTTGGGATATTGGGTTCGCTCATGGTAAACTGCCTACTTGAAATGACTATGGGTGTCGTGGGTGCCATGAAAAGTCAAGTAAGTAGGTGCTGAACGGGCAGGATATAAGAGGACGAGAGAGGACAGAGCAAGAGAGGGCAGACTTAGAGCCACACTATGATGTATTATAAAAGAAGGGTAGTCACCAAAATGCGAGAGGAAGGAGGGCTCACAGTGTGAGGAGAGGATGCACAGTTCGAGAAGACAGATGGAGAGAAGAGAGATGGGAGGCTGGCGGTGATGATGTGAATATAGACGTAAAGTAGAGTCAAGTGTAGCAATACAGACAAATACTTATGTCCATGTAGTGTTCTTATTCCCTACAGTCTTTCCGTCTACTTATTCATGTCATTCATAATATGTAAGTCAGGGCCACAGTCTGAGACATAGGCAGAGGGCAATATTGGGGTTTTTCACGAAAGCTGTGGTCTTTCAAGAAGCATGATGGTGGAATGTTTGACAGAAAAATTACAAAAAAAGCCTAGGGTCGAGAATATGGACCGACCAGGAGAATGGCAGGAAAATGTCGGTACGAATGAGAGGGCATGGTATTTATCCCGTCGCTGTTCGGAGGGTCAATGAGAGTGTTCTGGTCTCGTGGCGATGAAATATAGAGAGGAAGGGAAGACATGTTCGTCGTGGTAGGATCAACTATTTCTCCGATAATCCCTCCAATACAGCGTAGGGATCAAACATGCGATATGTATCCGATTCTGTAGGAGCTGTAGTGTACGCAATTGCTTGGCGCCAGTTGTACGAAGTCGTTGATGATATGTAAGAGGCTTGACGGAGTGAAATTGTGGAAGGATTCATCCAACAATCATAATCTTGAATCTGACGGCGACATGAGAGGCACTGCACTATCATCGTGACATTTGAGAATGAAGGAAGCATGAATTCGAGAAGATGTTGTTGTCGTCAAAAGTGGCTGTACTTCGTGGTCGTTGAGAAGAATAACTAGCGCTATGAAAGCACTCGCCACAGCCAAGCAGCTAAAGAAAACATGCCGTTCGCTAGAAGGGAGCGACCGACACGCATTGGTATTCTTTTCGTCATTCGATGCACGGAGCCATTTCTTGTCCGGTCAAGTCTTGGGTGTTGGACGATGCTCAAGGCGCTGGAAAGAGAGAGAGAGAGAGAAAGGAAGAAGGAAGGTTCGACGTCCAGCATTACGTCCAGCATTACATCCAGCGATGCTCAGCCTACTATGCCTTCACAGTAGGGTTTCCTACCTTTCCTCGCACTTCCTTAGGGATACCTATGAGAACAGCCCAGCCAACGGAACAGTAAATTAGTAAATTGGTGTAAGGTTATGCTGCTATTCTTAGATGTGACCCTTTTCAAGTACACTGTACGTGGTTGATCATTTCAGTAGCTGCCGGATCGCCGAGATGGTGACGAGCAAAAGCAAAAGTCGTTGGAAGTATACCGCGCACTTCCGTAGTGCTCATTTTATGCGTTCGTGTCCGTTAAAGTCAAACTATTGGAATTGGGAAAGTTGTCGTAAGCAATTGCAACCCTGGCGTGCATCGGAACCTGAGGACACCAATGTCATCTGGTCCAGACCTTGAACTGGGTCTGAGCAAGCTTACTGGTCGCGGTCGGTACCCACGGTACCCAACGAACGAAGGAAAGACAATGGGAATCTCAGGAGTCGAGAAGGAAAATAAAAGAGATTATAACTGGGTATGAGAATGAAGGAGGGATTAACATCAAATGAACAGTGAACACCAGCGTCCCTTAATAAAAAGAACCTGGAGTCTTCGCTTGCTTCGCTTGCTTCGATTCGGGACCATCGGAAATCCAAGACGATTCGATCTCTTCGCTCTTGCCTCGCCGTGTTCTAGATTCGTTGTTGACCCTCAAGGATAGCTCGAAGGAGATTTGTCCAATCACCTTTTAATCTGCACACCTGCACGAAGACTTCTTGCACAATACGAATCTGAGTCTCGGGAGGAAAAGGAATTTAACCAGCTGTTTTATGTGCGGTTTTGTGCGGTGCGATCCTCTCCATCTCGTACCTTCCCTCCCACACTGCCAGCTGTGGGTGTATCGGATTCGTTGGGCAAGAGTCCATGGTTTGCTGTGTGTCGAGCACATAAAGAAAGTCTTCACATGAGAATGATGGAATACGAACAGCCAATGCAATGATTTTCTACCTCCGTACTTGTGCGTAAGTGAAGCAGTCGACATAAAACTAATGCAGGTCCCGTTGCCCAAAGAGTCTTTTCCAGACTCTGAGTATTGTGATTGGCTGAAGCGTCGTCATTCCCCTTTTCTCTTGCCCCAGATATGCAGATGTTCAGACGTTCGCGCACATTGCACACCAGAGCTTTCCACCAGCCGGACCGGAAAACATTTTACTCGGCTCCAGGCCTGATTGGTCACTTATCAACCGTAAGAACGAAGCCAGAAAAGATCGAGTGCCGTTGATTGGCGAGGACGTTGCAGCGACTGAGGGAAGTGGGTTCTACTTCAAAGTACGGTACCGTACGAAGTGTCCGACATGGGCTTGATGGGGGCGTGTTCCCGGTAAGCCATCTCCCTTGGCACAGCCCCGAAAGCCATCTCCGCCCACTCGCTGGGGACTGGCCACTGGCCACTGGCCACTCCTCCACTAACAATTCCCACTCCATCTCGCCTTCTACACTTATCCCCCTCAGACTTGGCTCCAACTTGGCTCCAAGAGGTCTTACTTTGGCCCACTGACAGAGTGCACAGTGACACCACTCATGTAGTTCATCCCTGCCTCGCCTGCTCACCTGCCTTGAATCTTCTGAACCATATTCCGTAAATAAATAATTCCGTAAACATTCGAGAACTCTCCTTCCTTCCTCTTCTTGCTTTCTTACTTAGACCACACTCTCTCGCACCTTCGTTGTCATATTCAAGAAGTAACCAACAATCTTTATTTTATCTTGGTTCTCTCATTAATACTTCCTTCTTAATTCAAATATTCATACCGTCGTTTCCAGAGAGATCTTTTCCCATCCCAATCTTCCTCAACACAGTCGTTCAACCTTTTCCCAGAGACCACTTCAGACACTCTATAACTACTCGACAACTTCTGCTGTCGTCTCTTGGATTCTTCTAACCACTTCCAACAAATCAACTCACACTTTCGCTCAATTCATATCCAAAAAGAATATACAATCAATCAATAATGTTGTCAAAGACTATTCTTGCCCTTGCGGCTTCGCTATCAACAGTCTCTGCTGTTAACCAGGGTTTCAACTACGGTGCAACAAACGCAGATGGATCATACAGAAGTCAGCAAGATTTCCAAAATGCTTTCGAAGCTGCTCAATCCCTCGTTGGCACATCTGGATTCACCAGTGCTAGACTATACACCATGATCGTATGTGGCTACCCCTCTCTATACAGCTATTCCTATTGATACTGACAATCTTTCCAGCAAGGAGGAAGCTCGACCAACGAACCCACATCCGCTATTCAAGCAGCTATTGATTCGGACACAACTCTTCTCCTCGGTTTATGGGCATCTGGAGGACAAGCTGGGATGGACGCCGAGATCACCGCTCTTAAATCCGCCATTCAACTGTATGGCGAGAAGTTCACTAGCCGTGTCGTTGGTATCTCTGTCGGATCAGAGGATTTGTACAGGAACTCCCCAACCGGTATCGCAGCCAAGTCAGGCTACGGTGCCAACCCAGACGATCTCGTCCACTATATCAGCCAAGTCAAGACCGCCATTGCCGGTACTGGATTGAGTGGTGCATCGATCGGTCACGTTGACACCTGGACTGCTTGGGTCAACGGATCCAACTCTGCCGTTACAGCTGCCGTCGACTGGGTTGGAATGGATGCGTAAGTCATTCGTCTATTCGCTGTATGTATCCTTACTCACATTCTTCATTTAGCTATCCATACTTCCAATCTACCGAAGCGAACGGCATCTCCGAAGGAAAATCTCTCTTCAACGCTGCCTTGGCAGCAACTCAAAGCGCCGCCGGTGGAAAGGATGTCTGGATCACTGAGACCGGATGGCCAGTTACTGGTGCCACTGAGGGACAAGGTGAAGCAAGCACTGCCAACGCCAAGACATACTGGGATGACGTTGGATGCCCCAACTTCGGAAAGGTCAACATGTACTGGTACACTCTTCAAGACCAAAACGCCGGTGGCTCTGTTTCACCATCTTTCGGTATTGTCGGCAGCACCTTGAGCACCACTCCTCTCTTCGACCTTAGCTGCTCCCAATCCAACAACTCATCTTCCGCATCTTCTACCGCTTCAGGAGCTCTTGCTAGCAGTGCCTCCGCTCTTGTATCTCAAGCAACCGGTGGTGCCGTCGCCTCATCTGGATCTGGTCTCTCCCCATCCGGAATGGGTAACGGTATCGTTCCTTCAGGAACCGCCGCCTCAGGATATGCTGCCCCATCCGGAACCGGCTCAGCTGGTTACGGAAATGGATCCAACGGTACTTACACTGCAACCACCATCCGAACAGCACCAGCCGGATCTACCGCTACTGGATCATCAGGAAGCGGATCTGGTACCTCGGGATCATCAGGATCCTCCACAACTGGTAGCCCATCTCAATCAACCAACAGTGCTTCGTCCCTCACCGGATCCGTTGCACTTGCTCTCGGTGCGGTCTTTGCCGTAGCAGCTGCTTTGTAAATGTAGAAAAAGTTGTTTATGGGGATAATAGGAGTCAGGCTCGAGTTCTGACTTAGGACAAGTGACATTATCATCGTCAGGGTGGTATTAAAACTAGGGACACTTGTGGGCTTTGCTCTTTTTCATTGCGGCATCTTTTTGGGGGTGGATTGACCATCCATTCATTTATGATAGAGGAGTTTTACATCATTAGTCGGTATTAGACTACAAAATTGAAATGAGGCATCATATTTTACTTCTAACCATGGCTACCTTAGCAGGCTTACCATGTGTACTTTTCGTAACTTCTGCGATGAATATGTTGTCCCATGTTAATAGTCGGCGATCCTGTGCTAAAGGACAGGTGGGTCTATCGATGGATCTGCAGTATATTTCTTGAGTTAATGTTTCTCAGAGTCGTCGTCATAGCATTCCTGGCGTCCCGCACCCCAAAAATAGATAGGACATTTTTTATCGGGATAAGTGCAGCTGATAGCGATAGGCGTGCGGGCTGCTACTTTGATGGCAGGCTACGGAAGATCGTGTACGGAGCAGGTTGTAAGTTCACAATTAGATGCATAACTCATAACTTATCTCACAGAAATCCAATTTTTGAGAAATCCAATCATTACTTCACCTGCAGCATTTAACTTATGTGCGAGATAATTTCAAACGATTATGTTTCGAATCAACCCCCGCCAGATCCACTATGGCGACTGTATGGAGGCACCCGTCGTATGTACCTTGCCTTATTACCTCACCTTACTCCAGCGTTCAGCGACCAACGACCAGCGTCAGAAACGATAAGCTGAGCATAACAGAACCGCCATCCGCCAACCAAACACCAATCTCCAATCACCATTCTCAAATCTTCCATCACCAAGCGCCAAAGTCCTCATGCGATCGCTGGTTGAAAGGTCCCCGCCGACCCAAGAATTAAGGTAGAGATAGGGCCTTAAGCATAAGCTTATCTGAAATTAGACTCCCCAGACTTCAAGAAACACTGGGCGGGGGCGCTTAAGAATTGGGAAAATACCAAGCAAAACGGCAAAAAGCTTCAATGACTGTCAGAAAGGGATCTAATCTCAAGACATAAAACCTTACTTTGGAATATACTCAAGCACTCTAATTCTTACTCGTATTCAAATATAAATCCCATCCTCCCTCGCTCGCACGAGACATACAAAAGAGAATTGAATGGAATCAGGCTTTTGCACCGCCCCACGGAAAATGATACTTACGGTAAGATTACGGATCGCGGATCACGGATGACGGACGGACTGAAAAATTACGAGAGTATCAAAAGCTGGAAAGTGTGAAGTGGTCTGCAGCGAATAAAATAGTAGTCGCGCCACCAACACAAACACAAACAAGACTCTGAACTCTCAACTCTCCCAAGGCCTTTCTTGTCCTCTATCCTCCGTTCGCTTCGAGGCCATTTGGGCTTGTCCTTTTCCTTAATTCACCTGTTCTGCTTCCTAAGCTCTATGCGCCGTGCTGACATCCCATCCGAGCCCATCCCATCTCATCCCATCCCCTCCCATTTCCATCCCACTAACTCGATTGGACACCACTCAATCTTTCTCTCTTTCCCTGTTTCTTCTTCTTCCTCAACTACCGCTCAGTACCTTGACATTCTCTCTCTCCTCTAACTTACCCATTTGTCATCTGTTTACTTTACATTTGTTGTTTCCTCAGACTGTTCTCTCCATGGTCTTCGAATCATCTAACGATTGATTTGTGACGATTGAAAGTCTTTGGCGTCCACTCGTTTCTGTTTATCGCTGTGTTCGATTGATTGATCCGCCGATCAGTCGAGTTCTGGCCCTTCCTGCTGCTATTCCTCGTATTCTCGCACTTTTCTCGACACCCATAAACTCAGCTCGACACGATGCTTTACTCACTCGTTTTATCCGCTGCGACGGCAGCATTATTTGGAAGCCATGCAGCCAATGCGATAGAGTTAGATATTGATAATGATGGTAAGTATTGATGTTGCGCCTATGCAGAATTTCCCGCAAGGTCGCTGTACAATTCGCTGACTTTGAAATGAAACATTCAGATTCAATAAAAAGTGTTGCTGCCACGATCGCATATGATATGATGACATACTATAAAGGAAATCAATCCGGTGGTATACCTGGAGTTTTGCCTGGCCCTCCGCCAAATCCTGTATGGGGTTGTAAGTGTTCTCAATATCTCTGGTACTGGATATTCCGCTCACAGCTTTCCCAGACTACTGGTGGGAATCCGGAGCAATGTGGGGAACTTTAATCGACTACTGGCATTATACTGGAGATTCCTCATACAACGATGTTGCCGCAGCAGGAATTCAATGGCAGACTGGTGCGGACGATGATATGATGCCGTCGAACTGGTCGCAGTCCATGGGAAACGACGATCAAGGATTTTGGGGAATGACTGCCATGACTGCAGCGGAGACAAACTTCCAAAACCCTCCTGCAGACAGACCGGGTTGGTTGGCGTTAGCACAGGCAGTTTTCAATACACAGGCTACTAGGCCAGATAGTACTTGCGGTGGCGGGTAGGTCCTACGAAACTCGACTCGAATGGAATCTGCGTATATTGACAAGACAATAGACTGCGATGGCAAGTGTACCCATACCTTACGGGTTACGATTACAAAAACTCGATCGCGAACGGATGTTTCTTCAACCTAGGTGCACGACTGGCAAGATATACGGACAACGACACATATGCTCAGCATGCCGAAAAGACCTGGGAGTGGATCACTAACGTTGGACTGATGGATAGCAACTACATGATCTACGATGGTGCGCATATCGGACACAACTGCACAGATATCAACAAAGTTCAATTTTCCTACAACGCGGGAGTTTGGTTACTTGGTGCTGCTACAATGTACAACTACGTAAGTGTTTATGTTAACTAAAGGCTGATCACAATCCTAACTTTTGATAGACGAATGGAAGTGCAATCTGGAAAGAGCGCGTCGACGGACTTCTCAACTCGACGCTCAATTTATTCTTCCCTAACAATATCGCCTATGAGGTAGCTTGCGAACCGAAACTCACCTGCACAACCGACATGTACAGCTTCAAATCCTTCCTGAGCCGCTGGCTGGCCTCTACCACCAAGATGGCACCTTACACCTACGATCAGATCATGCCCCGCCTCAAAGCTTCTGCCGTCGCAGCTGCCCAGCAATGTTCCGGCGGAGACTCTGGACGTTGGTGCGGTCTATCCTGGAGCAAAGGCTCAGCATGGGATGGAACGCAAGGTGTAGGTCAACAGATGGCGGCTATGTCAGTGATATTTGTGAATCTAGTTCAGAAGATCCAGGGCCCCGTGACAAATAGCACTGGTGGAACCAGTGTGGGAAACAATGCTGCAGGTTCGAACAGTGCAACGGAGTTGGATCCTATATCACCTGCTTCAAAGGGCGATAAAGTTGGAGCGGGTATCGTGACGACAGTACTGCTGTTAGCCGTGACGGGAATGTTTGGGTGGATGAGCGTTTAAGCTGCTGACGGGCAGGTCTCGGTCTACTTTGAAGGGGTTATAGGTATAGGTATATGGAGTCTAGGGATAATGTTTATTTTACGTTTAACAAATGAGAGAATGAATGGCAAAAATGTGTCAAGTGATGGGATGGTATATAGGGGCATAGGGGAGTATGGGTGATGGGGCAGGGGCAGTACAGGCCTCGGAATGAAAATGATATCAGACGAAGATGGGATGGGATGGGATGGAACGAAAGGAAATAAGGCATGTATTTTGATATTAACAACCTTGCATTTTTTGTATTGAAATTGTTTGGAGACACTCTTTTTTTGCCCGCGCTGAATGAATAATGTGATCTTCTGAGTTTTTATGTTGCATTCAGGCACTGGTTTCTGCTCAGTTCAAGACTCAAGAGAGGGGTCGTCTGAGGTGAATGGCAGTGGGAGTTCTGGGATGGACTGATGTTGTAGGATGAATCAAATGATTGTTGGTTGGGAGATGGCAGCCATGCTAAGGGACGAGCGAGATGGTGAGTAAATGAGATTGAGAAACGAAGGTGGTAGGTGAGTAGTTATGCGATCAGTGAATAAATATGGATATTGCTCGGTAGATGGACAGATGAACAAAACGCGGAATGAAAAAGTGGAAGAGATGGGGTGAAAGATGATATCTTGGTGGCAAGGGATGGGGGGGATGATCAGATGGATGGATGAGGGCCTACTCGAGAGGTTTATATGCCGAAGCAAGTGAGTGAACAAGTACAGATGGTCGGGATGGGTTGAGCGGATTGGTGGTAGGTAGGTAGGTCAAAGAAAGGGGTTGAAGGCGATGGGGGCTGTTGGGAGCAGAGAGTACCGGGGGAGTTATGTTTGATTTGATGCTCGATTGTTCCGATGAAGGAAGGAACGTCTGACTTGTTCTCTGTCTACGGTTTGTTTTGTCTGGAAAGCTAGCTAGTGATATGTGTGTGGCATGTGGAGGGATGGTTTCGAATATCTTTTTTGGGTCGTTATGCACCTAGGGGAAGGGAAGGGGGTTTATACGGAGGGTTAGATGGTATATGGGTGAGAGCGGGAAATCTACCTCTGTTTATATTCTAGCTCTACTTCGAGTGCCCCTTAGCAGCTCCCGGTTTACCCACTGACTTGGTCTATCATGCATTAAGTATATACAAGGAAACATGTCACCAGCTTCCCCGTGGCCACTTCTTTCCTGCCGCTATCGTCGTCGCCGCTTCTACAGTTTGCCAGTAACCCACCAGAGAACAGCACACCGTACCACAAGCCACTCGAAATCTAACAAGTCAATCCATCCCAATGCGATGTAGTCGCTGAGAGCCAATTTTAAGACTGTCTTTATGTAAATTGACATCGTGGAAGTAGACGAAGATTCTTGAGCTAAGTTGAACTCATCGAAGCGGGTAAGAAGAAGAGCAGAAGAGTCATTAGTTGGAGGCGCTGGCGAGATTTTGCTGGGCGTGGTGGAATTATGACGCCATATACGAATGACGCGGAATAGGAGTAGTTGTTGGGATTGCGGTGTAGTTGATTTTGACGATAGATCTTTTTGGGAGAGCAGTGATGCTAGAAGATTTACATCGGAGTAAGATACAGTTTGGTCCTTTGCCTCCATGACGAATCCGTTGAAGATATCAGTATACTTTATGAGCTGCGTGTAAAACGAGGGAGTGAGGATACTGAGCTCCAATGTGGGGGCTGTTGGTAATGATATCTGAGCAGATGATGAGTACATAACTTCCTCTTCATCGTTGAGAAGTCCTGCCGATTTATATTTCAGTATGATACTTTCGTTCGTCGTCTCGACAAGATGGCGGAGATAGCGACGAAAGAGCTTCTCGAAATATTTCTCAGTCCCATCAGCATGCTTTGAGATTGTAACTTTAAGTGGCTCGGGTCGGGCCACCCAAGGCAGGTTTCTTCTGAAGAATAGTATCCAGGCCTGCACCAAGGTTCGTGGAAATGTAGCAAAACCAACCCACCACCACGAGAGAAGGAATCGCGTCTTTTCTGGGGTGGACATGGTCGATGGATCAAGTGCTTCACCAGCAGAGTATAAACGTGCGACTAGAAATGGTCTGTCGGTAGAGCTCAGGGTTAAAGTCAGATCAAGGGGGTTGCATCCCGTCAGCGCGGGGTAAAATGGATCGGATGCAGAAATTGAATAAAAGCCATTTCGCGAATTGAACGGGGAGACATAGAACTCCTTGGACCAGGATTTCGCAAATCTATGGGCTTTGCCTGCATGGCTGATTGACGCAAGAGCTTGCATGTCTTCTGTAGTGACGAAATATATATGTCTTTCATCAAACGTATTGTTGACTTCGAGAATAACCGCTTTCAACTCCTTCTCCCGAGAGTAAAGGTTCCAGATCGAAACCGGGTTATTTTGGTAGCCCAAAAATTCCGATGAAGTTAAAAGATAGGCATATGGATAATCTTGGTGATTGAGCCCCTTTTTCTGGTTAACCATCATACTTTCAACAGGTAGCGTTAGAGCCGTACCTGGTGATGGAGGAATTTCTTTAGCTTCCCCTCCAACCCCCCGGGTACATGGCCTCTGTCCAAGTAGGCATCGCCATTGACAGAGAACCAGGCACGCATCGGTTGGAGACATAACAGCTTCCAGTAAAATGGAGATGCATCCGCCACATCATCCGCCGCGATCAATCCTCCAGAGGATCCAGTCCATCCGATCGGTACCCCCGTCAAGAGATATGAATACGAAAATGCATTCTTTGTCGGATAAAGTCTCATGTGACTTGTCATCGAGGGGAAGAACATCGGTTTGAGGAAGATGTCCTTGGTGTGTGTATCTTTGGCCCGTAGTCCTCGAACATATCGAATGGTTTGGGCGAGTATAAAGAGGAGTGACCCACAGCCACTGAGCGTCGTGATGGTAGAAGAGCTGGCATGTTTGAAGAGAAAGTCTGCACAATCTGAGCGGTTCCGTATCAAGTAGAAAGTGGAAGATATCAGTATGTCAACCCTTGATCCAACAAGTCCTAGAAGAATGAGTAAAGGAGTTGTGACGAAAGAGACGCCCATGGCGGGGTATAGCAAGGGAAGCGAGTCGTGTTCTGATTTGCCGCCGAATCGAGCTCTGTCATCTTCTTGCCGAGAACATGACGATTCCTAGGATGTTAAGCAACGTAAGCAAGAAACTCTCAACAGGCTCTGGTCTTCTTTGACTTTTGTTCGCGTGGTTCTTGAATTTAGGTATATTGTTGCAGTATTTCAAGGTTGGTTACGAAGGTACAAAGAATCAGTAGACGCCGTGAACGAGGAATGTAACAGGATGAAAGTCCGAGCCCGAAAGTCATACAGGGGACCGGATATCTGAGAGGTGTCCATATCAGGCAAGGTGTCCCGTTATTGCTTTCATCCCACCAAATCCACCAAATAACTTAATCGCAGAAAATTGATTTCAGCTGCCTTCACGTCACTTTGGTCTGAGCTCCACTCCGCCCACCCCTCTCGGAAATTTCAGCTTGTTGCGGGCGGTGTGGCAAATGAGAACAGGAAGAGGAAGTAGCAGCGTGGAGGGTCACCAAAGCGGTGGACTGGGTGGATGGAGTAGCCAGTCTCGTATGTCCCGTATGGTTTGTAACAGCTCACGGCCAGAATTGGCTTGCCGCACGCCCCAGAAAATGTTTACCGCACGGCAAAGTAAGATTCCAAATTTTACTGTAGGGAGGGGAATAGCAAAGCCGGAGATTCTATTGGGATCTGATTCATTCGGCGAGATAGACGAAGGCAAGCGCCAACGGATTACATACATCCCTAGTACGTACTTACCATTGATCGCCACAAATAGAGTACACAATCCTTCCACCAGCTTCCTCTCCCCAAACTCTTCTTTTTCGCAACTACTCTATTCTGCTTCTATACCGCAAATACATTCAAACAACGTATATCCTTAAATATATACCCTCTTACACGCTCAGTCACCTACCCCACAAAGCCTCAATCTCACAATCTATCAACATGGACGACTGGGAGACAACCACGAAGATCGGAAAGAATGTGCGACCTGGCGGAGCCGCAGCTGATAGAAGTACGGTTATTCGAGGAAAGAGTGCGTTGAATGCTGCGCAGAGGACTGGTGGGATTGTTGCTACGGAAAAGAAGTTTGGCGCCGGTAATGCTGTAAGTTATATCATAGGCCTTCCACGGACGGCTTTTGCCCCTCGCCTCGATTGAGGCTCGCTCGACCATCAACTGACCCAACCGCTTTCTCTAGAGATCCACCAACACCGAAGGTCAGCGGTTGACGAAAGTTGACCGAGCTGATGACATTGTCAAACCGAAGGTGGTGCCTGCTGCTGTTGCTGCTGCCATTATGAAAGGTCGATCACAAATGAAATTAACGCAAACCAAACTTGGCGAGATGTGTAATCTTCCTGCTGCGACTGTTGCATCACAAGAGAAGGCCGGTTCGAAGATTGACAACGCCGCGCTGATCAAAATGGAGAGAGTCTTGCATATCAAGTTGACGGGCAAAGACATCGGTCAACCAACCGGTGGAGCGAAGAACGATGCTGCGGCTGCTGCGCCGGCAGCGAAGAAGCCAGCGGCGAAGACTGTAATCAAGATTGTTCCACCAGGTGCAGCCTCTGCCGCAGCAAAGACCAGCACACCAAAGAGTGCTACTCCGAAGACCGCGACACCCAAATCTGGCACTCCAACAACCGCGAAGGAGGATACTGCGGAGGCGGGAACACCAAAGAGTGCTGGCGGGATCGCGGATCTACCGGAAGAAGAAGCTTAAGCTGTGGAAGGCCTGGGGATGTGATAAAGTCGGCTCGGGGATTCTTTGCGCGATCGAATCTCTTGGTGAACTGTATGTTTTGGGAAGGGACATGATTGGAGGGAAGAATGGAAGATCTGCAACATGAGTTTCGATCAACCTTTCTAAGTGGCGATGACGTCTCGTAGCGCATTAGGAGTCATAGGTTCGAGCTAATAAATCTCTGAAGTCGATTTTGTGATTCAATTCACTTGCGCATGTGTCTCGTCGCTTGCTCTTAGGGGCCATATGAGCTTGTTCCCGCATTTGGAGTTACTTCACTACCATAGTCACCTCCCTCTTTGCTCAGGATGCCATTTGAGATTTGCGAGGTATAATTGACTCACAGGCAGTAATAGAGGAGCAATATCTTGATATTAATAATGTGTTTGACCATTTTTTCACTAATCTATCTGGTGAGAGTCTCGCCTCTCCATGACTTTGCGGGTATGGAAGCTATTAACAATCCAATACAATGCGCGAGTAGGGGTATCATTCTAATAATACAATGCATAACTCGAACCGTCCAAGAAGTCCATTTCCGCTATTCAATTCTACCCATGGTCTTTATGCGTTCTTTGATATCCAACTCTCCAGGTTTCTTCTCCCTGTCAAAAACTAATGCCTCCGACTTCCCCATCTTGACAACCTGCACCCACTCTGGCGCAATATCCGATGCCAACAACTTTACGCAAATATATCCTTCTTCTTTTGAGACCGGATTCTTGAATGAATCCCTCAGTTTCCCTAGAAGGGTAGGTACTGTAAACGAGACTCGTTGCTGACCAGCAGAACCAGAAGTACTAAGAATGCTTAATACAGATACAACCTCCTCCATTCTGTGTAAAGCAGCCCGTCGTTCCAAATCAGCCTTTGATGGTGCCTGGGGAAGAAGAGATTGCCGGAGTTGTTTCGCGCGGATTCGTTCGAGTAGTGTAGGCTTTCTCTCAACAGCTGCTGAAGCTCCTTTGGGAACAGATTGCTCCTTCTTGACGTCTTTTTTGATAGCAATCCCGGCCTTCATATCTTCAAGACGGCGTTGTCCTTTAGCAAGAACCGCTGACATCTTCAACAGAGACGAACATGGCGTTGTCTCCGCTATTGGTAGCGCTTCCACAAACTCCTGTGTTGTAATTCCATCATCCTTTGTCTCCCATCTCCTGACCACTCCTTGGCTAAAGGCCTCGTTCAAGAGATCCTCATCGATAACTCGCAGATTGTTCCCTTTTCGAGATCCAGCTTCTATCTCAACACATAGTTTCCCGTGCCCGTAATCCAGCAGACTGATCCGAGCAAGTCTGGTATTATTCGGCGATTCGCTGACGCTTGAGTTCAGAATACCAATGGTTCTACGGATATCGTTTGGAAAAACCTTGCGCCTTCCCCAGGCCCGGGCAACATCAGGGCAAATTACTCGAAGATCTGCAGGCGCATTTGAGCCGTTGTGCGCGCAGTGAAGTGTCAACGTTGTGAGGAATGCCGCATGTAGATTGATCAGGTCAAGGAGTTCGGCGGGCAGTTGTGTCCCTTCTTTGGATGGTTGCTCCTGCGTTTGTTTCGACGTTGGCGTCGCAATTCTAGAGTTGGACGACTCGACGTGCAAAGGAGATTTGGACGGTCGCCTTGGGGTAAGAAGCAAACGATCAAGTAAAGTGCTTGCTCCTTTAGTTGGTGTGTCGAGCACCGCACTCGAAGAGGTGGTAATTGGCTTTCGAGGGGTTTGGGGCAAGCGCGAGGAAGGAGATGACTGTTGTCGTAGTTGCCGTTCTTCTTTGTGGCCCTGAAGGCGTACGGCTGCACTTAGCTCCTCTCCCTTTTCCTCTTCCTCCGTTTGGAGCTTCCTCTTCTTAGAGTTCGTCGAGTTCGAATCAGATTGAGCTATTATTGAGTTTTGCGTCTGCTTGCTCTTCTCGTCGATAGATTTTGGGACAGGCACGCTTGCTTTAGAGATGGTCGTGAAAGAGTTCAACCCTCTAGTCTTTGTAGCTCCTGCGTTTTTCGAAACCGTCCCAGAAACCTTCCTTTTCTTTACTGCTGAAGGCATAACTGTAGAATTGCAATGAAAGCAAGAATGACCAGAGCTAGAAGGAACCAGCAAGAGCAATGATGTAAAAATTCTTCAGAGTCGTGAAAAGGTCTGTTTACTGTCTCCGAGCAACCGCACGATTGTGCTGCATTAGATTCATATGCATATTGGATAGAAGTTATGAAGAGGTTGGGATACAAGTCGCGTGGGGCATTGACCTTCACGCGTAGGAGCACGCGTTTTTCGCGTACAGTGCTAATACCGTTGGAAGGCGTCTTAGCGCCTCAGTTGAGTAATATTCGTGAGAAGTGGCGAAACCGCTCAAAGAATGACTTACAGACGTCAATATGGATTCAGAGTTCAAATTACCGTAGATCTTCTTCTGCGCCTGCAGCATTTCTCTTGTAGTTCTTTAGATGTCTCCTCCTCCATTCCTGACAACTCTCCCACGAGAAATCCGCGACCATATCTATACCTACATCCTCGCATCTCCCGATGGCTCAGTCACACTCTCACCATGGTCGATTGATATCGCACGATCCCTTTCAATCCTTCGAACCTGTAAGCAAATACACCGGGAGTGCAAGGACATTATATGGCAGCACAAAGGACTCGTTCTACGAAACCATGTCCAATTATCTCGAAAATTCAAAGTGAGGCAAGCCATCAGCGATCGCTTGGGCCTGAAATGGTCACTGTTTCTCAACATGGAAGTTTTGGATTGGGACGAGTTGGAATGGCTTTGTCGCGGACTCCAACCAATTGCAGGTATACATGCCGCGAACCCTCCTACGACTATCACGATAAAAGCAAGCAAAGAACGGCCGCAGACTGTGGAAGAATTTCGAGATATAATACAACTTCGAGAAAATGGAGAGACTGTTGATGGCAGACTGTTTCAGGCTTATGCCACTGGGTCCCGGGATGAAAGGGCGAGCAGGTTACCATCTCAATGGGACATGGTAGTCAACACAGCGTGGCCGCGACTGTCGCCTTGGGCGAAACGGAAATGGTTGGCTGAAATGCTACTGGATCCAGCAGACACGACCCATCTCTTACACAAGTTGCACAGCTTGTTTCCCGGAGAATTGTATATCGACGGGATTCTCTTTTTGAAAGGTAACAAGCAGGTCGTAAATTTCTCTAGACTGGATCCGAGAGATGGAGAGATCAAGATACTGACCGAGAAACGCCGACCCAATGTATTAAAGTAGGTTGCCAGCTCGGTTCGTTTTCGTGTTTGATATGGTGAGATTCTACGAAGTACTCTCTAATTTAAAATACCTGTGGGGGCTTTCGGAAAATTCAACTTCAATTCACCATACAGTTTTCCAGCCGCAGAGCACGCTTCTGCAGGCGGCACACAACGCCTACCGAGTATATATTCTGTAGGAGCCGCGGAGTTATGGCAGAGTTACACACCCTGTGATATTCACCCGGCTCTAGAATCTTTCCCCTTACAAACATCAAAACATTTAAAACTCTACCTGGTGCATCGTCGTCCATTTCCACAGTCACAGGAAAGTTACGCGGCTGGTGCAGGCGGCAACAATGCTCCACCTTCTTAGAGACATACCCCGCGAACTTCGCGATCAAATCTACCAATATGCATTCCAAACCCCGCAGTCGTGCGTTACATTCCGATCTACGATTAACGGCAGCTTCCAAATCCTTCCTTATGATCCGCAAAACGATTCTTGCCTTTCCAACTATTCGATCCCATCCATAGGACTTCTATCGACCTGCACACAGATTCACCATGAAGCTCAATATATTCTTTGGAAGCAGAACTCATTGGGCCTCTGGCCTTCTGATGTATTCTGTAACTGGGGTGACCTACCAGAGCGCGCCTTCGAAAAAGTGCAACATGTGGAGGTCAATTTGGACTTGACGGATAGCGACGACCTGAACTGGGCCGAGAGAGCATTCAAGAGATTCTCTGTATGGTCAGCGAAGGGCAGCTTGAGAAGAGTAACGATAAATCCGATGCGGGAAGAGAAACTGAAGCTTGATGTAAAGTGGATGCAGCGGGTTGAGGAAGCCATAGACATGAGACGGAAGAACGAAAAGGAGCAAAGTGGAAAATCTGCCGTGGATGATGAGGGTTTGAATTTATATGGCCAGTGGATGGCATTGTTTAAGGAAGCCGGCGGGAACGAGGGATATTTGGGCAAAGATGTAGAGAAGACGGTGGTCATAAAAACATGTTGGGATAAGTGGGAACGGAAGGATCAGAGCTCGTGGCTGCAGAAACGCAGGTCAGGCGATGCGGCACAAATGGAGGCTGTAATGGCGGATTTCAATAAAACATTCGGAGGGGAATTATGGGCAAATGGCGAACTATGCTACAAGGACCAGCAGCGGATCAGAAGGGTCTTTACCTTGAAGCCGTTACTGCAAGAACCTACTCCTGATGAGACATGTTCAGGCACTTAAATGGCACACTTCCGCAGAACAATCCATTGCATGAGGATACATCCCAATTCAATAGAATATCAAAGCTACCGTATAATACAAGAGAGAGTGGCAGATGGGTATCAGTTCATATGGTTCTATCCGAGAATCTATAGACCGCCTGCAGGTGGAACATATGGTGTAATCAGCATCTCACTGAACTTCTCCAACTTCTCCTTTCCTCTAACCTCCTCTACTAACAATGGCATCTTGACTACGTTGAACTCCTCGTATAATTCCTCTATCTGCTCCAGATACTTCTTTTGCATCTTCCTCCTAGCATTGCATTGCTCGCACTCACTGCCGGCCTTGGGGAATAGCAGTTGATTGACCACAATACAATGTGTATCTATCTGATAGCTCGCAAGTTCTTGAATCATTCTTTCGGTTTCGTATAATGAGAGGAACTCTGGAATACACACGCAGACGAAGGTGGTGAGATTCTCGTCCTTGAATTGAGTATTCACTTCGCTTATAGTTTCCCGTAGACCTTCTAGTTTCTCCATCATATCGTTCAGGTTCTGTCCGTTTGGTAGGGAGCCATTAGCCCCGAGCAGTCCGTTGAGCATCGGTCCGAATTGTGAAGATAGTTGAGAAATCTTGGCTAATGCCTTTTCGAGGACGGTAGGGAATTGAAGGAAACGAAGGGTGTGGCCTGTGGGAGCGGTATCGAAGATGATCGTTTCGTAGGACATCGATTTGACCTGTTTAAGGACTTCGGCAAAAGACATTGCTTCATCGATACCGGGAATCTAGGAGAGTTCAATCTTAGTTTATGTCATATCTTGAGACCGACGTAGAAGGGGGCATACTGCATATGCGAGATCTTGCATCATTCCTCCCATCCCGGCAGCGGGACCCTCCTCTCCTTCCACTTGCCCCATGAGTTCCTGCATACTTCCATTGGGATCGATCTCCATAGCGCTCAGGTTAGAGAAGCCATCGATGCGTCTGGCTTCCTTTCCGAATTTCTGGTTGAAAGCGTCCGAAAGGTTGTGTGCGGGGTCTGTAGAAATGAGAAGGACTGAACGGCGGACTTTTGCCAGTTGAATCGCCAGAGAACATGATGTCGTGGTCTTTCCTACTCCTCCTTTTCCTCCTACGAAAATCCACCGCAGTGTCTTCTGGTCTAGGATAGATTGGAGGGTAGGTTCCAACTGTTCGTCATCGGTGTTAATGACCGCAGTAGACATGTCGAAGGCGGGGTAAGAGGATGTCGGATGCCCCTATTCGAAGGATAGAGGAGATGCGAGACGAACTTGGGTGGTTGAATTTCTATTAAGTATGAAAGCAGTTGAATTATGTTACAAGCTTAGAGCTTGGATTGTCATGAGCAATGGAACTCTAGAATTATCTTTTGCCTTCGGAGGACTTCTGCCAACAAACGCGGGATGCGCTAAGGACCTGATTCGCTAGTAGGAGCTTTAACCTCCCCCCCCAAATCCTCTAACTCCTGTCGCATGCCATTTCTGTCGAAATTGAACATCCCAGATCTTGAGCTCTGGTGCTTTCTAGGAATCGGGATAAAGATTTTGTATCTTCACAAGCAGCCTGCCCCCAGAAATACAATCTTAGCTCGAGGCTGATATTCCTTACGAGGCTGAAGGGGCGGCCATCTCCGAATTGCGAGGTAGGTGGACGAGCTTCCCAAAACCTTTTCTTAGCTGCTGGCAGCAATTTCATGTAATATATGATTCAAACCAGTCGCAATATTAACAAGCAATTTCGATCATCTTTCATCTACTGCCTTTAACCATTTCCTTCCGAGCAAAGGACACCGAGGTCAGTCGCTCATAGCTCCAGTCTATACCCCGCAACCCCACCTCGAAGCAATCCAGCAAACGTCTTCAAGTCATATCTTCTCAACTCTCTCATCACATTGCCAACCCATAAACCACCAGAATGGCAGCAAGAGATCCAATCACTTGTCATGCTCTCGACACAACGACTGGGCGACCCGCTGCAAACCTCTCCGTTCAGCTTTCGTGCCTTTCCAACCCGTCCATCATTTTCAACTGCACAACGAATTCTGATGGACGCATCAGCAATTGGAAACATGACGCTGAGAAAGTGAGCGTTTTGGTAGAGAAACACTGCAAGGAAGAGAAACCAGGACAACCAGCAGGCTCTAGTGTTTGGCAACTCAAATTCGACACTGGATCATATTATGGGTTGGATAAAACATTTTGGCCGTTCGTGGAGCTCACGTTCTTGGTGAAGGACGGAGAACATTTCCATGTACCGCTACTCTTGGGACCATACAGTTACACCACATACCGCGGAAGTTAATTCGAATAATTCGGAGGCTATACTTCAGTCATACTCAGTTGGTAGACGGCACGAACCAAGTCGTTTTGTGGTACTCAAGGATGGATTAATTAAAAACGATATTGAAATCACTGCTCCATTTCAATTTCCATCGAACTCCAACCATCCCATAACGCCTCGCTCAAAAATAACCTGGCCAAAAATCACACTGTGTAGCCTCTCTCTCGTGAAAAGCATTTTTTTCTTTCGCTTTGTCTATCCCTCTTCAACCCAGCCGGCAATTTGCTAGACCTTGTGCAGGTTCATTTTTCGCAGCACACCCTTTTTCCTCTCTCCTGCTCTGTAGCCTTGATCATCACGGTCTTCCATCTCAACATATTCCTCGACAGTCTTGGGTGGATCCATACGCGGATCATCAAGGTCGTCTCGTATTCCCGCCTCCTTTTGTATCATCGCAAAGTCACGTACTTCATGGCTCCCATCTGTGTACTGGACGTTATCGTGAGATGGTACGGTAAGCGTTGAGCCTTTGTGTTTACTGTGGTGTCTTAACATGGAAAGCCGGGAACGTGTTCGATGAAGGTCGAGATCTGTGGATTCGATTGTGGCATTTTTGGAAGTATCTGCTTCAGGATGTGGTAAAGTTGTGTTTCGGTCTGTGGGAGAGCGTCAGCCATCAATGCGGGGTAACATTATAGGTGCCCAGGTTCAGCAACAACATGGCAGTCTTGCAGAGCATTGGAGAACGTACCGTGGCACAGAGGCTCAGGAAACCCGGTGTCCTTGTTTGAAAGACGGGTTTCCTTTGGGGGTTCCTGAATATTTGTACTCATGTTTTCCGAATCAAAAGTATACTCGAACTCCAGGAAAGGATCCTTCCGCTTGCCCGTCTTGGATCTGAAACTCGAAGTGCTGCTGGAATTTATCGATGAGTCGGAGGTTGACCTCGAGGAGGATGGTCTTCGAAAGGAAAGAGCTTGCCAGAACGAACTTCCAGGCATTTTTGTTGAGTTTGAATTTGAGGTTTGAAGGAGTAGTAATGAGGAGATCGGGATCCTTCCAGAAGTATGATATTTAACGAGCAAGCAGATGCTGTCTTTCTGTTCCGGCTTGGTAGTATAGGACTCGTAATGCGGCAGAGTGAGTGGCTAAAACCGAATGGTTTGGTTTCTCTTGGTTGTGTTCCGTATGCGTTCCGTATGCCACAAGACCTAATGCAGCTTACCCAACTGTACGAAGAAGACTTGTAGGGTGCTTGAAAATACGAAAATGACTACCTGGTATTGAAGTAGGATATTGAGCTGTGAAGTTGTATAGACTCTGCAGATGTTTTGTTGACTGAATTATTTGTTCATTAATCATCATTTCATTGATTCAGAGCCATCCCCATCCAACGCCCCATTCGCATACAGAGATACATCTGAGTCCGTGGTTTGAGATACTTGGCATTGAAGTTACCCCCCGCAGGGATTCTTATTGATCTTTGCCTATAGGGGCTTAATCTTCCATTTCCTAAGCCTTGTCTGTGGTTTAAAATGGTTTAAAATGGGACCCTTTGGCTTAAGTATCCGTGGTATCCAAACGCGCCAAACATGCTGTGCATGGGAATGACCTCTATGACGTAAAACGACAAATCACAAGCGAATGAAGTTGCCGGAGAAAAGTCCTCAGATTCTTGTTTCACTGGACGAGAGCTCGACAACGCAAAAGTCATGAAAGCAAGGTTACCACACACCAAAACTTTTCCAATGTGCGAATAGCTTCGACATGTTTGTACACGACCTGCTACTGAGACTGAGTCTTTTATGTGATAGGAGATTCATTTCATTCGTTTCATTGAATGAAGAACAGGCTAAGATTTGTATGAGACATTCGAAATTCCCATATCCCCGTGCTGTGGCTCGATCGGACGTCGGCACAACGGTAATCGCCTGGATGAGGCATATTTCGCGCGTTTTGGGCGGAGTAGATCATTTACCAATCATTTTTCATTTCTTCAGCAGGAGCGTTGTGGCTTGGCCTTGAATATCTTGCTGTTTAATGCGTGTATTTATCCTTTTCGCCCTCAAAGAGATAGGGAGTAGACGCCGAACCATCGTTCGAGCCTCATTTCCGCCACGGCCGAATCTACACAGCTCAACAGATCAATGTCACCTCGCGGACTCGACGAGAATTTGTTCCAACGTGCGGGGAATACGAGTATGCAAGGTAATCGATACGCGGATTTCACGGCGGAGTTCGGCCGTTCGTGGTTTGCACCTTTGAATTGATGAGAGTGGTTGGACAAACACTCGCCGACGATGGCGCCCCCTTTTTATCCCCTTATCGAATGTCGAAGCACATCGCTTCAGGTGCTTTAAATAGTTGGAACACTAATCATTGATCGACTTAACTATATATTATTTGTTTCACCCATAGTGAGGGCCAAATTCTACCATGGTCTTATGAACCACACACCTCCGCGTTCTGTACTTTTTTTGTTGAATTAACCCGCTTTTCGTTGGAAACTCGAGCAACAAGTACCTCCTCAGAGATCGAATTTTTCGCCGGCTTTTGGCACCAATCGGGGCTGCGACCTCTTCGCCACCGGGCAGTTCACACGCCTACAGGGCATCTTGGTATTGGAATACATAGCATCAACTGGGAACGGCATTCTATTTGACTGGGGGCTACAGACTACTCTGAGTGGTCACGCAATCTAGCGTCGACCCAAGTCTACACGGTTCGAAAATCGTATCCTAGATACATCACTACACGACCTGAGAAGCCACGACAAAGAGACTGGCGGTGGGCATATGGAAGATCTATCTTTGCTTCATCAGTGTTGTCATCACCAGGGCTGCCGCACAATCCGCTAAGACTCATTACTCGAAGGACTCGTCGCATTGCGGTGTTACTTCTTGGTCTTAATGTCAGATAAAGGTGGCACACCCTGCATTACACACAGCAAATATTTAAGACATCAACGGACGCTATACTTATCTGTATCTTCGCAGCTTCCAAGTGGGACTTCGGTTTGTCGAGATAAACTAAATGGCCACGAGACTTGGTCTTCAGAATCATGCCTACGTCCTCACTTATTAGGGCAAAATTCACGAAGCCACTGCATGCTGGGAGTTAAAGCATAGGGTTGTCTGTATACCGGAAAGGCTATTCGTGCCATGTCAGTTCTGAAAGACTAGAGGATACATTATACTGAAAAGGTTGGGTTAGGTGCTCCCCTCAACAAGTCTCGACTCAATCTTTTGGCACTCGAAGTTCAATAGTCTGTATCCTGGACACGTTGCACCCGGGGTTATGACTGTTCTGGTCTCTTGTTCTCTATGAATAGCATCATTTCTAGCTACACTTTGTACGTTGGTAATGTGGAAGCCTCAAAATCCCAGTTTCGGGCGAAACGCAAATGAAATCCTCCCGCTGTGTGGCCAGGCCAAATCGGGTTGATTAACAACTCAGCCGGTCTGAATGTAGTGGTTCGACGTTTTGCTGCAGGCGTGACACGTGAGGGACTTTGATAAGAGTTTTAGTGAGTTGATAGACTATCACTGTGGGAGGTCCTGGTTGCATCTCAAGGCTGGAGTCCTCGAGCCAACCACTCATCAGCAGCCGCCTAAGCACTACGGAAATGCTTCGCGTCTTAGATAATGGAGCCCAACTTGTCCACACCATGGAATCTATGTCCAATCATTTCATTTCTCAGACCCTCGCAAGCGCCGGCTTTGCTGCCACTCGCTTGTGCCGTCCCCTGGTTTAAAAACCCAGTTGGTGCATGTAACCGTTCGAACACCTCACCTTGCACCATACAACGGATATGGAACGTGATAATCCCCTGCAGCTAGCTAAGAAGTGTTTTCTCTGAATGTCTAATGGTGTATTATTCATTATTTTCTATTATATTACCCCGGATGGAGACCCGTGCTTACTCGGTGCGAAGCAGAGATTGCCCCAGGGCAGCGAGAAATACGAATTTCATCTGTTTTGCAGCCAACTGTTACATGCGTAGTGGTTACATGGAAGTATTGAAATACTCCGATGTGCTTTGTATCCACTTCTTTCTGGGCCCATCTCTCTTCGTTGAGATTCTTATGCTGCGCACCATCTCAGGCTAGGATTTTCGTAGTGCAGCCGATCTCTTCCTTTCATATTCATATAGGAAGCCCAAATTCGCTAAAACTAGTAGGATATCTACACTAGACATCGTCATGTCCCAGGCAGATCAGCTTGCACAGGATGGAAACACCGGTCACTCATGCGAGGAATGCAAAGATCTTATGCAGCAACTACTCAAGCCCGAAGTTATTGATGAGCTCGGGCAACAGTATGCGAAACCTATCAATGTAGGGTGGCTAGACACGATTATGGCTGTCACTCAGTGCTCTCTTTGTCGCCTCATCACGCGCATCTATGAACAAGTTCAACGAATTGATATTTCAGAGAACAAACGTATTTATTGCGAAATGGGCGGAGGACCCTTGAAAATTGATAGTGCAGGAAACCGCTGCGACTGGTGCGTGAGTCTCGACTTCTTCATCCCTGAGCCTGACTCTGAAGCTGGAGAATGTACCGACGACCTCTGGACACCCTCCTTTCGCCTACTGGCCGATGATGTCGTCCGACTTCATGTTGAAAGCGATGTTACTCGATTGGGAAGGCTTCATGAAAACCCCTACATTGATCGGAAATTTCTACGCAGCTGCTATGAAACTTGCATTCAAAGCCATGGAAGTGCCTGTCATGACCCAATACGGGAGACTCCAGACCACAAGCAATTCCCGTTGATTGACCCCCGACCTCTCCCGCTTCAGTTCAGGGTAATCGACGTCGAAGAATCAAGGGTCAAGCTCGCTCCTGTCAATTGTTCTTTTGCTGTATTGTCATACGTGTGGGGGGCACCAGAGTTTTTGACATTGAACAAAGACAATCGGGAAGAGCTTGAGGTAAAAAATGGCCTGAGCTCTCAGTGCGTTCCTAAGACCATCGCACATGCAATGGAGGTGGCAAGAATTTTGAGCATCAGGTATCTTTGGGTAGATGCATTGTGCATCCTACAAAATGACGAGAAAGATAAAGCCAGTCAAATACAACAGATGGATAATATATATTCAAAGGCAATTCTGACAATCGTCGCTGCGAGCAGGACGGCGCATGCCGATGAAGGACTCTGGCCAACGCCGGGCCAATCTAGACATTTTACTCAAGTAGTCGAAGAAGTCCAGGGTTTACGCTTCATTGGAACCGCACCAGCACTGAATGAACTCATTCGCGAGAGCTCGTGGCACCGGCGCGCATGGACGTATCAGGAATCAATTCTTTCTAAGCGGTTCTTTATATTTACGGAATATCAAGTTTATTACTCGTGCGAGATGGCAAACTTTGCACAAGACTGCATCCAACTTAGCACCCCCGATGGGAACCGGCAAGAGGCACACTCCTTGAATTTCAAAGATGGCGACGCCTACTTCCAACTCCACCCCCTTGCAGAATTTCCGTATTCTTTCCACAACATGGTTCGAGATTATACTGCCAGGCATTTATCACACGAGAGCGATGGGTTAAATGCTATTTCCGGTGTGTTAACACACTTCGGCCATGGTGTCCACGAAGACTTTCTGTGCGGCCTTCCGGTTTCTACTTTGTTCGAATACGGTATGCTTTGGTATTTTAATACAACAGCAAGACGGCGGAAGCCGACCTCATCTGGGGCACTATTTCCGTCTTGGTCATGGGTCGGCTGGGTCGGTGGAGTTGATTGGGACTATCAGGTCAAGGAAGAACACCGCATGGATGCTCGCATAATTGCTGAATGGTCCCTGGAGTATGACGGTGGCATACTACATAGTAAGGATTTGAAGCTCCCATCTGCTGGAGCCGGGGTGGGATCTATCTTCGAAGCTGAGCAGAACAATCATGAAAATAAGTCGATGAGTGTGATTCAAACCGGGTTTTTAATTTTCGACACAAAGCTGGCCAAGTTTTCGGTGGCGGAGACCTATTGGAATCGAAGTACCCCTCTTGATGATGCAAAATATCCAGAAAAGGGTCTCTATAGGATTATGCATGGTGATACATGGATTGGGAGTGTTCATCTTGAGGCTTCAGCAGTAGCCGAGCTCTCAATCCATAATGGAACCACGCAGGACTTTATCGCCTTGTCGAAATCCGGCGGAGGAGTAGTGCCCTTCATGATCGATGAGTACCCTTACAATTGGGATGATCCTAACCAGGTCTATTACTATTCCGAAACTTTGACAGCAGAGGATGAAGTTGATATTTATAACGTGATGATGATCATTTGGGAAAAAGGTGTGGCATATCGGCGAGGAATCGGTCAAGTTCACAAGAAGTCTTTCGAGGAAGCTGAATGGAGCATGAAAACCATTCGCCTGGGATAACAGGAACCCCTTATCGATGCAAAGCATGTTCTTTATCGAATGCTGATGCTCATTAGGCTCTGGTTAATTCTAGCTTGGGGATTTTTGATTCGGATCCATTATTATCGGAAGAACCTTCCATCATCTCATTGCACCTAGTACCCACCTACCACACGTTACCAACACTACAAATCTCAGTAATGGAAGGCGCGTACTCTTAATCATAATGTGTTCCGAGAAAGTAATTTTAGCTCCGAAGAGAGACGACTAGCTTCCATGTCTGAAGGTGTTCGCCTGTTGACCTTATCCGTGAGCAACAAGGTGTTGCTGGAGATCCAACGAATGCTGGAGCACAAGTATATCCATTAAGATGAGTACCTGAGTTCAGTAAGTGCTCAAGCGCATTGAAGTTGCCTGACTTCATACTATGTACAATGTACAGTGTACTTTACTTGGGGTGGGAGTTGTGAACTCTCCCACTTCGCTGATAGGATCAGGCGCATGACTGGATTGTGCCAAGGTGGCTTCAACTCACCATTGAGGAGCTTCTGGTTGATATTTATGGTATCAGAGATGTCGGGATTGGTAAACGGTTTCTAGATAGTCATGAGACTGGGCTTGCCCAGTCTCTCAACACAAAGAATTCACAAATCATGCTCGACAGCGAAGCGAATATCGGCCCATCTGATTCCCACTTGAGTGTTAGCACAAGCCGAGTCTTCCAAACTGGTCCAGGAACAGAATACTCGAAAGACTTTGGTTACTCATTATCGGTTCTCCTTTCCATAAATCGACTTATTGACAGTCGATTCGGGTTTGGACTTACCTTTGAATGTTCGCGGAAGAAACCCCTCGACCTCAGTTACAGCCCAGCGTGTTATGAGTCATTGTGTAACTCCTCGTCCACTGCAAATTGTCCAGAATGAATTATGAATGCTCATTTTGACAAGATCTTGCATTCTGAAGCTTATCATTAACGGTCGTGACCACGAATCGACGATATTCTCGCGCCCATACCGTATTCACTATGTTAATCACTTGGGGCCCATCCAGCAATTCCAGCTCCTTGGGAGAAAATAAGACTATCTCCTGCATTCGAGAATACGTACAATCAGCATCCGTAGTTATTCTTCCTACATGCGTTTTTATCGTGGATTCAAAGGGTTGTAGACATGCCGTCAGATCTTGAGAAGTGTATATATCAGCAACAATATATCCGCTATTTTGGATCCGATCGCAAGTTCCGTTTAGCTTAAACACTCAGAGCAGCGAGTAAGTAGCCTAGGTCGGCCGCATCGATAGCATGTGAAGTTAAAGTATGAAGAGGACACCCTCTCAATGCTGCATTAAGATTCTCGTGAATTCTCGATTGCTTTGAGTAAACAGAACTGCAGCTATGGTCCCTCCAGGCGGATCTACGGTTCACGATAATCGACCGGTCGAAGACAGACGTGTCTTAGTTGGCCTCGCAATCGCAGACATGTACCATTGTCGGGTTCGGCAGAATATCAAACAAATGCAGGAGATATAGAACGCATTCAGCATGCATTGATAGGTTTATCGGGCGAGCCTGATTCCGATATGGATGGCCAGGATGGTTCGGATGGCACCTAATGTTATCAACGAGGGTGAGGGCACAATAAGACATACGCACGTACGTGTCAACGAATCTGCAGATTACGCACCGCTACGCCGTATACAATTGGGTAGTTTAACATTAATCAGTCAAGCATTGTCACCGATATTTCGATCACGTCTGGGTGCAAGTCTTCCAATAATGATATGCATTTGCGTTTCGGCTCAAAATTCTACCAGTGAAATTTTCGTCACCGCGCCTCCCTCGGCTTCCAGCACATTCAGAAATGGCCGATATAGTTATGTTCTTCCAGCACGCAGCATACCCTCCATTCCCCAGAATGCTTCTTGGATCTCCCACACGACAAAGAAGGAAGTTCTCGGCAATGAAAAAAGAAGATCTGTAACAATGACCGCGATATCACTTGGGAATACAGTGTGCCTGCGTGCCCGGGAAAGAGTCGAGCGTAATCAGCTCAAATTGATGAACCAATTTAATATGGCTTTTCTTGGCCCTCCGCAACGATGCTGACGATCTCAAGAACACCGAGATGGATCTTTGATATTGTTTGTAGGCTGCGAATGTATAATAGTAGAGTTTAGAGAGGTTCGCGGTCATGAACGATTCGTGCTCTTCGATGTAGGTCATAAGTAGTACCGTCGCTAGCATCGAAACGTTTAGCTTATACCAAAGAACATTTCATGCTGCACTTTCTCTAATCTCTCGATGACTAGAGCATAGTCTGCCAGCATCGACCTACCTACTCTCAACTCACCTAGGCGATGCGGACGAACATTGCTTCACCCTGAGGCCCAAGACTTTCATCGTCTCGTAGAATCTAGACATGTGCTTCTTGGTATATCTTCGGCCATCTGCCCATATTTGAACGGTTGAATGATAGAACAATGACTAGATAGTCAAGTTGAGTATGCCATTTGAGGATACGAACACGGTCGGAAGTTTGCGAACCGATAGGCAGTGCCTATTGTGTCGTACTCAGTTGATAGCAGAATTAGTTGGAGGCATGACAGGAGCATGAAAAAAGCGCCCGTAGTGGAGAAAGAGAGGAAGTAGAACCTTTACTTCCAAACTGTTACTTGGCTGGATTGCTAGCGCTATGATTTTGATACTGGTGTTGACACTGATGCTTTCGGGAGCCGATATCCAGACCCCCTGCATCGTAAGCTCGAGGCGAGAACCAGGAACAGAGAGCCGCTGTTACGAGCTTTAAAAATGCCGTGAAACCCAGAGATTGCCACGCAACGTCGCTGATCTGGCTTGGCTCTCGGTCAAAAGATAGTGGAGCCCCCAAGCGCTCGAATAACACGATAAGCCCATTGAATCATCGATTCAGCCTGAATTTTACACGATGAGGTCCACCTTGGAGAAACGGTTATGGAGACAAATCTGGGTACTTCACTATATGGTATTAGCAAACAATTTGGAAGGTCTCTTGGCTGGAAAAAGCAACCAGCGGCAGATGAACAATAAGATTAAGATCATGCACGCGGAGTAAAAAAGCATGGTACTCAAGTCTCGACCAGTCAAAGATAGGTTCGTGATATAGTGTTCATGACAAGGGAGGCTAATCGGCGACTTGAATCCGCTAAAAGTAAGAAAGATAGGAGACTCGGCAACTCTATTGAAGTGGTTTTTTGGACTCACAGGAGGTTCTCCGGCTACCTTTCAACATCGGTAAATACTTTTCAGTCCAGATGACCATTCTCTTTGATCGTGTGTACTCGAAGGAGTAATAGTATTTCAATATCACAATGCTTTGTGCAAAAGGTAAGGAGTAGCGCACCAATTGGATCAATGTATTTTTAACCTCCCGTAAGGGTCTGATGTAATTGTTTACCGCAAATGGCCCGAACAATGCCCAGAATATTGGGTCGTCTTCCTCTAACGATCATGAACTTACCAAAAAGGAAGACTGGTTTCTCATAAAGGACGGATCTGGGATACCGAGGCTGTTGAAGGAAAGATTTCGACCATACATATGAGAGAATTTGTTCTTGGATTGTTTGAGATTAAATGAATTAGGCAATTTTGCGGGGAATGTGGAGCCTGTCCGAAACACGATTTAACCTTAACATTAAACGTTTAAGGTTAAGACTTCGCTAACACATCTTCATTTCATCCAATTTATCCGGATCTAGGGAAACTGCCGGGATCTGTTCGACTATGAATCCCAGTCCAAAGCGTCAACCTCCAAGGCTAGGATAAGCTTCCATTTGTTTCAATTCATTCTCTCCTATCCCACATTGGTCCACGCGCTCAGGCGAAGTGACTGTGCCTACGCTCTGTGATTTGTCTATCTATGAAACTGCCACACACGATTTGTCCCGTGTTTCGTCACCACTTGTCGGCCTCTCTCATTAGCTGCTCCGGGATACTCTTATGATGCGTTCGGTCTTTTTTTTGGTTTCCTTAGCTACATTTTGCGCGGCTGCTGCCGTCGTCTCCCCATTTCACATCGACTTGATTTCCAGATAATTATCCAGTCTACCCAGTTCTTTCGAATGAACTTTTTCTTGGACCTCCTATTGGTCCCAGGAGTGGCTCCCACAATCTTGCTGGCATGAAAGATCCCTCCGTCGTCAACTACAACAGGGAAATACCATATCTTCGCAAGCACAGCCAAAGTATCCAGCTACAACTTGGTCTACATCCATTTGAAAGACTTAAGCTCTATACTGATCAAAGCAAAACAGGCACTGTATATCGAGCGGCTACTCAGGCTTTTTACTTCGCACCACAGAAAGTGTCGTACCTCGTCTACCATAATGGAAACGCAGCCTAGTCAACCAACCTTGATATCAGTAATCCCTCTGGATGGAGCGCCCCAAAGAACCTCTTTGCTTCCCAGCCTAGCATAATCACCCAGAACATTGGACAGGGCAGTTGAGTTGATATATGGGTCATCTGCGACACTGCGAGCTTCTATCTCTTCTCATCCGACCAGAATGGACAATTCTGATCGCAAACCTCAACCAGCAACTTCCCCAATGGTTTTTGATCAACTGTCATCTCGCTCTCCTATTCCTACCCTAACAATTTCTTTGAGCCATTTAATATATAGAGCATTGGCGCAAAATATCTTCTCCTAGTTGAGGCAGTCCGTAGTGATTGCGCTCGACTCTCCCGTTCATGGACCGCCTCCACTCTGGCAAATCTGGCGAATGGAGTCACTCCACTTGCGGACAGTCTGAATAACCTTTTCGCTCGGTCGAACAATATTACTTTCAGTGGTACCCCATGGACCAGTCATGGAGAGTTGGTACGAATTAACCTTGATCAAAGTCCAACAGTCAGTCCTTGTGAGCTACGATACCTACATCAAGGATGGAGCCCGACCGCGACTAAGACTTATCATGGTCTTCCCTGGAAATTTGGTCTTCCTACCCAAACAAACTCTGGATGCTAAATGTGCTATTTGGGATGATTTGGCCGATAATAAAACATGCTGTGAGTGGGCTGGTATAATTTAGGGGCCAATTCAACTCGGTCAGCATATCGGCCAGCATAGTAAACGCTCACCCGGTGGGGTTTAGTCATGGCATACCAAAATTCCTTCTCATAGTACTTTTTGTTTGATTGGAAATTAAGCAATTGAGATTTCGAGTACCTGTAAGCTCTCAGATAGACCCTAGAGATCAAGGGAGAATATGATGCACTTAGACTTTTAGTTGTAATTTTATTGTAGAATGTACAGTACTATAAGGGGGTCGTTTGTACTGCAATTCGATTTTGTAGTGATTTTTGGTGAGGTTGGTTTGGCGTGCCATGACTAAACCCCCACCGGGTGACGCTGCAACGGTTACGGCGGCAGTGGGCGGTGAGATTAGTATGTCTATGATACCCCTGGACTTACGTACTACCGAGGGGCTGGCCCAGCTGGGTCAGGAGTTGAGATTGGCTGCTTGGACCTGACTCAACAAAAGGTACCGAGTCGAATTAGAGATTGATATATGATGATGAAGCTTCAAGCAGCGGGTGTTCAGTGCCAGCCTCACCAGATTTCTTCTAATTGTACATCCGTAACACTTTTCATGTTTGGTTGTTTATCCTGAGGCTTAAGTTAAGTGGGGTGTAGGCGAATTGTTTTACATGCCAAGAATAGCTAATGAAGTATTCTCGCAGATTACCGCGGATCACTGCATCAATTTGAGCCGCCTCATGGGCTGGAAAATCTCCGTGTGGTAAAACCTATGGTCATCTGAATCTTTGTATAGCAATTCGATGTTAGGGACGGCCGAATGCCTATATTGAAATCACACGGTATAGTTCGCAAGCGGTGAAAATGGCGCATCTAAGATGCTTCCGTTTGGCGTCATACCCGCCGATGGGGAGAAATGTTAATGTGTTATGTTATATTGTGTGAAATGCCATGTCGATTAGGGTCAACATAGGTTTACCAACTACCGCGAACAATCAACGCAATGGGTTGGCATAAGTGATTTATGGATTCCCCAACGACATCATGCTTGCTATGGAACTGCTCTGGAATGCGACCGTTTTGCTAATATGTATTTGTATCTTCTCTACCTCACCCAAGTAGCCGGCAATGAGATTAGTTCTACAGGTTCCTAAAGTATAATTACCTTCGCACAAACCTTCCATTCGGTATGTCCGAGGTAATATCCTTGTCGGCTCTACCTCAAACTGTCAATGAGAGCTCTTAATTATTATCTCTCAATTCATTGACATGCGATTCTCAATCTGTCTCCTTGTTCGACATTCATCGCTTACGCTAGGAGTCAGCCAACCAGGAGTTTATTGGCCGCACTTGTATGTAAATGAAGGACAGCCTTGAAAACAAACTTCTGTGATATTCGACGCCTTTCAAAGTGATGTTTGCGAAAATGGATATGAACGCGTAATCGTGTGTTGGGATAAGTGGGTTGGGAGGAAGGTGGTCATTCCACCAATCGATATCATTATGGCGAAATGGGAGCGGAATAACACACAATGCTTGCGGTCAACTTGGCTGACGTCCCTGTAACAAACACAAGAAACATTGCATATCGATATTAGTAGGAAAGCATTTATGTCAAGACAGTGGCGCTCTTGCTGCCGTTGGTCATTGCCTCGAAGACAGTCTCATGCCCGTCCTAATGGTTTACGTTGACGACATGATGGCACTTGTAGCAGAGCCAACCTGTGTGAAAGAAGAGGGAGATCTTGAGAGCTCTGACTTGTGGGAAAATGTCGTTCCTCGTTACCTGCGTTATTATGCTAAAGACTCCGGGTAACTTTGAAGGAAAAACTCATATGGCAACCGTGGAAATTCTACTTAGGGGTTTGCAGTCGAGATTGGATACAGCAGCTACAGGGCCTTTCTCAGGATTTGTCTAGGTATCTCAATACCGATTGGATGGATGGATACTGAGACGACTCCGGGTATGATGACACTCATCGGATGGAAGGAAAAGCTTAGTTCATTCAAGCTTTTATGTACATGGATCTTAGCCTACAGCCTACCACTACAGCCTACCAGATGAAGGGTTTTTCGATAGAGTCAAAGGTGGATCACGCGTCAAGGTGGTATCTCTGGAGCAGAATGTCTGTACCTGTTTCCGATATAAAAGTTGTACTCCATATGAAAGGGGAGAATATACCAAGTGACCATTTCAGGAACACCGCAATTACCCGCTGTAATGCTTCTAGTCTTAGAATGAACAAGTTTCATGTTAGGAGATGCGGAGATATCGGTGATCTTAAGATCTTATGACATGGTCATGTGTTCTAAAATCACTTTCAATGGATTACCCCGACTTTTTTCATGCATAACTGAACAGTTATGTTTGTATGTCTTCGTGGCAATCCACGGTGCCGGCATATGACAAGATCCCGGTGCCAGGGTATACTTGCGTAGTGGATCCCGAAGGTGTAGTTCAATGGAGATCTCGTACATTAGGCTAAATAGTAAAGCGCCACTTTCTGTCAGGTCCGGTTAGAATAAAGCTTGAAAATTGGGGTCGAGTTAAGGTTCGGGTTAAGCTTTACCCATTTTTGTGGGCTGAAACGAGCGATGACGAAGCGGACACAAACCATCGGGTTGCACTTATGGTGCACTTATGGTACAAGCCAACGCATGAAGCTCCTTCATTTATTAGGCAAAATAAAATAAACTTATTGTTTGGAAATAATTAATCACAGGAATCAGATTAGGATGTTGTTTCTACAACAAACCGGCAGATGCAAATGCGATGATGCTGAAAAAAGTATTTATATGGCGAAAGTGTCGCCAAGAATATCTATCAACCACAACAGTCTTCTATTTCACTTCAATCTAGTCCACTATTCCACCGAGTCAGAATATTCATCATGGTTTTATTTTCTACCGTCGTCCTTGCTCTATCGGCTGTCGCCACATCTTTCGCAGCTCCTGCCGCCGACCCTCTCCCTCCTCATGTCGAGAGACGAGGTCCTCATGATTTCTTCTTAGGACCTGATCATCCACTTATGATTGCTCGTCGGAATGCATCATCTCTTGAGGCTCGCACAAACTACGTCCAAAACTACAAAACTGGAGGCACTGTCAACTTCACTCCCTCAGGAAATGGGTTCTCACTCAATTTCGACACCACTGATGATTTTGTTGTCGGTGTTGGATGGAATCCGGGAAGCACAGCGTATGATATACATTGACGATCATTATTCATCTTACTAACACCGATACAGTCCAATCACTCACTCTGGATCCTTCAGTGTCACGAAAGGTCTTGGTACGCTCTCCGTTTATGGGTGGACAACCAACCCGCTGGTCGAATATTATGTGATTGAAGACTCAGTTGGATTCACCCAAACCGGTACTCAAAAAGGTACGGTTACTAGTGACGGTGGCAGCTATGTCATCTGGGAAAATGTCCGCACCAATGCACCATCAATCGCCGGCACTAGCACCTTCAACCAATACATCTCTATCAGAAACGGTGGACGCTCCAGTGGTACTGTCACAATCGCCAACCACTTTAATGCATGGAAGAGCCATGGCATGAACCTTGGTACCTTGAACTTCCAGGTCATTGCTGTTGAGACCTGGAATGGAGCTGGATCTGCACAACAAACTGTCACCAATTAAGTGGTGAAGGGGGAAAACATTCATGTGAGGTGGCTTGTGGAAGCTGTTGAGCAGCAGTTATGCTGGGTTAAAATGTATCTATTCGTTTCTTCTCGTCTTTCATTTGCTTTGAGCAAGTGGCAGGTGATAAATTTTGCAGATTGAGGATGTTATGGAACACCCAATAGTTCACAATTGAGAGATATTCAAAAAGGTCTTTTCAAATACTGTTGCCATCATGAAAAGTGAAGGAGATTCTGTAGGCGGCGATGGCCAATAAGAATCAACATATCGTGAATAGCATGATTAATATCACCAATACTAGTAGTAAATTTGGGTAAGGAATAAACGCACCAAGGATTTTAATCTCTTAGTTAATAAAGATAACTTCAGGGTCCGAAACACGATCCAACATATCCGGGAGCATTCCTGAATTGCTTTGAGTTCATATAGAAATATGCCCGGATATGTTCTCTACAGCGAGTTTCTGGCAGTCAGATAAAGCGAATAACCTTCGTTGGGTTGAGCTACGTTATTTCTACCTCGTACACATCTGGAAATATATAAATCTTGTAAATAGTTCAACTTACTAAGCGGTAATGTCACTTTCGATATAGATTTTACTACTAGGAATTATAGATAAATTGATTATCATATGAGATCAGGAGACACAAGCTTAAAGCAAGACGAAGCAAGGTAATGATGATGATGGACAGTGTCTCTAACATGATTTTTGTAGAAAATATATACGTCACATTACTACATCTCTATAACTAATGTAACTAATGTGATAAAAGTAGATGACAAGAAAGTAAGTGAAAAGAAAAGTAAGTAACAAGAAAAGTAAGTGACAGGAAAAGTACCAGACGAGGAAAAGTTCCCAAGTCCACCAATCCCTCCGTTTCATCCAAGCTTGGCGATCCAGCTCCGCACCCCCACATCGGGTGCTTCACACATCCCCAAAGAAAATGACTACTTTACCAGCGTCAAAACACCTGGGCGGTAAGGAAGATTGTTGTAGTCGCCACTGGAACTTGGTGTTCTACCCTGGTAAAGAAGCTGCAAGTTGCATGGATCGATAGTCATGGTCTGGTCTGGGTTGCTACGAATAAGATCGCCGTGGCTGATGTCGTTCGTCCAAGTGGCACCACTGTTTGCCTTGCCGGCAAAAGGTGCAGATTCCCCATTTGTTTGTGCTGTCCAGGTGCCGCCCAAGCTGGTTGCTGTGAACGATCTGAAGTATCGTCCATTTGCTCCAATGCACTCAACTATCATGAGATACTTTTGTTGACCCTGGACAGTGTAGACTTGCACAGCCTCGAATAGGGCGTTGGTTGAGTCGCTCAAAATGGATGTCGCTGATGTACCGAAGTTCCCTGGGAAGTTTCCGATAGGCATGCTGGTTCGATAGATGTGGCCATTGTCTCCAGCAAAGAAGAGGTACATGTTAGTGCTGTCACCGATGACAGTCTGATCGATGGGACCCGTAGCACCGGAGAGAGTTCCGGAGTATAAAGGCTTAGCTGCTGACCAGCCATTTGCGTTCGATGGATCGCTAGATGTTTTGTAGGAGAATGCGGTGGCACCCCATTGATAGGCAAGAACCCAAACGCTCTTTGGAGCAAAGTAGAAGAGCGTAGGTGCAACTGTGCCTGCAGACATTGTATTTTGGCTTGCAGCAGCCATATCGGACCAATTGTTGAAGAGGCCAAAGTTCATGGAACCGTAGCTACCCGCACTGTTTACATCTGACCCGTACACGAGATGTTTGCCATTGTACATGACGTGGGTAAAGTCTTTGAGAGCGGTCAAGCCGGACTTGGGGTTTGCCAGTGCTCCGGTCGATGTCCATTTGTATGTGCTTGGTAAGGAACAAGTTGCTGCTCTGGATGTTGTTGTCAAAGTTGTTTCTGGGACAGAAGTAGTGGCCTTAGAAGTAGATGTGCTAAGTGTCGTAGGGCTGCTACCACTGCACGGCAGGCATTGAGAGTACCAATCGTTAGAGTAGGTACAGCACGATCCAGATACACACGTTGTTGCGCCGGTGAAACCAGATCCTCCGCCTAAAGTTGTTAGTTTTGATGAGGCAGAGAGATAGTATTCTACTAACATTGAGCGTATAACGCTGCTTGACCAGATACGACTGGCAAGATTGCGAGGAGAATAGCTGATGTGGAAACCATGGTGAAGATGAGATGATGAGATGATGAGCTGGTGAGATAGTGAGATGGTGGTGGAAGGTTATTGAAATCTGCTCCTTGATCGACCTTTATATACATATTTATCGTCTGTATCGTACGGCATTTCCAGTAAGTGATTTGCCGTGGTTTGCCATCCTAGGGGTTAAGGTTAATTGAAAGTGGATTGTGGACCGGGTGGAGGACTCGGCGTTTATTCGTGCGGGTGGGTACTATGCACCCTTCATCTCCCCCGCAATTCGCGAAAGGAAATTTTTCTGTTTCGAGCTAAATGCGAACCCCATGTACCATTGGCACACTGAAAATTGTCCGGGTATGCAAATACGAGAATCAAGCGCTCGAATGACTTTTGTGTAAGATGTAGAAATAAGGTTCGAGGTGATAAACATAGCGACTGGCAAAAAGGACCCAGGGCCGCCGCATCCGAAGGACCGCTTTTAGAATGTTCTAAAGAATAGCAAAGAGATCATGTGGTTAATGTGGCTGATACAAAAGGGGCTCGGCAAAAGAAATCATGACATCACTGGTGCGAGTCAACAACCGCTGTAAAATGACCAGAAACGGCCAGAATATCATCTCTGTGTACTGTTACGAACTATATCTGTAAGTTGACTTAAGTCCTAAAGGCTTGTTCGAATAACTCTCTGCTAGAAATCTCTACATCTACCATCAAAGTGCCAGAACATCGTTCAACATTTTCTCCGGTAGACCCGCCATGGTGGGGCTCCAACTAGTTCCGTAGCCGTATAGCTAATTCTCATTCCTTACTAGCACCGCGAGTGTCACTGAATGCTCTCTAATCACCAGCAGGTTCTTGAGTGAGATTCCCAGGATGAATTTTCTTAGCATCTTCCATCTCTGTAATTGCTCTCTTGAATCAACAATCACTAACAGGAACACTTCGAAGGCTTTCTTGTCAGCTTATAACCTAGACCGTCCCAGGCTTGCATACCGTTTCCCGTTCAACGAGGGTTGATGGGCCATATAGTAAAAGGGATTAAAAAGGACGACCTTTAGTTATGGCGAAGCCGTTGACCTTGTGGCTACCTTTGTAGTTGAATGGGTCAGATTCTTCATCGCCCGTCTGGAGCTTATCAGAAAATTAAAAAGGTAAAGCACAGGGAAAGAAATGTCTCTAATATATTATATCTACGTCTCTTGAGCGCTTCCAATGAGGCTTACCTCGCGGTTTCATTATTGACCCGTGATTTGAGCTTCGCCGCCACGTAACAATACGAGAGAGCAGGACGCCAAGTTCACGGATATTACTTTTCTACCTCGGTAGTACAATGGGTCTTGTATCGGAGACACACACTTGGCGGTGGAAATAATTTAATGATTACTTTATGGGTCTTCGGTGTACATGTGTTACAGTTACTTCTAATTTCTGTCGCAGCCAACAACCCCCGTAGAATTTTGCTCGTATCGGTGTACACAGTTTATGGTGAAGTCTTGAGAATATTTACACAGGTACGCCCTCTTCCAAAGCATCGCCTACACAGAGGCCGTATCTTATTGCATCTGACATTCTGAGATGACATTCTAAGAGCTGTGGTGAAGAGATGAGGCGGACCATTCGGAAGCAGTCTGATCCAGACGAATCCTATTACCATGCTCCGCCGGGGGTGGCGACGAGGCGTACGTGGCTATAGGCCATTCTAGACCGATTATTATTTTCAAATTATTGTTACTATGTTGAAGATACGAGCCTTAGATTTTCTCTGTATCGCAGTTCCACACATAGAGATAAGCACATCCATTTTCAACAAGATCTCGCAACCTCATATTTGTAACATATCAGCATCTCCTTCTAAGTCTATGCCAATGGCCAAACTCGCTGAGTACCTGAATTTTTCACAATGATCTGGCCTGTGAGCAACGATGGTAGCTTGGGATTTGGTTGGCCCAATTTTTTTTTCGAGCATGATGCTCCGTTCCTGGTGGACCTGTGGCGATACTCGTATTCTGTGTAGCTGCTGAAATTCAGCGATGCTGTGAGATACTTAAACATGACCATCTGGTTGATATTTATCGTTCGTGACTTGCTGCAGAATGATAGTAGTATAGTACCTCCTCGCTCTGCCAGTGTTTTAGATGACCTGCATCTCTTGTTTCTGGCTTAGTCAAATCCTAGGGAAAAGGAGTACAACTCCATCTATAACTACATCTCGCTATCATAAAACATGCTGCTATCATGTATTATCATAGATCAAAATATTCCTCAGAGGATAAATGGTTGGAGAAAGCAATTGTGTAGACATCACTATGTTATCTCTAAATATCCCACTACATAGTACTTGCAATTCCGAAGAGCTTCTCGTTTCAAAAATGCATATATATCTATCCCTTTAGAGTATTTACCCAGGAGCTGACATTTTGAATATAGCTAGGTGGATAAGCATCATCCGGAGCAAAGTTTGTGATGTTGACAGTAGTAATCGCAAGATTCGCAGCATCATCCGCGTCATCAGAACAATGTGGATAGTCATCAAAATTGGTGTCCAGCGTATCAATCGTGTCGGTGGTATTTAGGAAAACATTCGTCCCATTCGGACCAGAGCTGAAGGCGGGGAATAGATTGAGAATTGGTGGGTAAGGTGGTCCATCGATCTCGTACTTGACAATTGGGAGGTGAGGATATATGTTATCATTTTTCTTGGTTACGTACTTGGCTAGAGCGTAGTAGGCCAGATTGTCAGAGTTGCGTTGCACGTAGTAGCCTGTGGATCCGGGGTCAGCGTTGTTGTGGTAGCGCGCGAGGACTTTGGTTAGAGTTGGACCATAGGCTGGGAACGTGACGGTATTGCCGGATGTGCCTGCTTTGATATCGATCTGGAGATCAATGATGGAAGGATTAGGATTTGGAGAGTCTGCAGCTAGATTCAAGTGTAATAATTCGTGCTGGTTTTAGTCAGTAAATATGATCCCCTGAGCGCTTGGGCTGTCATTTATACTTACAAGGAAAGTTTGCGCTCTGTTATCATACTTTGCAAGGTCAAGATTGTTTGGACTTGCTTGCGCTTTTCCATACGTGATTGCATCAGACAACTTTCTTCTATTCATGAACCCTTCGCAGAGGTTGATCATGGGGTAGCCCGTGTTGTCCTTGTTTTTAGCATAGGCAAGCGGGGTAGGCTTTGCTTTTTCGCCAGGGTTAGGAGGCCTGGGGCGCTTTAGATTCATTGATGATAAAAAAGAGAAGGAAGTGACTTAAGTGAGAAAGAAAGGAAACTTACTTTGGTTGACACGGGTCATTATCTGGTCTATTTTGGCACCTTTTGTAGGGATCGTCGCATCGTACATGGATAGCGTGCTGAAATGGATTCTTGTAGCTGTAGATAACTGTCGCTACATTCGCAAATACCGCTTGGATCTGAGATTGCTTGTCTTTGTTGTATCCTGGAGCACCCAGAAACTCAAGTGCAGCTGCATTGTTCCAATCAATATCAGAATGGACACCGTCTGTGTTAGACATAACCCAGGCATCATAGTACGCATCATCAATTTTTCCCTTTGCGCCGTCCCCATAGTTCTTCTTGCAGTCCTCATATCCGTAAAGAAAAGTTCCGATTTTGTTCAATGTAGATGGATCCGTACTCGTAGCTTCAGGTGGTATGTCGGTGCCGGTTGGAACGACATAGTAAGGGGACTCCTGACCGGAGAATTGGGGATCAGATATTGAGATTGCCGAGACGGTTCCAGAGGGAGCAGACGTTGATGTGCGAGAAACGCTTGACTTTGAGCTAGCAGGAGTAGGGACGTCCAAGCTTGATTCGGAAGACAAAACAGTTGGGGCGGCAAGAGTACATTGTAGCACTAAAGAAATCGTTGCTAACGTCGAGGTTAAAGTAATCATGTTGCTCGTTGATGTCGGTTTAAAAGTTTGAAGAGAATGAGTTGATGTAGAAATCTCATTTGGTGCAATATACAGACATATATATACATAATCGAGGGAGGACGAAATACGCTCAAAGACACTGGCAAAGGCTGCGCTGCGCTCTAGCGGTGTCAGAGGCTCAGAGCCCCTGGGCGGCTGGGAATAGTAACATAAGGAGCATTCCCTCATCCCACGGAGAATGAAGAGAAGAAAATTTCAAGGAAGGTTATGATTGTCCTGCAAACCCCGCAAAGCCATCGGATTTTGCCTTGTGTTTTCGTTTCCATGGAACCGTACCCTTACGACGGAGGATTGTGAATATTACATCTTAGCCCTACGCAACTTGCAATTGATCGACATCATTATTCTATCTAAAAGGTTCAAGACCTAGCATTACTTCATTGTTCCGCAAGTTGATGGCGGAGCATGTAAGATTACTGTATATATAGACAATGGGGGCGACTGCACATATTGTACCGGAGGTTTAGGGCGAAGCTCTCTCACCTTCATTCCAAAAAAGATGACCTATAATATATTATGACTAGGAATTCGTCGTCTAGTAGGATCGCATACGCCGTATTACGACTCATCTTAGAAGTGCAACGCATGACGTGCACGGGGGCGGCTTCCTTTGTGTCACCATAAGCAAGAGTAAACTTCTGTAGCCGGATAGAGGGGTAATCGAGGCAATGCTGTATATGGCTATCTACCCTTGTTACCAGCGTCCGATTAATTCCAGAGCGCCGATCGATCGATCTTCGTGAATATCAGCCGCTCATTGATCGTGATTAGGACTTGGTTTCGATCCAGCTCCTGCAAATGGGAGGGCAGAAGGAATCAAGAATCGATGCTATACTTATTGCATAAACATGGAGAATAAAGTTTATATGCTAAATCAGTGTGTCACCTGTTGTCATCGCGGAGATGTTGGCAGCAGAATCTAAATCGGAAAAGCACTTCCCATTCTGCTCCTGGATACTCTCCGGGAACTTGATAAACTGAAATCGAAAAACAAATCAATTCAATTAGAAAGCGCCTCCGAGCTCTTCCACGCCCCCCACATCCTTGTAGAACAGAGCACCATACTCCTTCATGACCTCTATTTTCTCATCCATGGTCACGACCAAGTTTATTCTTCCGAAATCATTGGGCACTTCACGCTCACTCTTGTATCGCAATACCCATACTCCAACTCCATCCCTGGGCCACCCAAATACCAACACTCTCTTCTGTATTTCTGTTAATTCCACAAGGCCCACTTGTGCTTCAGCCCATTCCTGCCTACTCTTCCACCAAGTTGCCCCGACCTTCAGCATCAATCCACAGAATTTATCTTCTTCAGCAGCATCGCTCGATCGTTCAGTAGGATGGAGCCGATCGAGAGAGAGAAAATTCATATCTAAAATGTTGGCCTCCTTAATGAGAACACCGCCCGTGGAGCAATAGCCGTAAACTGTACAGCCACGGCTGCCGAATTCAGTCCTGATCGTGTGGGGGAGGGGCATTGGAGAGGGGCAAGAGGAGTCGTCATCCAAAGACATGTTTGCAGTTGTGTAGCGGTTCAGACGCCAGGCACGTAGTTTGAATGGTAGTTGAAATGGGCTGAATGGGTGAAAGAGGAGATAAATAGTGATACTAAGTCTTCGTGAGCGAGATTAGAGGAATCTGGGAGAGATCAAGGTCGGAAACTTACACTAAGCCAACAGTTATGGTAAATACCATTTTACGAGTAGAGGTGTCCGAACGCATTTGAAATTATACGAAGATCGATCAATTTGGAAGAAATCTGAGCCTTGTCATGCGACAGGTGGGAGCTCATCACGTGCGGATCCTTCTCGTACGGGTCGTACCGCTTCTCGACTATTATAGGATTTGTTTTATTTCTGGGGCGCAGTTGTCAGCTTCTCCTTGGACATGATGCTATCTGTTTCAACTATAAATTCTCGTCACACTTTTTGGGGTCTATGCAGCTTATTCTCAATGCCATATTTCAGCTCGGATTCCTCGTTTAAACAAGTCGTTAAGCCGACTATGCCTTCATTCATGCTTAATAAATAGAAATTAAATATTTTTAGTATCCTGCTCTTCGGCCGATCAGCTTCCGCACCCCAAGAGCCTGATTGGAAGTGTACCCGGGCCACCTGGTTCGATTTCCGGGGACAGATCGGCTCTCTTGTAAGGAGGCAGGGTTCGAGTGATTCTGTGTCAGGACGTTAGTGGCTATCGACGGCTCTACGCCCACAACAGCGTCTCCATTATGCCTATAGCCAACCCCAACCCCCGGGATTTCACTGCCCCACCTCTTTTTGGGGTGTAGATACGCCGCATTACGGATGATATGCAAGACAAGTGTAGTATCAAGGCTATTACGACAGGGGATGTTTCTTTTTAGAGGGGGTGGCTAGCGTAATCTACGTCCAATTGCTGATGAAAGGGAGGTGTGGAAACGAATCTCACTGGCATCAAACGAAAACTTTGAGCTTTGTGCATTCGCCTCACACTCGGCGTGGGAAGACATTTGCAGATATGAATGCAGTGATGATAAGTGTATCACTTTCAATCAAGCCTGTGGGTAATTGCTAATTATATGCCCTTTCTACATACACAAGGCAGATCGTACAGAAATGTGTGGGATTGCATTCTTTTTCAAATGTGGTACGATATCTATCCAACGGGGAATTGCTACCGTGTGCTTTCGGTACAGGCACCACGAGAGCTGGACAGTTAGAATACTCTATCCCTTCCTTTACTCACGCAGCCGAGACTGTGCCTCTGGAGGACGTCTTGTTTCACCCGAAACTCGAGGTCATTGAGGGAGCTACTGCCCCGAAGCAGCCTACCTAGGCGTGCTTGAACCAAGCGAGTGGCGTCTGCACGCCTCTACTTTTCACCTTCTCTCCCAAGACCTGTGACATTCTATCTGTCGTGAAAATTACCTCTATAGCCGTCTTGGAGCTCTGCTGCCGAATGACTTCAACGAGATCTTTCAAAGCAGAACGAGTTGTCTTGCTCTCGAGGGCTTCAATGCCGTTGATGACACATACCATGCTGTTTGGCGCATGACCCAGGAGCGCTCAAATCAGTTCCAAAGCATCTCCCCACACTAATCATCGTTCCATCTAGTTCGGTAAACTGCTCTTCGTCGAAGTTCTGCTCTGTCTCAAAAGTTGACGGTAGCTGGTTGACCAATTGGCGGATCAGAGTATAGAGGAGACAGATTGAGCCAGCGTCCTTTGTTGCCAGCTTTTTGGGATTCTTGTATCGAGCTTGATTGAAGAAGTATATACAAGAAATACCTGTATCGGTTATGACGGCGACAATTCGAAGTGCGGTTGGTGAGAGATCTTATGGAAACACGGGACCTTCGACCCAAAGGAAGGACGAGTCTTTTGACACCAACCAACGTTGAACGTCTACGAACACTTCCTGGGGAATGGATCTATCAACACCACGGCTCGCGGACTTGAGAGCTCCTTCTCGACCATTATTGACGTATTGCTCCATAGCTTTGGTATAGTCCTCAATCTCTGTACGAGCATAGTAGTTTCCCGATGGCTCTGTCCAGAGTAAGTCTAATGGCTTCCAATTACTATGGTGTTTTTTCATACCTTCTGGCTCTTCGACTGGACTGAGCATCTCTTCAGAGAATTTCTTCTCTTCCTCTTCGTCATTATCATCTTCATCTTCTTCTTCCTGTTGGAAAGGATTAATTTCCTTGTCGTCACAGCCACCTCCATCGGTCCTTTTTGCATTTCTTTTTGCACCATTACCAATAGCTTTTGAGCCCAGTTTGGGTGGTTCGGCCGATCGAGAACGTCGAACTCGATCAGGCATTGTTGAGTCTAATATTTTGGTTTCATCAGCTCGGCCAGCAAATGCGGAAGAATCAAAACTTACCGTGATTATATTCTTGCTCGACTGCCGCTAGAGTCTTCATCATGCCAACTCCAACCTCCGAGAACGCTATCGAAGTGAGGGTTTTGGATGCGGCGCTGAAGCTAGATTCAGTTTGAGTTTCAGATTGCTTGCGAGATAGGTCAGCGGTGTTCTTTTGTTGGTCGTTTGGGCTCCAGCGATGAAAGTCTTAAGATCGTAAGATGTTTGTAGGGTTTGTAGGGTTATGTAGCGGTTAACATTCTTAGCGATTCTTCCAACTTCATCAACGTAGGCTTTGATGTGGTCGTCGTAGAAGTTACTTCGCATAGAAACCGTGAAACAGTACATTCCTTTCCCATACTAATTCATCGCATAGCAAAGAAACTTGAATAACTGAACGTAGGCGTTGGCTATACCTTGGCGGATAGGTTGGGTATCCAGGACTTCCTTGCTGCTTGAGAGGTAGCACATTTCCTCTGCAATATCGTGAAGCCCCTTGGAAAAACCCTCCACCACCTTTGTGCGATTTGCACAGATCTGCGAGAAGTCAGACGCATGGGGACATCTGAAGGGGGCAGTCGTTCGAGTGTCTTATACCGTGATGACGGAAGTCGCAATTCCGCTAACGACGCTGGTATAAATGCTTCCACTTGGGAAGATACGGAACAACTGCTCGTGTTCCTTCAATAAACTAGCAAAAGCTCGCTGTCCGGGTGGACTGTATAGGAAGACTTGGGTCCAGTTGCAATCAAGGCGCCGTCGATATATAGTGTTGGCTGATTGGAAGAATACACAACCGCAAAGTGAGTCCAACCAGAGATAGTGAAGTTGTTTACGGCGGTGGTAAGACTCAACACAACACTGGGAGTGGCGGAACTTGAGGCACTTTCACTGAGTTGAACACCATTTACGCCCATTGTGATAGAGCTCAGCGCGTCATTGGTGCCGTAGGACGAGACAGTGGTGGGATAAAACACATAGCCAGTCGTTCCCACTTGAGCTATTTCAGGCTTTGCCCAGAATGACATGGTAAAGGACGACGAGATGTTTGCCCATGGTGTACTGGTAAATGCTTGAAATCCCGCAGTCGAGTAGAGAGGTGAGTTGTCCTTGGAGACTGCTTGGAAAGCTTGCGTGGATGTTGTGGTATGGTATTCAGGAGCCTGACTAGAATAGCTTCAGAGGGTCCGAATGTGTACGAAAGTATTGTACGGTTACCCAATGAAGAGCTGATGGTTGCTTACATCACAGAACCTATCATCGGATCCCAGACCTCAGGAGTACCGATACCACTCATACTGAGCACAGCAGATGAAGGTTTCCTCAGGTTGTTGCTGATAAAGTAGACTTCGTCCCCGTCCACTCGGCCCCAGTCCACTCGGCCCCAGTCCACTCGGCCCCCGTCCACTCGCTTGTGTGTGTAGTAAATGGCGGCATCATTTGAAGATGACGTGTACATAAAATCAGGCTCCAGTCCAATTTGGGAAAGCACTTGCGAGATCGTGGTCCTAACATAAACATTCCCTTTTCCAGCCATGCCCCACAGCTGTTGAGCAAGGCTAATCACTTTAGGATTCGAGCCATTCAAGCTAATAGATCGAGAGGGTGGTGCCTGGCCTAAAAGTAATATATTCACACCCCCTTTGGCCAATTCGAGCATTTTGCTCATGATAGAAGCACTCGCTGATGGCATTTCTGGAAATAAGAGAAGTGGGAATGAGGTTCCAGTCAGATAAGAAGCCTTGCCGTCCGACAGTCATGTTGAGAAGATTGCCGCGGGAAAATGTCAGATTGGTAGCTCAAAGGAACCAGATATGGGCTGTTGTAGGGGACTACAGCCGAAGCGGGCGGTTCTTCACTGACAAAGCAGGCCACATTGACGACTCTCGCAGAGTTCTGCATAAGCAGTGCCACTCGTCCTACGTACTTTGACCAATCAGAAGCCTGCTTGGTCCAGGTATTCATTCGATCAAAATGCGCGCCGAATGGCCCGAATGTCATACCAGGAAAGGCTGCATCAACAGGTTGATGGAAAAAATCGTGGAGGAAAAACCTGTTAGGTCCAAATGTCATCATACGATCACGTTTGGCCTTGAGGTTGTGTGGGTGCTCTGTCTAGGCGGAATCGTCGGGTTAGCCCGTGAAAGCTTCAGAAGGAAGAAGATTGATGGCTTTATTATCATTACTGGACTGCCCAAGCACAGAATATTCGTCGGAGCTATATATATAATACGACCAAAATTCGTTGTATAAGAGGTTAGCTACAAAGGAAAGTTCTATATTATCAAAGGGTCCGTCGCTATAAGGTTCGAATAATATTATTATTTTTATTAATTATTAGTATTTAAAATCTTGATTATTTCTATATAACTTAGAAAACAAATATCCGTAATAATCCCTAAGAAAATTGTTTTTTTTCTAAATATTTTTATATGATTAAAGTAACGATCACCTAATAACCCCCCCTCTAACAAATAGTCCCACGTATACTGGACCTTGATCCTCGCTATCAAAACATCAGATAATAAAATGATCTCTTATTTATGATCCAGCGATACCGAAGCATGCTAGGTGACCATCCTGGTTGTCGATTTGGGTGTCTGAAAAGGTGAGTTAGCACCCTAGGAGTAACGAGAATGGAGGGTTTGCTATATAAGAGACGGGGAAAGGAAGATATACCCAAGTCGATGTAGTTGTAGACGTATGCTCCGCTAGCCGCATGGCAGCTCCAGCCAAGTTTGTAAGAGGGCGATAGATTTCCTGCGAAGGCGCACGTAGGCATACCATTACCACTGTATCCATTCATACCGGTCAGTTTCCAAGATGCTGGATGGGAAAGGGGTCACCACAGTCCTCCAAAGATGGTGTGTGTACTTACTTCGCGCGCCAGTTCAAATGACCGTCGTCGTTGGCGAGGCAGCTGTTCAGCTCGAGCCGGCTCTGGTGCCAGCCACCGGAGGCGGTGCGGCACTCGGCCTCGAGACCGCTGTTCAGCAACTGCGGGTTACGGCAAGAGGCCATGAAGCTGCCCTGCACGAGGGCGAGGGAGCTGGCGAGAGCGACGAGGGTGCTTGGGAAGTACATGGTGTTGATGGGGTGTTGATGGGGTAGTGATGAACGAGATACTTGTCTTGAAAACGACTGGTGATAGCGAGGAAATAGGTTGAGAAGTGGTCTGGGAAGGAACAATGTAGTAGTTGTATTGTAGCCGATGAAGCCCTATTTATATAAGAGACTGATAACCTCGACGGCCATCGTATTCTACCTCGTGAACAGTTCGATGCCGCCTCCGCCTCTATATCGTATATACATCCCGGTCGACGCGGCGTAGTCTTGTTGGAATAAAGGTCCACCAAATTCCACATAGCCACCAGTGGAAACTCTCAAGCGTGCGGTACGGTAGCTTATACACCTTACTCACTCAGCAAGCGAAGAATTTTCACCGTTTGGCAAAGGGTCAATTTTGGTAGTGCCTGAAAAGCAATTCGTCCACGACTGATTTTGTAGCATGCTATCGTTGGTATACACCATAGAATCTGGTACTAGCGACATTATACCCCTGCTTTTTCAGATATGAATCCCGATGGGGCAACTGATAGCAAGTGATGGAGTGTACTAGATTGAAGCTTTCTGGGGCCAGAATCATACAACAAGTAACATAAGATAGCCCACAGCCCGTCCAGGAAGAGATAGACGGCCAAAGTCCCTTGAAATCTGAAGGAAGTTAGACATATATCCATAATTTTAGGCATATAACAACAAAGAGTACATATCCGACTCCACCCATTCAAATTTCAACTCCAACCCAAACCCATACACACTTCGTACCTTCCAAACGAATGAGAAACTCGTGAAGACTTTTGCAAATTACACGTGGTTACCCAGGTCCACGCCCCATTCGAAAAATCACGTAAAGACTTTATTCTACGGTACAGCAGCGGCCACATCGGACCGTTGTCTCGTTCCCCCACTAATTACTACGTAGAGTTAACGTCTCGTATCACACGCTAACTCACCAGATGTAGCTTTAGGTGTATTTTTTGTGTAAAAGGTCACAATTCTGTATTTAATGCTGGATTCTTTTCCAACAAACCCGCTTAGACCTACTAGATATAACTGATTTGTCGGTGATAATGCCGGTGATAATGCGCAATTCTGCATTTAATACTTGTCGGCTTATTTCTTTCGGTATGTTGGTCAGATGTTGGTCAGATGTTGGTCGGTTCGTCAGGTGTGTCGAATTAGCAATTATTGGATTCTTTTCCAACAAACCCGCTTAGACCCACTAGATGTAACCGAATTGTTGGTGATAATGCGATATACATGTATATGAATTTCCAAGAGGTAATTCATCTCCGATCCGTTGGACGAAAGATGTAAAAAGTTAGTGGGTGTGGGCCATTTCTCGCGCTATATACCTAATATATGTTTTATAGAGTAATATAGCATTTGCTGTGCCTCTTCCTTTAAACCTCAACACGTTATAATATGATCTTATTTGTTTATATTGCACATAGAAGACTTCGGTAGAATGTAATCTAGAATCTTAGTAAGACGCTAGTACCAATTAGATACTACTACTGTTGGGTTTTCCGAACCTTTAAAGTTCTTCCCGCCAAATGAAACACCTCTTCCCTTCATCTTTTTTGTTCACGCTGTTACTATCCTTTATTATTGCAAAGGTGAACAGTATGTCCGAATCACTTCTATCGGAGTTCCCCCAAAATGTCTCTGATGCCATTCAATACGAACGCTCTTTATGGGCACACAGCGCTGAAGAGGATGCCACATTTTACTCGGTGTCTGGAATAGACATGACATCTGCTCAACCGGGAACACTGATAAAAGTGCAAGAAGATGCAAACTCGCCACAGAACTATACTGTTCCACCTAATACTGCGGTATCGCGATTCATCTATGTATCGGGGAGTCTATCTGGAGAACGTCGTCCTGTTTCTGGCTATGTCTTGTGGCCTTATATGCCTCGTCTGGATGCGAACGGCGGAAACCAAGTTGTTGCCTGGGCGCATGGCACATCAGGAACAACAGTCTCGACTGCCCCATCCAAATTTAAAAATCTCTGGAACCATTTTATTGCTCCCTACCAATTGGTTCTTCAGGGTTACGTTGTAGTAGCCACGGATTATGCTGGTTTGGGTGTTGGTAAAGACCAGAATAACCAGTCGATTGCCCACGATTTTTTCGCCTCTTCTAGTGTAGCTACCGACGTTGTCTATTCTGTTCAAGCTGCAAGAAAAGCTTTTCCTCAACTTTCTGAGTCGTTCGTTGTACTTGGACATAGTCAAGGAGGGGGCGCTGCTTGGGGTGTCGCCCAGAAACATGCTGTATCGAACATCCCGGGTTATCTCGGTGCCATCGCCATCTCTCCAGCCACGAGTGTTCTCGATAACCCCGAGCCCTTCGGAAGCCTGATAGCTGCAACCATGGCTCCCGGAATTGCGGCGTTGTATCCGGAATTCGACTACAATGAATTCTTTACGCCTGAAGGCCTAGAGCTGTTCAACAAAATCGTCAAGCTTGATTGCGCCTCTTCTACAACCATACCAATATTACTCATGCTTGCTGGCAACTTACTAAAACCAGACTGGGCATCTAATGAATGGCTTTTGAAATACGACAATCTGACTGCGAACGGTGGACGGAAGATTTCTGGACCTCTTCTTGTAATCCAAGGCGACAATGATCCAATGGTTAACTATAATAACACGATGAAAGAACTTGGGGCTGCACTTGATCTCTCTCCTACATCTCACGTTCAACTTTTCCGCCTCCCAGGAACATCACATACCCCTGCTGTTACAGGCTCTCAAAGACTATGGATGGATTGGATTGCAGATCGATTTGCTGGAGTTCAACTTCAACCTCTTGATAACAACTCAAGTTTTGCTAGTGTAGTCACTCCCGCCAGAAATTTGTCAAATTACGTACCAGAACTTAATTGGTTTATTGGGCTTGCAACAGAATCTTATCAAACCCCATAATTCTGCTCTATATTCATCACTTCACTCTATTTATCGATTTCCCTTTCTAATAACAAAACATCTCAGGCTTAATTTGCTGATTGTTATGACCTATGCAGAATATGTGATCATGGGGACCTTAGGCTCAGAGATTGGACAGCCAATCACAATAGAACCCTATATGGTAGGATCACATAACCTAGAGGAGTGGTTGGATTCTGAATACTCCCAGGGCTCCTAGAGCGGACGGATCCTAAGGGCTCCTCGGGCTCCTCGGGCTCCTAAGAACAAAGGTCTATATAGCTAGAATCGTTTGCTTAGTATATAGAGCTTTGTACTTAATAACAATTACTTACTATCATCTATAATCAATCGATTCTCTATATAACTGTTTTCAACAATAAACCTATCACTCCCGCCGATTGTTAGTATTCGAGATCCTGACCACGTCTATATAACTCAGAAGACAAGTATTCGTAATATTGACTGTCTATCAACTTGTAGCAGGTATAGCTATTTCTTCGATAACAACTTGAGTTTAGTGGTTTTTACAGCTTCTGGTGTTGTGAAGTTTCCGTAGCTCCTGAGTCCACCATAGCTCGGAGTTTGTACCTATTAAATTCGATCAGACAGTAGACCCGAGCCTGTCTCGATTAAATCGAATTTAATTGCTATCCTAAATCCACGGATTCCTGTATTTATCTTGTTTTCTTATTCTTATGTCTCTTTGGGTACCAACCGGATCCATCCTTGTCGGATCGATGTACCATATAATGGTCGTTGTAGCATGCTGTCTACGACAGACACGCATGTTCTTGTTCGGGCGTCAACTGGAGTGGCGTAACTGGTTCTAAGGGGAGAAATCGAGTTGCCTTTAATTGCTGGTGACGGCCCTGTGCTTTCTTATCATTCTTCCTGCGGTGTATGTTGGCCCGGTGGCCTGACTTTCCGCATTCAAAACAAAGGCCTTCTTTTCGACGTCGATCTTTTTCTTCCTTGGATAGGTTCCCAATCCTATTTGCGTCCAATTCCATAGGTTCCGGCCATCTGTTTTTCCTAGGGTTCTTGTTTCCCATTCGGTTGTTTTGTCCTCTCTGTTCGAGAGATCTTTTGTATAGTCGATCATCGATCTTAATAGCTAACTGTATTAGTTCTTGTAAATTGTCCGACTCATCGGTCCTGGCGATTTCGTCTTTTACTACGTCTTTCAACCCTCGATAATACTGGGTCTGCAGGGCGTCGTCGTTCCATCCTGTCCGTGCCATATGCTGTTGGAACTGGGATGTATAGCTGGTGACTGAGCTAGTCTGTTTAAGGTTGTATAATGCTCGCTGGGCATTCCGCTTAGGGTCTGTATCCCCGAATACTGACGATATTTTCCCTTTGAACCCCGAGAAGGTTCTAAAGATATCCTTGGTTTCCTTGGTCATAACAGTGGAGATATCTCCAACCGCTGACTTATTCTTGAGGAAATCATCGAGAAAGGGTTGTATCCAGTCGAATGCCGATTTGCGTAGGAACGAGATGGTCCATAGAATTTTGTCCATTTTGGCGGGGAATCTGGCGGCATTGAATCCAATGTATAGTTCGGCCTGTGCCAAAAACGGCTTGAGCAAAGAAGGCTTTCCTTCGAATGCATCAGGTAAGTTAATCTTGGGTAGCTTGGTAACTGTTGGTTCAGGGGGTTGGTTGCTGCGCCTCAGATCTCGTGGTCACGTTTCCAGATTCGACTTGGGATCCTGCGCCTTGAACGGATTCTCCTATATAGCTCACAATGAACGATAGCTTTCAATCTAGTACTTGAAGTAATAATAGTGCTCAAAGTATTATATCGTCGATTCTCTAGTTATATAGAAGTAGTAAAGCGGTATAAAGTTTATATTTTAAAGTAATTAAATAGAAGATTAAATTATAGTTTATAATTAAATAGTAACTAGATAATAGAATTACTATTTGAATTAAATATAAAATTCTATATATTAAAGAAATATATTTTATTTATATAAACTTCTATTTTTATTATATTAATTATTTTAATAATTTTATTTATTTAGAATTAATATTAATATTAATATTAATAATAATATTATTAGTATTATTATTATTATTATTATTAGTATTATTATTATTATTATTATTATTATTATTATTATTATTATTATTATTATTATTATTATTATTATTATTATTATTATTATTATTATTATTATTATTATTATTATTATTATTATTATTATTATTATTATTATTATTATTATTATTATTATTATTATTATTATTATTATTATTATTATTATTATTATTTAATTAGAATTTGAAAAAAAAAAAAAAAAATTAATAAAAAATGAATTAAATTTTATTAAGTTTTTTTTTTCAAATTTCTTTTTCTTATTTATTAAATTCTTAAAATTAAATTTTTATTTCTTTATAAAAAATATTATATAGTTTTAGTTTAATTAATATAAAAAATAATCAATCAATCAATCAATTAATTATATATATTATATAATTTTTATTTTATTTTTATTTCTGGTAAAGTTGATAATCCGAATTTTGGTGTAAAAAGTATATAGCTTCAGAGGTGTGCACAGCTTCTAGCGGGTGCAACTCACACCTTAATATAGACTGGCCACCACTGGCTGCCGGTATCTAGCGCCACGAAACCGCCCACGCACACACCCACCACATCCCCCCAAATGTAACTCTGCCGCGCGTCACTAACTGTCTCGCTAAATCTGAACCTAAGCCTATAACATAGAATGAAGTGTCAGTGTCCAACCTCACTTTACATTCTGATGTCAACACACCAAGGCATCGACACTATCAACACTTCACAATCCCCCCTAAATATCAACATTCGGACGCTGATCTACTACTTCTCACAAGTCATTTATCACAACAAAAATCAAGAACACCATGGCTATCCTTGGCAAAATCTTCTCCCCTGCAATTGGACTGGTATCCGAGGCCATGGCATCTTCCAAGAAGAAGTCAGCGTCCTCTGCCCAAGACGATTCTGGAGGGGTGAATAACAGCGGAAACAACAACAATAGAGACGATCGAGTTGGCGGGGTGAATGGCACTGGCAGCTACAACAACGGAAAAGGTAGGGCTGACGTCGTTGGGGACCAACAGAATGGTGAAGTCCCGTATTACGAGGAAGAAGATGAGTACGATCAAGACCATTCCTTTGATGAAACGCACCCCATTGCTCCTGTCGATGTCGATGAGGAGCAGTGGGAGCTCGATGAAGCAATGCGCCAGGAACTCGGCCGAGGATTTATCGAGCCAGTACCTGAAGACGATGTGCCGGCAGACCCAACCCAGGTCCTCAACGAATTCATGCTGAACCACCCCTTACCACGATATGAAGATGTAGTCGCTCCACCGAAACTGGAATTCCCTGTCGTGCTTCCCCAACGCAGACCTGGAGACAAATCACGTGGCTTTGTTAGAGCTTATGCCCCCGTGCTGGCCGACTATGGTATCGACCAGGCGACCTTCCTTGACTTCCTCAAAACTTTCCATCGTGCTAGCCAGTCGTCAGCTTGGTTGTCCGTCGTCAACATGGCTGCTGCGGCCGCCAGTTTTGACCCAAGCGGGCTTGTCATGGGTGTTTCCATCGCCGTTCAGGTCGCGGTTAGAGCTGCTATGGAAGTAGAGACTAGATTGAGGCTTGTCTCCCTAACTCTCCAGAGAGACTATCAGGTAAGAATACCAACTAACTAGTTCCTCCTGCGTGTTAGGACGAACTCCTTCCTTGACAGATTCAACAACGAGTTTTTCCGCCCACACGGTCTCTTTTGTCTCGTCATGACCTACAAGCCTGAATCGTCCGAGACCCATGTACGAGTCAACATCACGCAGGCCATAGCTTCGACGATTGACTCGCCCAGCACAGGCATGGTGGGTAAGACCAAGAAGAACCTGCGCGCCTCGAGCGGTGAAACATATGGCGAGGCGGAATTCCCTGAGACTGCCCCATTGATCTACTTTGGTCTCGATGAGTTAGCTGCACAGACCGGAGCGGACGCTGAAGAGAAGCAAAACAAGCTTAAGAAGGGAAGGAAGTTTGTCGCAGACTATTTCGATAGGCGGGCGCAGGCGATATACGTGAGTTAATTTTGTTTTGTCTTTCCAATACAAAACTCAACACAGTACATTCTGTCTTACAGTTTGCTAACTTGGCCTTCCTTCGAATTATTAGGCGGCGCAAAATCTTGGGGGTTCTCTAACCATGAAGGCAAAGCCTGTGTTTGCATCCAAATATGCCGACCCTAACTACAACTCTGGCAGCAACCAGTCAGTTATCTCTCGTGTCACCGGGGGGGCTATTAGCGGCCGAGGTGGTCGAGGTGGCCGAGGTGACAGAGGCAGTCGCAGAGGGGGAGGAGGCACGGGTCGAGGCAGGCGTGGCGGAGTGGGGTCTGAAGAGGGTGATGGAGGTCGGAGGAGCAGTAGACGCAGAGGAGGGAGAGGAGGAAGAGGCGGCGGCGGAAGGGGAAAAAGGGCATTGAAGAGAGTAGGCTTCTATTTCTTCCAGTATTTGGGCCTATGCTAACAATCTTTGGCTAGGGTGTTTTATATCTCATGATCACAAACATGCCCACAGAAGACGAGATGGCAGCTCTAAAACGCTGAGTTAAACTGGGCACGGTTGTAGATATCCACAGGTTGCACGACAAGACGCGGATACTATCTACATAGTAGGGCAATTTGAGGCAAGACTGTAAGCGTGTTGAGAGAAGTTTTCATATACCTAGTTTCGAAGGATGATGAAAAAGAAGAAGAAAGGGAAGAGGATGTGTAAGAAAGATAAATTATGGAAAAGCCATAAAATTGTTATCACGATACATTGTCACATTAAACTCACTCAGTGCAATTTCTTCCTTTCAGCCACTCAATAGTCATGTCACAAATCTTTGAAACTCTCCTTTCTTTCTTCTGAAATCTAATTTGTATCCTACCACTTCTTGCTGTATTTTAACCGTTTTCATTCTCACTGCTGAGCCTTCCCTGTATAATATCCACATTGGGATTAGGTATGGGAACCACTCAAATGCATATCAGCATGACACGCACACGCGAATCATGTACCTCTAGTTTGGACATGAAATTATAATCAAATGTAGAATAGTATCAGTAGTACTCCCCTCTAAGAGGAAAAATAATCAACAAAGAGAAAGGCCCGGACTTAACCAGGCTGCAGATTCTCACGAGTGAGTGCAACGCATTTCTTCAACAATAATCACGCTCGCGTTCAGACTTTTAGATTATACCGATTCTCCTTTTGCCTTATATCATCTTATGTTCAGAACAGTTTTCTAGGATCTAAAACCTATCTTCAGCGAAATGGCAACGTCTCAATACGTTTTTCTTGCGCTATGCAGCCTCATTTGCTCTTTACTGGTCACGAAGATCAGAACTCTCCTCGAGCAATGCTCCTTTTCTAAAAAGCATGGTTGTAAGCCTGTTTATAGAATCCCACAAACAGAGCGCATCATCGGGTACGGCTACTTCAAAGAGCAGGTTACAGTTGCGAAAGATAAAACGTTTCTCGAGATATTGACGAAACGATATTAGATGTACGGTAGTATGTGGTCTGCAACTGCTATGGGGCGCGTCTTCATCAATACCATTGATCCGGACAACATTAAAGCAATTCTAGCAACGAACTTCGAAGATTTTGGGTTCGGCCACCGGATGTATACTTTTGGACCTTTGCTGGGAGAAGGAATATTTACAACAGACGGTGTAGTGTGGGAGCATTCCAGGGTATATACGATTTTGCTGTGTTCACTTTCCAACATCCCGCATTGAATATTGTTGGAAATACTTACAAAAGGCTTGTCAGATACTTGTCTGTCCCAATTTCTCTAAAGTTCAAGTATCAGATCTCTCTACCTTCGAGGTCCATATTTCGGAACTAATCAACCAGATTCCACGTGACGGCTCCATAGTCGACCTCCAGCAACTCTTCTTCAAACTCACGCTCGATAGTGCTACTGAGTTCCTCTTTAGTCAGTCTGTGCATTCACTATTGGCGCCTGACGGATCAGAGTAGCAATCTTTCACAGCTGCTTTTGACTTTGCACAGAACAAATTGTTCTTTCGCCCAAAGGTTACGTGGATCCGAGCTCTCTTTGGGAACAATGAGTTTTATAAGGCGTGTAGAACTGTTTATGAGTTCGCAGACAAAATAGTACAAGATGGGCTGGCGAACAAGAAGATTCACGATACAGAGAAGCTACGCGATGAGGAGTCAAGTAGTCGGGAGCGGTTTGTGTTCTTCGAGGAACTTGCAAATGCAACAGACGACCCAAGGCGGATATGAGATAAGTTGTTGAATATTTTGCTTGCCGGAAGGGATACCACCGCAAGTCTACTGAGTAACACCTTCCACGTTTTGGCCAGACGACCGGACATATGGAATCGCTTGAGCGTAGAGGTCAACGAGCTCGGTGGCCAGAGACCTGATAACCAGACGCTGAGAAACATAAAGTATTTGAAGAATGTTATTAATAAATGTAAGTCTACCACTCGGCATGTAGTGAACTGAAAGTGGACGAAGACTGAAAAACGGCAGTATTGAGACTTTACCCCGTTGTCTCCACCAATACGAGGTTTGCCAACAAGAACACTATTATTCCGCATGGCAGAGGACTTGACGGTCTATCCCAGTCTTTATTCCAAAGGGGCAGGGGGTCTTCTACTCAGTATTCGCGATGTATAGGAGTCAAGAGATCTACGGCGCAGATGCCAACGAGTTTCGTCCCGACAGATGAGAGACTACTCTGCGTCCTGGATGGGGCTACCTACCTTTTAATGGGGGCCCTAGGATCTGTATCGGTCAACAATTTGCGCTCACAGAGGCATTATATACAATTGTCAGACTGTTACAAGAATTTGGAACGATTGAGAGTTGTGACGACGAGCCTTGGAGGGAACAGCTTGGGCTGACAACGTCGAGTTTTACAAGTACGAAGGTAGGATTGTTTGCGAAGATATAAAGGTTGTTTAGTAGGGATTTTAGATATCGTTTGAGGAATTATCGTTTGTCGAAACTTATTTGTTCTTGAAGAATGGACCAAGAAGAGTCCCTCTATAAGTGTATTCAAAGGTGACATGAAATACAGCCTGTCAACGAAATTATCGATAGTAAGTAAGTATTAGTCAAAAGGCTACTATATCCTAAACTACCATCTGATACACTGAGACTCATAATATTTACCAGGTTGAATTGAAATTACATATCAACATCTAACATCGACTATATGCAAATGAAAACCTTATTAGTGTACCGTGTTATTCGCACTTATCAGGAAATAATGAAAAAGAAAATGGTTCTCCACAACGGCCCTCATTATCTCACACCGGACATATCCCCAGCGCCTATGTGCATCAAGCCTAGTCCCGCCTAGGCTTGCGCTTTTCTCTCATCAAAATACCGCTTTGTATATCCATACAGCAATGAAATGGGCCCACCCGTGATCTTCTTCCTCGGCATCTGCTCCTTAATATTTCCACTTCCAGCCCCCATATCCTGCTGTTGATAGTGCCCCTGTCGTCCTTTCGTTCTTGCCTTCCCTCTCACGTTTCCGTTTTCATTTCTAAACACATCTTGTATCGTCTCGGTCGAGATGACCTGCAATGCAACCGGCTCATCTCCTTCTATTTGCTCATCCACGTCCTTGGGCAGCCGCCTCAGCGTCAGCCCCACTGCAATACAGAGCGCTGTGATTATCAATTCCGTTAATACTGCCATACAAAGATAAATTGTCGTATTACCGAAATATGAATTCCATCTCGAGATATCGTTTGCGAAGTCGCAGATCAGCACATAGAGGATCTTTACCGCTACAAAGGGAGAAGCGACGGCGACAGCGATCAGGAGACGTTGCTCGCCGCTACGAACACTTGAACGTTGGTAGGGAAGGCAGAGATAACATAGCAAGAGAACAACGAGGACATAAATAAGCGCGAAGACGGCAACAGCAGCCTTGGTCTCGGGGGCTTGGACAAAGGAGCCGTGGGCTGAAGAAGACTTGATACCACCATAAAAGCCATGAATAACGCCAATAATAGAGAGGATGCCTAGGGATCGAAATAATAGTGAGGGAAGAGGATGGGAAATGAATCTGTTTCTGTAGAGGGACAGTTAGCTCTGCTATACCTGTGCTGTGATAACGTCTGGGAAAACAGGGCCAAAGACTACTGTTCTCATGGGAGAATATATTAGTAGACACCAATGAGAGGTAACATACACTCTTGACAACAGTGCCAAACAAAGCAAGGTCAGCGGCGAGACCCCGATGGAAATACACACCACCACCACTGCAATGACACTCGTACTCGGATCATCGATCGCAATGAGTTGGCAGACCGCTCCGGTCATCCTCAACAAGCTAAAGGTGATGAGCATGACCCAGCCAGAGCTTCGTGTGAAGCCATGCCGACTGCAGAGGAGAAGTCTGAGTCCTAAAGAGAAGGTGAAGAAGATGAGCTGGGCGATGGCGATAGCAGGGCGGTAGGTAATTTTCGTCATGGTCAACCAGACGACGGAGGATGGGGCTGAGAGGTGACAGTCAGTATGCGGCTTCTTTGGGTGATGATGGAATGGAATGTACACTTCTGAATAAAAAAAGAAAAAAGAGGGTGCGGGATATGTGAGAGAAGGTGAGAATGGTGGGCAAGAGAATCTTCGCGAACATAAGAGACTTAGAGCAAGCAAACGACTCAAAAAATACAACACAACTGGCTCTATTGGTTTCCCAAATCATCAAGGGATAAATTTTTCCTATCTGCACGTATTGCGCGTACGCGTGTTGCAGCTTGGAGCTGGGGACTACATAAGGCCACACATCTCCATAAATAACTACAACTTCCTGCTGCCCCCAATACGGTATATGTTGGTGTTGCTAGCTGAGGTGTATAAATTAGATTTACCGGGTTTCATCTTACATGCCTCCTGCATACTGATTGCGTGTACCGAGATGAACTCATCTCGTAGATTTCACCCTCCGACTACAACTTCCTGCTGCCCCCAATGCGGTATATATTGGTATTGCTAGCTGATATATAACTATACTCTCTAGCCTATATACACTCTATACAAATATATATATAAAAAATTATACTTTTTTAATTAATTTAACAATTATAAATTACTCTAAGATAAATTATAATATTCAGATTAAATTTATAATTATTAATTTAGAATAAGAAAAGTTCTTTATAATTATTATTATAATAAAAAAATAGAGAATATTATATAATATTTTCTTTTATTAATAAAATAATAATATTATTTCTAAAAAGAAAATTATTTTAAAAAACTATTAATAATTTATAAAATATCTTTAATAAATCAAATTATTAAAAATATAAAGAAAATTATAGAAAATATCTAAGTATAGTGGTTTGCGTTGCCGCATCCAGTAGCTTTGGTCGCTATTTTACACAGCTTCAACCGTTCGCTAAGCTGCGCAGCGCTTACGTGCTTGTTCTCTTGGCGAATCATCATCGAATACACAACCGCAGAAAACCGCGGGTCTCATCTCCCAAAAACCGTTTCTTCTCACTATCAATTGCATCCATTGACCTAGAGGCAAGGTACACGAACCAGGGAAGGAGGGCTGCAGATTAGATCTGCTTCTTGATGGAGTCATGGTGGGAACTATTAAGTGTGCGCCCGGTCGCGTCGGATTGCGCAACGACGATAACGAATATCACAGAACTGAGGGCCAAACCATCACAATGACAAGAGCGACAAGACTATTGGAAGATCGAAACAATTATCTATACAGGAAGCAAGCCTTTGATCTCGTGGAGATCGTATGGAATTGTTTATCTAACGCGGCGATCGGAAGGAACCCTCTGAGGTAACTGTTGCAGAGTTTTTATACGAAGGATTCACGAAAGCATCTAGGGTGTTAAACATCCAACTATTGCCGTTAGGGTTTTATAGTAATCGTAGGTACTGTCAGCATCATTTCAATATATACAGAGCTATGGGAAGGGAAAAGGGATGTTGGAGTTGTACAACAGGATAGAGGCAAATCTGAGAGAATGTGTTTGCGGGCGCAACATGGGAGGAACTCACTGCAGAGGCAGGCTCCAGGACGTTGTCGCGACTACAATTACTTGGTCTCCAGGATAAATAAATGTATCCATGTCGCTCCACGTTATAAGGTTGAGCCAATCAGTTAGTGAACAGAATATGATTTATACCATATGATTGGTTGAAATTTACAGTGTGGAACAACATGGATACATTTATTTATCCTGGAGACCAAGTACGATTATAATTGTTTGATTTTGATTATAGCTGGCAGTGGTTGACGTAGATGGAGATAGGAAGGCCTGAAAGGAAGCCTGATAAGAATTTCCTATATCGCTATATAGAGGATGCTTGGTGTAGCGTCTTGTACAGGCACGTACAGAGGCACAGCGGGTAAATATAGGCTTAAGGGACTTAATAATAAGGTGCAAAATGCTTGACTTGATTGAACTAATGGGCTATCTACAGTGGGAAGGACTAGCTATATTTATAGGCCTTCCAGGCCTATTGCCTTAGGCCTCTCAAGCCTATTTGCCATAGGCGTCGTAGGCCTGAACCACAGGCTTCGTAAGCCTGAAGTCATAGGCATCGCAAGCCTGAAGTCATAGGCTTCGTAAGCCTAATCGATCACTACGACGTTCAGGTTGAGGTGGTGGGTATAGGCCCACCTACCCCACCACCTGCCCCACTACAGCGGTTCCAACATAGCGAAAGATTGGGACCTTGCAGACAACGACGAGGAAGTATGCTCCCGAACCAAATCGATTGGATATCCGGTGACAACGATGAGTTGTAGCTAATACATACAACCGGAATGTCATATATATCCACTATGGTTTTTGGCACCTTCTGTAAGATGTCCTGATTGACGATGGCGCCCAGTCTGATATCCAGATAAGAACGACTGTCTGCTTCCTGCCCTCTTCTGTGTAGCCGTATCTCCATATGTTGTTCAAACGGTCGTCGCGTTATCTTGCCTAATGAACTCGCTGGTTCGATCTTTGGCTCTGCAGGTTCATTGGCAGACTTTTGTGGTGCTTTCAGGGCGATGCGACGGCGCTTCCATGGTCTGGGCCTCCCTTTCTTCCTCGCTCCTTACTTCTCACGCTTCCTTATAGCACAATATTCACATCCACCATGTACCGTGTCTCCTCTAGCCCTTCTAATTTTCCCTCACTCATCTTCCATAGTGTTATCGCCCGCCTGCTACATGTTTACATTGCCGACTTTAGCTAAGTTACTGATTCTCCTTTCACACTGTGTTTATGATTGCTAGGATATGCTTAACGATCTTCACAACTATCGAAAATAGTAGGTTCCTTAGATGTCATCCAGAAGTTTCTAGTTATGTGCGCTCTTTTAGAGAATTTATAAAGAGCACATGTGATTATGAAGACTTACAAATAGCGAGAACGAAAATTCAGATATGTTAGCATGTACGCACTCTTGAACATAAGTTTGGAGTGGCTTAAAATAATAAACGGACTAGGATACACATTTGTGGTTGTCGCGGTTGTCGCAACAGCTACTATTTCTTCAGAAATCCCGAACGATCCTTCAAGCATAACAAGCGTTTGAGGTATCCATTGATCGACTTCAACCTCAGCTGGATCCAGAATTCGGAAAACCGCCGAGCCAAAACTGTGACGAATCTAGTATAACTCAAGATCGAAGACTGATATCGTGCACAGTCTGCATATGATTTTGAAGTGCTGCAAGTGTTTGAGAACAAGACCTTCAGATCGGCAAACAGGATGAGGACAGGATATCCTCTGGGATTTCGGAACATCTTTCACATAGCTATCAATATAATTCATCATTTTTGTGAGGAGTAGTATAAGTTCTTATTCGGTACTCATAAGTGCTTCGATCATCTCCGATATATATAATATATTGGATCTTCTGATAAAGAAGGGGGCAGGGTCCTTATATAAAGGCTACTCCTCGGAAGATTCTGAATATGCCCTGCTCGAACGGTTGTTATACTAGATTTGTTGTTCTTATCGATAAGAAAGTGCTACTATTAAATCAATAACACGGATTCGGCGGGTAACGATATCATTTATACTTATATCTCTCGAATTATTAGATAGTATGTACCTCCTGAAGTTGGCTTCGTTCTGGAAGCTGGTGATAGACGATAGATTCAATATATTCATTTGTAAGAACCCTTTTTAGTTGCGCCTCTAATTCTTCATCATGGATACGATCAAAATAATCTCGCCAGGACTCTATCTTGATTGCCCGATCATATCGTTTCTTTAGAGAATCAATCTGCCGACGGATTTGTGTGACACAATACTACGTCATCTTTTGCAGCAAACATACCGGAATAATGTAACAAGGCATCATCCTCCTTACAGATGTAGGGTGATAACTCTATTTCAATATCCCTCCCAATTAAAGTTTCAATTGATACAAATTACGTTATAAAAGAGGAGCTGACCTCCGGTTTCATATGACATTTGTAGCGATGCAGCTAATCAAAGGAGCCAGTAAGGTATGCACCACCCTACTAACACAACATACTAATGGAGGAAAGCGAGGGACGTATCTTAATTCGTCCGGATGCTCAGCTCCAGCCACTGTAGGTCAGCACACGTCACAAAATTCTGCGCCTCAAATTGCCTCAATTAAAACCACAAGAATTATCTCTGACGAACTTATACTGTTGCATCACCAAGATCATGGCGTCACTTATATACACAAAGATTCATAGTATCTACTAAGACTTATAGTTATCCTATTATGACTGCAAGGGGAATCATTGTTCGATGAATCGGATTTCTTGCTTCGAGGATATTGTATTGAGGGGTGCGTTTCCAGAGATTCTGGAGCAGTCTGAGATGCGAAACATTGTCGAAAGATCTGGATACATCTGGGAAGGCTAGTAGATGTGAGTTTCTGCGCTCGATTCCGCACATTTCGTTTTCGCTATTTGTAGTGTTTTTCCCAAGCACCTCTCCTTTGTTTCGGGCCCATTGCTATATTGCGCGTGATAGTTCTACTATAGATGTGAAATGCTTGATTACAAACATAATCAGCTTTTAACTTCTACAGGTTCTTTTATATTTAGTATGAAAAGCAGCTGAGTGGATTGTACTCCAAATATTTTACACAATATTGCCTTGAAATAAGGTGCGCTGTAGAGTCTCATCCTTTTCTGACATGTTCTCCAATATCAGCCTAAACTAATTTTCAAGATCCCTAAACTGAACACGTCCATCGATCTACTAGATAGCCAGTGGTAAATGCGTACACAGATTTATGTAACAGATCAACGATCTGCTCATTGACTGGCCATGTCCTGCACGATGGCCACCACGTGAGAAAGGAACTTTGCTGGTAAACAGGGAGTATATATACTTACCATGGCTTTGCGCCCACGCCTGTCATATTCTCTAACGTTTGGTCAACCAGTAGTCGAACTCCCATAAACATGAAACTGGAAAAAGGACCAGCAACACCATAGCATGCCATTATACCTCTGAGTCCCGCAACAAGAACCCCTTGCCCATAATGCATAGTCAGATTTAAGGAATGCATATCAGATTCTGGTCGTGGCGTCAGGTTGAAAAGCCGCTGAAAGGTATATCCTGGAACTAAAGAATTCGGCCGCTGAGTGATGCCCTGCTCAACTTTCTCAGCGATTGTCATGCTGTTTGGGTGTCAGTTAAACTACAAGCTTGATATAACAGTCTGTAAGCATTGAGAACATACGCTACGGTGCCGAATAAGCCAGCTACAGTGCCATAGAGGAAAGCTCTGCCTAGTGACAACCCAACGACTGGGCGGAGTACCTGGGTTCCTTTTCGTGGCATTTTGAAGGGCGCAAATGCTCAACTTTGATTTTATGAGATGATGTTTGCTGAATAGAAAAAAATTCCAAGGATAAGATTCAAACTTAAGCAAAATCAAATTGCAAAGAAGTCGCATGACGTAGAGCCAAAATTGAAAAACTCAATATATTTTAAGCACTTATACGTCATCTTTAGCCTCAATTATGATATTTTTGTATTGTATCGCAAAATTTGATATTGCAAAGCGCATTTGTCTGCTTCAAGACATAACTCTAAAATTTTAGAAGTCTAATAACTGAGATAGGTAAATCTGCCACTAAAGACCTACGGAGATCGTAGTTGAATTGCAGTACTCATCGATATAGATTAGATATTAAGCCTCAAAACAAGCCCTAATATATAGATTATTCGGACGAAAGTATACTAGAATATATTATAATCATCTTTTATAGTATCTAGTACTAGCCAGCTTTCTAACATCGTTGTATCTCTCGCAAAATAGTCAACATAGTCTCTGGCCACCATTGCTCTTGATCATGAGTGTTCTTAGGCCACAATCTAGTCACAAAATCGCCTCTATATCTGTTCACTCTTCTAGTTCGGAAGGAAGTTTTCATTCTGAAAAGTTTGATAAGTAGATTTGCAAGATTGCTTTATTACGAAGTATATATGTTATATTCTGTCTCGATACTTAGAGGTCCAAGAGATATTTAGCTTTATACTGGTATAATATCGAAAGACTGATAGAACAGACAAAATTTGAGTCGTATAACTCCTGTCAGGCGCCGGTCGCCCAGAGAGACGTCCGGGAGCAAGCGTTTCAATGAGGCCACAATAGCTCGATAGATAACATCCGGTACTTAACCAACAAACTCATAATTAATGTTCCAATGAAGAGCAGAAGCTTCATCAGACCGTCGATAACAAATAATTTAAGCGGGTAACCTTAGTATATTCTCGATGACTATACTTCGTACAGGGACAAAAGGTTCCATATTCCGTGTCTGTTATTCTTCTAATCGGGGCTGGCATAGAAGGGAAATAAGGGTTGTGAATCCAGGAGATGTTGCTGGAGGGTCTATTGTTTGATAGAAATTTCGAAAACGTATAGATATGAATGTGGGATCTTTTGACCCTATACAAAGTATGACGTGCTAATTGTGTCCGTGACGTTCAATCGCCAGGTTACAGTGATTCTGGAGTTTCTGAGGGCATCCGTCTATGTCATACTGGGCAATTGCATAAGCGAAGGCTTTCTCAACTGATTGAGAGGAGGGCTGCTAGATGCAGATTCTTTCAAAAATTCAAACTGGAATTCGATCTCACACACTATATATTCTCTATTCTTTACTTCCCATTGATCTTTCTCTTCTTGCTAGCGTGCTCTGCTTTGAATTCACCGGCATACACCTTAAAGAAATCCACTGGCTCTTGTGGATGCTGGCCAGTAATATCGTGGAAAGCGCAAGTGGAGATATAGTTCGTCTTGCCCTCTCTCACCAGAGAATAGTACTCCAACAAATACTGAATCTCGGAAGTGTCCACTGGTGCCTGCGCATGCAAAACCCGCTTCGCCTCGGCCCTACAATTATCATCAGTATTGAGAATATGATATAATATGCATGTCACCATAGCTGTAATAGATAGGATTGGGCTACGAAGCTATACATACTCAGAAATATCCTCAAACTGTATGTCTGTTCCTAAAACTTGTCTGGCTGCCTCTGCAAGCTCCTCTCCTGCCGCGAGCATAGGTCCTGAATTGGTTAGCTGGAGACACAGGTTATCAAAGCCAGACCTCACCCGTGAGAACGATGAGTTGGCCTCGGTGTTTGTCATCGAATCCATGCTTGCCCTTGCCTGAAAGAACATGCGCGACGACGAGGGCGACGTCCTAGGACGGTTAGCTCGTACTTCCCTCATCATCCATAGGCGCTGTGGCCTCCTCTAACTTACTCCGAGAGCAATAGGTGCAAACTTGTGATTTAGTCCAATCGGCAGGGCCAGACTTCCTTCTTTGACCTGTGGACTGTAATTTAACAGGTTCTCTGCGTAGAAACCGGCCCTGTTTCGCGAAGGTTAGTTGGTTCTTAACACATAAAAGGCGTATATAGGCAGGAGGCAATAAACTCGCTTACCGGACAACAACTGGAGAAGTGCCAGTGGGGGTACTAGCATCACCCTTTGCCTCCATAACTAGCTGTTCAATGTCAATGAACTCGCGGAGACGTGGCTGCTTCTTCCTATCCGCCATATCTGCACCTGCGGAGCTGACTAGGCAGACGTTCGGCACTCCAGCTTTCTTGCCAGCAGCAACCAATTCCATTGTGATATCAAACTTATCCTTGTGTGATGGTGGAATAATGCACAACGTATCCGCGCCCGATTCCTTCAGTGTAGCCGCCATATCCTTCATCTTTCCGGGTTTGTGCGGAATAATGGTTACGCCCAACTTCTGGAGCTCCTTGCACTTTGCGGACGCGGGGTGTAGAGCGAGTCCGCAAACAGAGTCGACCTTGCTAGAGAACTTCCGGTCAGTAAGGAGCAGCTCGGCGATCAAGAAACCGGTCTGTCCATCAATGGCTGAGATGCACACGTTACGTGACATTTTTGTGGCTGCAAAGAGGTTTGTGTTGTGAATAGAAGTGATAGGTGTTTTTAGAACTCCCTAATAGTGCGACGATATGTTGTACGTGCAACTTGGTGGTAATGATTAGGTGGTGGTACTCTTTGGTGTTAAGATGGATTTTAGGAAGCTCAAGGTGCCAAATGGTGTACGGGCAATTGGGAATGCAATGCAATGACGACACTCCAATATGGTTCGCTTACATCATGCGTGAACATTCCCGCCTGCGTGGAATGACACTAGGCATGTTCCAATGCAAGACAGTGAACTATGGAGCAATTAGTCCGGAAGTGGCGCCTCATTTCCTTTCGGGATTCAGGAACCGTTGTGGTTGCTGTTGTTGTTTGAGGGCCGCCATGGTTGAGGTGGTTGAGGTCATGACAGACAGAACCTGTGCGCATTTCTACTATCCCCCCCCAAGAATGTAGGTTATTTGGTGGATTTCGCCACTGAAGTAACAAGGGGACAGACAAGGGGTTTTAACCACTCAAAATCGATGAATTGTATCCGAAGGTACCTCGGCTGGGAAAATTTTATTACCCTTTTCGCCACAAAATGGCAGAATAAAAGGCTATATATAGGTTGAATTTGAGGATATACATTTTAATCATAGTGGATTAATATCATATCTTGTATATAGAGGTATATTTACACTATTACCCCCATTGGCAGAGAGGCCTCCTCCACGGCCAACCTCACTACCACCGATTCGAACTATCTTCACTGATGATTTATTACCCTCACCATCGCTGCCGCTACCTAGTACACCCAAAAAAGAAAGAGCAGTTGAGACTATATACTCTAATCGGATTCGAATCAAGACTGCCTTTAGGCTTGGAGTCTCCCTATAGCGAATTCGAGATATATTTGGCTTCACTTTTAGATAGATCCAGCTAGTTAGAAGTAATCGGTTAACATCTCAGAAGTATAAATATAATATCAATAAACTATATCTTGGAAGCTCTCAAAGATAATATCTTGAGCAATAGTTAAAAGCCTTATCATTATATTATAAAGTTATATATTATTATATCCTTTATATTATATCTAAATTGGAATTGGATTATAAAGAATAAATTATATATTCTATATTCAAACTATTTAACTATAATTATAAAGTGGCTAAAAGGAAAGAGTTTTCTAATAATTTTATTATATAAATTAAATAACTATTATTTACTTAATAAGATATTATATAGATTCTTAAACGGTTTAGAAATTAAATCTTTAGTAATAAGATATAGATATATAGTAATATATATATATAATTATATATTTTAATTAGATTAAATAGAAATAATCGATATATCGATAATAATATCGATTATAAATATATAAAGCTATTTATTTAGATATTCTATAATATTATTATTGATAGTAAAAAAAGATTATATAAGTTCTAAAAAAAGAAATAGAAATCGATAAATAACTTCAAATATAACTATATAATCTTAAACTCGATTTAAGAATAAATATAAAGTTATTCTAAAAGATTATAAATTTGGATATATAATAATATTAATTATTATAGAAATATATTAACTTAGTTTAATTTAAGATTAAAAGATATTATTATATAATTATAATTATAATACTCTTTTGATTTCAATCTAATCAAATATATATAAAACTAAATAAAGAACTAGATATAATAATATTATTATATAACTATTTATAATATAGTTAAGATTCCTTTTTTATAATTGAGATTAATTATAAAAGTAATTTAATATATTATATCTAATTTATATATCGAATTATTATTGAATTTATAATAGAAGTAATATCAAATAATAATTAATATTTAAAAAGATTCTATAAAGTATTAATATTAAAATATCTGAATAGTTTTAAATTTAACTAAATTCTTTTTATAAATAGTGAAATTGAAAAGTAATATAAATCTTTAATTCCAATATATCCAAATTCAAAATCTATTAATTTTGAATAATTAAAACTCTCTATTTATATTCTAATTATATCTTTTACAAAATCTATTAAATAATCTATATTTTTAAAAGAAGATAATATTATTTAGAATTATAGATATCAAACTTTATTCAAAATATAATTTGGTTATAAACTAAATAAATCTAAATAATAAGTTTGAGAACTTTCTAATATCTTATTTAATATAATAATATTATAAATAAATATATAGCTTTTATATTTCAAATCAATTTTATTTTCTAATATCTTCTATTCAAATAATATTAAATAATATAAATAATATAGAACTTAATATTTAGATTTATTTAGTTTGAATTAAAATATAAAGTATTAATAAAGTATTTATATTAATAATATATAAAAAAGATATTATTAATAGTTTATAAATTTATATTATTATTTATTATCAAGTAATAATTATTATTATAAATATTCTTTTAGATAAAAAAAACTTTTTATCGAAATAAATTATTTAAATATAATATTTCTAATATTTAAAGATCAAAGTTAAATATATAGAAATATTAGTTAATTTAATTATTTAGAAATATAAAGAAAGAGAATAGATATAGAAAAAACTTTAATAAATTCTGATATTTAGATAAAATATCTTTATTAAATTATAGATTTAATAAATATACTTTGAAAATTTATAAAGTCTATTTAATTATTTTGAGATTTATTATAATTAAGTAATATTTTAATATTACTCGATTTTTATTTGTTTCCTTTTATAATTTCTATTAATAAAAATTATATAACTATTTAGATTATTAAAAAGAAAGTTGGAATAATAGAATATTTTTATAGAAACTATTTATTTTGTATTTCTTTTTCATTATATTAAAAGATTTATAAAAAGTACTTTTAAATAAAAAATCGAATTCTAGTTTTTTAAATTCTTATAATAATAAATTAGAAATAATATAATAAAGTATTAAAATCTATTTAAAGAATTTCTAAATATATATTTTATAAATAATAATTATCTTAGAATATAAAATTATATTTCTATTTATTATTATTATTAGAAATATAGTTTATAATTTAGTATTATTTTAAATCTATTAAAAAAGAATAAACTTAATATTTTTTAAAAATTCAGAATTATAAAAATATAAGAATTATAAACCGCCGAAATCTTCTAAATTGAAATTATCTTTTAGTTATTATAATTTTATTAAAATTAAATTCTTAATATAGAATAGGAATTTATTATATAATATAATATAAATTTATTAATATTTGAATATTATTAAATTTAAGATCTATAATATCTATAATTATATTTTATAATATTTTTATTATAAATATTTATCTTCTAAATTATATAAAAATAATTAAAATCTCGAATATTATTAATTATAATAATTAGTAATATTATTATAAAGTTTATTATTAATAATAGTTATATAGAGAATTAATTATAATTATAATAATAGATAATAAATAGTAATTATTATTAAATATAAAATTCTATATATTAAGGAAAATTATTTAATTATATAAATCTTTATTCTTTATTATTTTAATTATCTTAGTTATTCTAATTAGTTAAATTAATTAGAATGATTAAAATAATTATATTATATATCTTAATAATTAAAAGTTTTATTAAAGATATTATTCTTTTCTTAAATATCTTTATAATAATAGATATTATTTCTTTAAAATACTTTCTATTTTGAAAATATCTATATTATAAAATATTTTATATTTATATATATTTATATTATTATAGATATATATATTATATTATCTAGATATAATAAATTAATCTTCTAAATATAAATAATTATCTTCTAAATCTAAAGTCTTTAATTTATATATAATTATATATTATAAATATTTATTTTTTAAGTTATATAAAAATAATTAGAATCTCGAATATTAAAAGTTGTAATAATTAATAATATTATTATAAATTTATTATTAATAATAATTATATAGAGAATCGATTATAATTATAATAATAGATAAATAAATAATAATAATTATTATATATAAAATTCTATATATTAAAGAAAACTATTTAATTATATAGATTTTTATTTTTTATTATTCTTTTAATTCTATTATCTTTTATTATAATAAAATTAATAAAAGTTAATAAGATATTATATATTATTAATTAAAGATTTTATTAAAGGTATTATTTTAACTATTAATATCTTTATAATAATAAATATCTTTTTTATAAAATACTATCTATTTAATAGATATTTATATTATAAGATATTCTTTATTTTATAAATATTTATATTATTATAGATATATATAATATATTATCTATATATAATAGTTTGATCTATTTAATATAAAGATTATCTTTCTAAATTTAAGATTTCTTAATTATTATATAATCTAATTATAATATTATTCTCTTTTTAATTTAATATTATTCTAATATTTATTATAATAATATCGAATATCTATTTAGATTTTTGATAAATATCTTATTTCTCTTTCTTTTATTATATTTAAGAAGATATTTAAATTTATAAAAAGTTGTTATATAATTTATTTTTATATTTAGAAAAGGGAAAAATAATATTTATAAAATATTCTTATTATTTCGAAAAAAATCTCGAATATTATATACTTTCTAAAACTAATTAATATAGAGAATATATAAAAAGTATTAGAAAGGGTTTTTATAATATTTTTGGAAATTCTATATTATAATAAAAGAATATTTATTAAGAGAAAATTTATTTAATAGAAATAGAAAGTTTTTATTTATTATATATATTTAAAGAAGTAATAAAAGATATTAAAAGAAAAGATTAAGAAAATATTATAATATAATTTATATATAATAGATATATTAAAAGAGTTTAAAGAATAAGAAAGATTAGAAAAGAAAAGAACTAAATAAATTATATAAATTTCTTAGATATTTAATTCTTCCGAAATCAACTTTTCGATCTTCAAACTCTTTTTAATAAATAACTTTAAACTAACTATTTAAATAGAAATTAAAGATTCCTTTAATAGAATTTCTTTAAATCTTATAAATAATTTAAATTCTTGATTGCTTTCTATATATTTTCCGAATATAGATATTCTTTCTATTTAATTAAATAATAAAGTTTTCTTCTAATATATTTCTAATTTAATATTTCTTCAACTTTATATTCAGTATTTAGATTAATTAGTTCAATTTCGATATATAATATATTTAATATATTTAATAATATTTATTCTAGAAACAAAATATAGAATATTAAATATATATTCATTATTTTTGATAGTTCAAAATAATAATTAATTAGTTTAACTATTTTAATAATTTTGAAAAATTCTAGTTTTTTATAATCTAGTTTATTATTTAGTTTTTTCATATTGATATTTTATTTAAAAAAGTAAACTTTATCTTTTTTTTTAAATATTAATTCTATATTATACTTTATATTATAATAATAAATTATATATTATATAATAAACTTAATATCAAGTAATAATTATTTATATAAATTTCTAAAATCTTTTATTTTCGTTATTCTTATATCTAATTTCGCTATATTTAATAACTATATATTATATATTTTTAATTTGAATTTAAAGTTAATATATATTAATATTATATTTATTATAATTATCTTAATAATATTATATATAAATTATATAAATAATAGTAATTCTATTTAATTATCTTATTTATAATTAATATAATATTGTAAATATTATTTTATAGTTTGATTCAATTATTTAGTTTAATTATCTATTTATAAATAGAATATTATTAAAAGCTTTCTATTGATTTCTAATAATATTATAAATATTTATTAGAATTTTAAAATAAAAAGTTTATTTTAGTTCGAAATAATTTCGATAAATACTTTATATATACTAATTATTATTCTTAGAAATATATAAATTAAATTCTTAATTATATTATTTTCTTTATATAGAATTATATATCTAAACTTAATTAATCAATTTATTATAATTAAAATAAAATTATATATTATTTCTATTATTAAATCTTTTAAAGATAATAATTTAATTATAAAATTTTATATAATAAACTTTTATAATTAAATAGATATATTCAGAGTTTTAAACTAATTATATAGAATATATTATAAAGTTTTATTTTATATATAGATATTATAATTTTCAATAACTTTCTCAACTATCTTTCTTATTTATAGAAAATATAAATTTATTTTGATCTTTATAAATATTTTTATAATTCCTTAATATTTATAAGTTAATAGTTTATATTATTTCTAAATAAATTATTTAATTAAAATCGAAGAGATATATATTTTCTTATAGAAATATATAATATTATCTTTAATTATAAATTCTTTATCTAGTTATTTTAATATTTATTTTATAATAAAATTGTTTTTATAATATTTTTATATTTACTTTTCTAAATAATTATTATAAAGTAATATTATTATAATTAATTAGATTAAATTGAATATTAATAAATCTCTATTCTAATAAAATATAATATATAATTTATATATTTTACTCTCTAGATATTCCGGTTTTTTATTAAATATATTAATTTTAATATTTTCATTTTCTTTAATATATAATATTTTAAAATAGTATATAATTAAAGTTTCTATTTATTATATTTATTATCTATTTAGAATTTTAATTATTATAAAGTATATTAAATTCTTATAATTTAAATAAATCTGAATTATATATTTAGATTCTTTAAAATAAACTTTTTATTTTCTAAAAATATTAATAATTATTAAAAACTCTTTATTATAAATCTTATAATTTAGTTTAGTTAGTTGAAACTTTTTTAAATAATATATTATTAATTATAATTTCTTATTCTTATTTAATTAACTAAAGATTATATTTAATATATAGTTTAATATATCTATTTTAATAATAATTAGTTATTCGAAATCGAAAATAATAAGAAATAGTATTTATATAAAGATTTTTTTAAAAGTTTTAAATATTTATTATATTATATTATTCTATTTATATTTAATATCTTTCTTAGTTAACTTTATAAAAAATATTATAATTTTTAAATAGTTTTTAATAAATTATCTATAGAAGTTTATAAATTCTAAAAATAATTATATTTCTTTTATAATAATAAATTATTTTTACTTTAGAATTTCTTTTATTTTATTTAGATTTATCTTGAATTTTATTATATTAATAATATATTTTAGAAACTTAATTTCGGTAATATAGAATTTATATTTCGAAGGTTTTAATAAAATATTTATATTTATTAAAATCTGAAGTATTTCTTATATAATCTTGATATATTCTTTAAAGATTTTGATAAAAATCAAGATATTATCTAGATATATTATATAATAATTATTAAAATACTTTCTTAATAAATTATTAATTAGATATATATATATTATTAATATATTGAAAAATCTAAAAAATATAACTTGATATTTATAATATTTATATTATATATAAAATACTTGTGAGGGAACGGTAAAGAGACTGCTATTTCCTGCACTAGAGAATCTAAAGCTAAAGAGAAAAGAGAATCTAATCTAAGTGAAAGAAAGGTTCTTATATAGATCCCCGTAGAACGTCACGTGATCATGGTGTGGGCCTACCAGGACCGTCACATCACCCCCCCCCTTCAACGAGCGTTGGCCTCCAACGCCTAGTCC